>JACGWO010000005.1:13547263-14011980 GCA_034509735.1 Sesamum alatum | reverse complement strand
AGCTACCACTACCCAAGTGTGGTCTCACGAGTCGTGGCACACTTGGACTAGGGGAAAGCTGCACTATTGTTGTGAACAAAAAGACTGCGCTCGCTGTTTCCCTGTCTCACGAGTCGTGGGGGGCGACAGTTTGAGGCATGATTTGGTTGATGGGTCGGGCCCAACACTGAGTAACATGGTTCGCTTGGAGTCCTCGGAACCATGCGAATAGGTGAGGCAAAATATCTTGGGAATCTCATTGGATGAGAATGATATTGGATATCTCCTACGAGGTCTTCTTCATGTGAATCGTAAAAGCGGGGCATGGAGATTACGCTTGTGGATCCCAAGCCCACTAGGAAATGGTTTCCCGAAACTCCGCTTGAGAGTGGCGGACTTTCGTATAAATAGTGGGAGGGTTAAAGACTAAAAGACCAAGTCTTCAACTTGAACAATAATGTTACCATCATCTGCTAATTTCTGCTTTACATTTTCATTAATGTAATATGTCTAAGAACCCGTTAACCATGATTCTTTGAGACTAACAAATTCAACGGAACGAACTACTCGGACTGGCTGAGAAAAACCTGAGGATTGTCCTCGGTTTTGAGAACCAAGGCTACGTCTTGGACGAGCCGCCACCGAGCGAGCTTACCGGAGGGGTCCATGCCTGAAGAACGTTTGACGTTCGAGAAATGGCATGAGGACAACCGGAAAGTACGCAGTATCATACTGGCTTCGATGTCTAACGACATCCAGAAGCAGTATGAGAGGCTGGACAACGTCTCCGCCATAATGCTCCGCATGAACGAGGTTTATGCGGTTCCGGATAGGCATATTAGATATGCCGCCACAAAAGCATTCTTTGGCACCAAGCTCGCTGAAGGAGCGTCTGTACAGAGTCATAGGGTCAAGATGCTCTCCCTAGTGGAGAAACTCGAGGACCTTAAAGCTGGGCTTAACAAATGACACGTACATTGACGTAATCCTCCAGTCGTTTCCTCCATCCTATGACCCGTTTGTTGT
Source organism: Sesamum alatum (assembly GCA_034509735.1). NCBI lineage: Eukaryota > Viridiplantae > Streptophyta > Magnoliopsida > Lamiales > Pedaliaceae > Sesamum > Sesamum alatum. The sequence continues at coordinate 14,010,975 of JACGWO010000005.1, read as the reverse complement.
AAACTACAACATGAATGGACTTGAGAAGTCTATTCATGAGTTGATCAACATGCTAGTCCAATACGAGGCAACGACCCACAAGTCGGCGCCGCCGGTATTGATAGGAGAGGCTTCGACCTCCAAGGTGAATGGCAAGAGGGCCGGACGCTGGAAGAGGAAGAAGGGCAAAGGGAAGACGGTTGCGGCCCCTGCTCGCGCTCCGGGCGTCCCTGTTGCTCCGGTTGGACCGAGCAAAGGGAAAGGGAAGGCCCGAGGTTCTCAGCGGTCCAAGGCAAATGATGTCTGCATGCATTGCCAAGGGAAAGGGCATTGGAAGAGGGAGTGCCCACAACTCCTCTCCAACCCAGGTGTGTTTGTGGTTGAAGTTAATATGATTACTAATTCTGCTTCATGGGTATTGGATACCGGGTGTGGTGCTCACATCTGCAATGATTTGCAGGCACTGCAAAGAAGCAGAAGGCTAACCAAGGATGAGATGATCCTGAGGCTAGGCGATGGCAAGGCCGTTGCTGCGGAGGCCGTAGGATCACTAGAGTTAGCCATTAGTAGTCATGTTAGGATTGTACTAAATGACTGTTTCTATGTACCTAGCATGATTAAAAACATTGTTTCCATCCCGGTCCTTGATAAGGAGGGATATGAATTTACCATCAATAAAAAAACGGTTTTTTTCATTATCAAAGATGGTATTTTTCATTTGCTTGGTACATTGGTCAACGGTCTGTACATTCTTCAACAGTCTAATTGGATTATGACTGCAGAACACAAACGAAGACGTGATGATCATAATAACGCACAGATATGGCATGCGAGGTTAGGTCATATCTCTAAAGATAGGATAAGAAGGTTGGTGGACTCAAAGAGTCTAGAAATAGACAATTTGGACAACCTACCGACCTGCGAATCCTGTCTAAAGGGAAAGATGACCAAGAAACCCTTTGTTGGACAAAGTATGCTAGCCAGTGGTCTGTTGGATTTGATCCATACAGATGTCTGTGGTCCACTAAATACTCAGGCTAGAGGTGGGTACTCGTACTTCATAACCTTTACCGATGATCACTCACGGTATGGTTATATTTACCTGATGAGGTACAAGTCTGAAGCCTTTGGAAGGTTTAAGGAATACAGACTTGAAGTAGAGAACCAAACCGGTCGAAAGATCAAAGCCCTTCGGTCGGACCGAGGTGGAGAGTATTTGAGTGGTGAGTTTACTGATTATCTAAAAGAGAATGGGATTCTCTCTCAATGGACCCCTCCTGGAACACCGCAGCTTAACGGTGTGTCTGAAAGGAGGAATCGGACCTTGTTGGACATGGTCCGATCCATGATGAGTTTTACCGAACTACCCCTTTCCTTCTGGGGATACGCTCTTGAGACGGCGGCCAAAGTTTTGAACTTGGCGCCATCTAAAAGGGTATCCCAGACGCCATATGAGTTATGGCATGGCAAGCCTGCCCCCTACAAATACTTGAAAGTGTGGGGTTGCCCCGCATATGTCAAGAGATTAGTGGGAGATAAACTGGACTCGAGGTCTAGTTTATGCAGGTTTATCGGCTATCCGAAAGAAACTGCGGGGTATTATTTCTATGATCCCTCCGAGCAAAAGGTTTTTTGTCTCACGAAATGCAGTGTTCTTGGAAAAGGGTTTTCCATCGGATAGTCGACGCGATGAGGTACTCCTTGAGGAATCAAGTGAGGTACCCCATGAGGCGGCAGTGACATCTGAGCCAGCGGTTCCCACTGATATTGTTCCAGTCCTCCGTAGGTCGGCCAGAGTATCCCATGAACCTGATAGGTATGGATTTCTGGGCCTGACCGGTCAGTTGGATAATGATCCAAAGACGTACGGAGAAGCGATGTCGGACATCGATTCGGAAAAGTGGCTTGAGGCCATGAAATCCGAGATGGACTCGATGGGTACAAACAAGGTTTGGACCCTAGTAGATCCACCCAAAGGGGTTAAACCCGTAGGGTGTAAATGGGTCTACAAACGTAAGCTTGGAGCTGATGGGAGGTTACAACCTTCAAGGCCAGGCTTGTGGCGAAGGGTTACACTCAGCGACCCGGGGTCGATTTTGAGGAAACCTACTCGCCTGTAGCAATGGCCAAGTCCATTCGGATACTGCTTGCCATAGCAGCATGGTATGACTATGAAATATGGCAGATGGACGTGAAAACGGCTTTCCTCAACGGTTTCGTAGAGGAAGAGATCTATATGGATCAACCGGAAGGTTTCACAACTGTTGGAGAAGAGCAGAAGGTCTGCCGTCTCCAAAGGTCCATCTATGGCCTCAAACAAGCTTCCCGAAGCTGGAACATACGTTTTGATGAAGTCATACGGGGATATGATTTCATCAAGAATGAGTCCGATCCTTGTGTATACAAGAAGATCAGTGGGAGCTCAGTTGCGTTTTTGGTGCTTTACGTGGATGACATCTTGCTCATTGGGAATGATGCTAAGATGTTGGGTACCACTAAAGCTTGGTTGTCAACGCAATTCTCCATGAAGGATATGGGCGAGGCATCCTACATCCTTGGCATCAAGATCTACAGGGAAAGATCTAAAAGGATGTTAGGAATGGCCCAGTCCTCGTACATTGAGAAAGTCTTGAAGAGATTCAAGATGGAGAACTCAAAACGAGGATTCCTTCCTATGAGGCATGGAATTAAGTTATCCAAGAAGCAGTCTCCTAAGACTGATGAGGAGCTTAAACGGATGTTGGACATCCCCTATGCTTCAGCCGTAGGCAGCATACAGTATGCTGTGCAGTGCACTAGACCTGATGTGGCTTTCGCTTTGAGCGTAACTAGCCGATATCACTAGAGTGCAGTCAAGACTATCCAAAAGTACCTGAAAAGGACTAAGGACATGTTCTTGATCTACGGCGGTGGAGGGTTGATACTGGAAGGCTATAGCGACGCTAGCTTCCAGTCGAATGACGATGATGCCAAGTCTCAGTATGGTTTTTGTATTCAGACTTAATGGTGGCGTGGTTACTTGGAAGGGTTCCAAGTAGGCTACCACGACGGACTCCACCATAGAGTTTTGAATACATAGCGGCTTTGGAAGCTGCTAAGGAGTGGTTTGGTTGATGAGCTACATCTAAAGGTTGGATGTAGTACCTAGCATTGCTAAGCCTATAATTATCTTTCATGATAACAACGGGGTGATAGCGCTAGCAAAGGAACCGAGATCTCATCACGATCTAAGCATATTCTTGGACGCTACCATCTACTTAGAGAGATGGATAGCAGGAGTGACGTTCGGTTGGACCGAGTCAGCTCCGCAGAAAAACATAGCAGATCCACTTGCTAAGCCCATGTCGCAAGTTGCCCATACTCACCATCTGAATAAGAGGTTCGAGGTCAATGGGTGATTGGCTTTAGGTCAAGTGGGAGATTGTTGGAATAGGTGACCAGAAAGCCAATAGGTTTGGCGATTTGTAACCTATTATACAACTCGATGTAATTGTAATATTATTATGTGATGAATAAAGTGAGTGTTCGTCACTATTGGTACCTACTTTGTTGTGCTCACTTTACATTTGTTAAAACGGTGTTTAACTTATATCGCAACAAAGCCCACAGACCATGGATAACAACTCGTGCAGTTGGGCCACGCATTGGATGGTGGTCATGAAACCAACTGATTAAGAGTTGGGTCTGAAACGTTCCAAGTCGAGGACCTCGAGACAGGGCATCGAGAGTCCTATTGAGACTTGCATCAAGAGTCGTGTTCATTGGATGAGTGCCGTGTTTCATCGGCGACAGGCGTGGGACGCCTACACGGTCTTGATGGGTTGGTCGACTGGGGTCGAGCCGACTGGACTGACTCGCGGGGATCATCATATGGAAGCCTTGGAGGCTTTGGTCGGTATGATTGGATTCCCCGGTTCCGATAGTACGGGAGTAATCCTCAGACTTGAGGAATCATGGCAGTCACGTGCACAGGACGGTTGTATCTTGGATCTGGCGAGAGGTGATCATTCTGTAAGATGATCATTATAAGCCTTGTCCAGTGCAGTCGGAATGTGTAGCGAGGACGGTGGATTCCAAGAAGAGGATCCGTCCCCTGTCAGTATATGACAGAGGTATCTCCTATGCACTCGGAGACACGTACATGCTGTTTGAAGCTGTGGCCACAGTGGTTGGTCGAACAGGGAATGGTTTCCTGTGTCGACGCAATGAAGCATACGTGGTCTCGAGTATTAAGCATAGATGCCTAGTCAAGGATGGGAACCGACGCCCAATTCCATACCCTAGACTAAGGCCGGGAGACGGTAGACGGAAGGATCGTACCCGTACGGAATCGGCGCCTAAATGTTCACGCCAATTCACCTAGTCTCTAGTGCCATGGACCGTTGCTAGACGGCCACCCATGGTAACGGGCCCTTGTGGGACACGGGCCCAAGTCTAGCTGAGGGTGAACCTAAAGGGTCACACACAAATCACCGAGGAGGTTGAGAGATCGACTTGGAGTCAATCTCGAAGGATAAAATAAGTAATTGGATTACTTAAGGGAAAGTCCATTGGATGGACGGGCCGATATTGTATCGGGCTTTCATTTAATCGGTAAATTGGATTTTCGATTAAATATGGAAAGTTGAGATGTTGAGACGTTGGATCTTTTAATTGGATTAAAAGATCAACGGGAATAATTTAAGTGGACATTAAATTGGATTTAATATTGGGTTCGTCGTAATTGGATTACGATAAAACCCGGTCCGTTAAATTATACCCGAGAGGAGAAATAATTCCTAATTTGGTATAGGAAGAAGTTGGACTTCTTCCCTTAATTAAACATAGCCGACATGCTCCCTTGGAGGGAGCAAAATCAGCCATGTTACATGCTAGGTGGTATGTTGACTTGTCTCTTTTGGAAAGAGACAAATCAACTCCAATCAAGCTCTTCCCTTTTGGTATGATTTGATCATACCATAAATTTTGGTAGGCTTGATTGAAGAATTGATGGTGATTGATTGGAATGAATCTAGACATCCTTGGATGAACCTAGACACATTCCAATAATCACATTAATTATGTATATATATTAGAATATACAACACCTAGCATAAGTGATTCATTATTCATCTTTTTCTAGGAAAAAGAGAAGACAAAAATCCTCTCCTCTCTCTCAAAATTTCGTGCTCCCTCCCTCTCTTACACTTGTGTTCTTCACTTGATTTTGAATCAAGAAGAAGAACAAAGTAAGTTTAAGAGAACACTAATTCATAGTGTTCTTCTCTTAAACCGATTCCTTCTAAACCCGTTCTTTTCTAGCAAGAAGAACGTGTGTTTCTTCCGGTGTGGTGTGGATCACCTTTGGAGAATCCATACGTTTGGATTTCGTGAGCATTCCGGAGAAGGAACAACGCTAGTAGCCGGGAGCATACGGTAAACAATCAAAGGTAACGGTTTATTACGCTTTGATTGATTCCATTTATATATCTATGCCCTATGTGTTTAAATATATGTTTTAATATTTACACATCCTACATCGAACGCCCGGTTGAGCACCCAAGGGTACACCCCTTGGGATTCGCGTATTTTGAATTTGATTTAAATTTACGCACTTTCCTCGCCTTTCTCGCTTCCGCTCGCGCTCCCGGGCGGATCCGCTTGTCCTTCAATAATATAAAACAATTAGAAGATCTTTTGATCATTCATACTTTTTATAATAGTATAGACAATGTTTATTAAAGGTTGCGTGCCCATTTTTTACAAATAATTGATTCTCAATTTTCTATTAACCTATGTTATTCTTCAAAATATTTGCTTAACATGATGACGATTCAGTTAATTGCTTTTTATTTGTCATCTAACATATCTTAATATGTCAACGTGACTTTTGTCCCATACTTTCTTTTCAAATTGTTAAGAGTTTCTTCATAATCACTCGATATTTGTCTCCTTTTCTCTCTTGCCTTTCTTCAGTCGAGGTTTCTCCATCTTTGTCACCAATTTAATTGATGTCTTGCCTGTCTTACTAATATGTTTTTGTTTTTGGTCCATCATCAAGTATTGCTTTTGTTGACGTCTTCCTTTTTTTTTTTTGCTTTTTTGGTAGATGTTGTTTCTCTTCCATTACCTCTGCTATGACGTGCATCTACCATTGATCACTTCTATTTTTTTTTTTTGTTGAGTTTAATGAGAAATCAAAACTCTATAGAACTTTGCAGGCTTAGTCCTCTGTAATATTTTGTTGATATTCTCTTTGGAATATTTAATATGTTACATTAGATTATCCTTAGTTTATTCATAAAATGATTTATTTAAAATAGTTCCTCCAAGATTGCCACGTTTATAATAATGATATTAATAGCCGAAAAGTCGTATAGAAAAAATTTACTTGTTCAATTGATGTCAGATTTTCGTCCACAGGGCATCCAACATATATAGTTGTTGCTTCCTCAAATATTATAATCAGTGCACTATCAACTCCTTGGACGACATTAAACAATTAATATTTTGTATCTACAAACAATTAAATATTGTTTAATGTTTAGATTTATGAATATATTTTCATATTTGTTGAGAATTATTATTTGTACTTCTACATTGGTGTTGTCTGTATGTCATCTTCATTGAATTTTTTACAACTTACTCCATCTCTAATTTTGAAAATTGATGCAGCTCATTTTTTACACGAATCATATATGATTTATTTTTCATCTTTTCAACAATTTCATTGACACAATAATATGCATCCTGCCAATAAGATGTCATTAATCTATTGGGTTTTGTAGAAAAGAACAATTTAAATTCATAATATTTAATTAATTTATTTGTGAAATTACCGACTTAGAGAATTTCTACTGTATATAGTTTCTTTAAGTATCAATTCCTTTTCTGAAAATAATTTAGAGGTTCTTTAGAGATTGTTTTTGTACCCTTATCGTATGGGTTGAATTTTTTCACAAACAGGATCTATTTGTAGAACTGATGCACGTTTGGTTTGTTATTGCAATTAACCCAAACATAGGAGAAGAAATAATAGTATCATAAATTAATTATCTGTTTTTGTATGTGCATTCTATATTTAATTTAGCTTTCAATAATTCTTACCTAAGTACTCTTTTTGGCTGTGACGTTGGACATGACAATAATTGGATTTTGACGGGCAACTTGTTACAATTGAAGGCCTTGATCATGCCATATCTCAGATTACCATTGGTTAATATCGGTATAAATTTAAAACAAAGAGAATTAATATTTACAAATAGATAAATGCAGAAAAGTTTATAACCAAATCAAATTCTTACTGTTTATTTATTATTGTTATTTCTTTGACATGTTTTATTCCCCCTTTGAACTGGTTGTTGTTCTAGTTTCTTTTACTTTCAACACGATTCTAGAAATATCTGTATAATGCAATTTAAAATTTTAAATTTATATAATGCAAAATTTATCTTACTATTGAATAAAATGTGTAGAAACTTACCAGCTCCTTCAGTAGAATGAAGTGCAAAATTTATTTCTTCACACTCGATCAAATTGAACTTTATATTATCCCTAATTGTTTTAGATGCAACTTTTATAATAGTATATATATATATATATATCTTTTGAAAACTAATTCTTTTTTCGAATTTGCATTCAGAAGTATTGAATTAACCTTCTTTACTTCTCTGTTGGATATCAAGTATGTTTTGTGATGTTGGAACTGTCCCGTAAAAAGATAGACTTTGTAATTAGAAATTAATACTTCAATTCTGGTACCCTGCAACAAATTTAAAATTATTTATGTTTTAATAAAAACAAAGTAGAAAGATAAATGTTTGATTACTTACTTCTTCATCAACTATCATCAACTTTTGAAGCTTAAAAGAAAAGTTATGCTGGTTCAATTCCAACACATAGCATTTTCTGACATAATGAGAATGATTTCTAATTTATCTCCCATGTTTTGATTGAATTGCTAAATCTTTCAATCTACTAACTTTTAGATTGATATCTCTGTATAATATTTTTCTTTAAATTAATTTGTGATAATGTTTAAAAGTGGATAACACTCTTAACAATTTTTTTTTATATAGATTGTGAAATCTTAGTTCTTTATAATCTGGTTAGATGTTTTCTTGTAAGTTCTATGTATATTGATTAACAATGCTTTTGTACTATGTTTTTGTGTTCCTTTTATCGAGAAAGGAATAGTAGTTGGTGGAGGTTGTTGTCTCCTAAGGTTATCTACAAAGATCAATAGTGTGAGGACCAAGTTATTGTACAAATAATCATATTAATATTTATAGTTTGAGAGAATTTCAAATACATTGTTGAACTTAAAATTATTATATGAAAAAATATAAAATTTTTAGAACAAGGCTTAGGATGAATTAAGGAGAGCCAAATTTGTATAATAATTAAAAGTATTGATTTACATATTTATCCAAATTTTAAGTAAATTTGGACCTAAGAATTTATTTTATTAATATTATTATATTTGAGAATAATGATCGAGGCATATCGTCGGAGAGAAAAGGAGGTGTCATCACATTTGGATAATGGATAATTCATAATCTATCAGTATCTTTATGGATATAGTTTATCAAATTATTTAATATATTAAAACATTAAATACTAAATAACCAATTAAATTATGTATAAAAAGGTCAAAAAATTATTATAAAAGAATAATTCCATATATAGAAAGGACAAAAAGTATTACAAAAGCAAGTTTTCATATATCATCTAAGTATAAATGAAATTTTCCAGAAAAATAAGGCCTAAATAAATGTTGTAAAGGAATTTATCCATTCTTTTCTTAACGATGCAAATTTATATTATATATTTATATTTATCATTAAATATTTTTAGTCATAATACAACACAATTGTAATATTTAAATTGTGATTTGTTAAAAGTATATTTTATTTGTGTTTTTTAAATAAAAGAATACAATTTTCAGAGAATCAGTCAATATTAAAACTTGGGAAAAATTTATTTTTGGTCCCATATCTTAGGAACTTTTTTTGATTTGGTTCCATTTGTTACATTTATCTCACATTTAGTCCCATTTGTTCAATTTTTTCTCAAATTTGGTCTCAAACAACATTTTTCGTCAAATTGTTAACAGAGCCGACAATAGTGGCAGAGTCTTGCCCCAATAACAGACTTGACAGCTCCATTAACAATTTTACGGAAGATGCTGTTGGGGATCAAATTTGAGAAAAATTGAACAAATGGGACTAAATGTGAGACAAATACAACAAGTGGGACCAAATAAAAAAGGCCTAAGATATGGGTCCAAAAAAATGATTTTCCCATAAAACTTAGTAATTCATAATATGAAATCCTGCTTGTATTAGTTCTTTCTTCTTCTTGATTACTTTGAAAGGATTCTTTTGCTTATTTTCCTGAATCTTTGGATGATTTTATTTTAAATTGTTAAGTATGTTAGTTAAAGTATCAATATATATTAGTATAATAGATGTTTCAAAATTTTAAATAAATATTTAATTTTAAAAAAACTTAACTTTAAAAAGCTCAACTAATAAAGGTGATCGAACAAAAAATTTAATATGATTTTAATAGTTTATTCGCTTATTTATATTTGACATTTATAACTCAAAATATTTACTTTTGGGTTGATTTGAATAGAATCTTTTGTAATTTTTCCTGGCTTTAAATTAAAATTAACTAATAAAATATTAATAATGTAGTGGAAACATTAACAATGATTATAAATACTTTTAAATTTTTTATATATTCTTTTAATTTGAAACATAATTATATTTAGATACTTAATATGAATTGATATTAATTACAAATTTTAAATAAATAATCAATTAAAAGTTTTTATTAATTAAATAAAATTCGATAATGATGTTAAACAAATGTTATTGTGGGGTTCCAAATTATTGTATGAGTGATCATATTGATTTTCATAGTATGGAAGCAATTTATATACATTGCTGAACATAAAATTATTGTATGAATTAATGTAAATATTTTAGGACAAGGGTTAGGATGGATTAAAGAGAGATTTACTTCTATAATAGTTAAAAGTATTGTTTATTATATTATCTAAAATTGTAAGTAAACTTGAACATAAGAACTTTTTATTTTATTAATATCATTGATCTTTGAGATTATTGATCAAGGCATATTTTTTTAGGGAAAAAGGAGTGTCATATATTTAGATATTGGGTAGTTCATAATTTATTATTACCTTTATAGATCAACTTTATCAAATTATTTCATGTATACAAACATAAGTTCTAATTAACCAATTAAACATGCATATAACGGGTGGAAAATTATTATAGAACAACAATTGCATATATGCAAAGGAAGTAAAATATTACAAAAGTAAGTTTTCATATATCATATATCATCTAAGCATAAATGAGAATTCATAGAAAATGAAGCCTAAAAACAATACTGACAAATGAATTAATATCAAAGGTCAAGATGCAAACCGTTGTGTTATTCTGAAAGGACATCATTTGAAAGCCTAGGGTAGGCGTGGATCGTCCTGGGAGTAGCGCGAATGCGGAAGCGCGGTATAATTTAAATTTTCAGAATTTAAGACATGCATAAATATACATTAAAATAAAAGCGTTCAAGGGGTGTACTCTTGAAACTCCCGGGCGTTCGGTGTATCTCATGAATAATAATAACATACATAGCAATCATGGAGGCCATAGGATTCTAAATAAAAGAGGACGAAAAAATGTAAAATCGGAAACCTACCGATTGTCGTTTTCGTCTTCTAACCGGTACTCGCGTTGTTCCGCAATTTGCTCCAAGGTCTCGTGTAGGAGACCCTCTAATTCGTGACACGCAATCCGCCCACGTATCTTGATCTTCGTGTTAGTGAAAGAACAAGTATATTTAGGAGAGGATGGATCGATCAAACGTTATTAGTTTAACGAGATCAATCCTCCTTTTTGTTCAATTGTAAAACAAAAGAACAAGAAAATATTTCTTGGAAGGAGAGAGAGAGAGAGATGCGGCCGAGAGGGAGAGAGAGCACACGAGTGTGTGTGTGTGTGTGTGTGTGCGTTTCAAGAATCATCGTCTTCTTCAATGTGTGTGCTAAGGAGTATTTATAGAAGAGGAATCCTATTCCTCTTCAGGTTTCCTACACTTTGAATACTCCACCACAACTAGGATTTGACTAGGTCAATCCTAGTCAAATCTAGCTTCTTTGGTCAAACCAAATTTAGCCATTGATTTCTCCCTTTTAATCTCAATAATTAATTTAATTTAATGGAATATTAAAATTCTATTTAAATATTCCAAGGGCAATAAATAAATATATTAAATATAAATATTTATTCCAAGCCCATTAAATTAATTTTCTAATAAATCTAATTTATTAGATAAATCCCTTTTATCTAATAAAAGGGATTAATTCTTCCAAAGAAAATAAGGACCCGATTAAATTCAATTTAATCGCTCCACTTCTCCAAATATTTAATTCTAAATTAAATACATTTATGTGTGTGGGATTATGTGTGACTCTTTAGGTTCACCTTCAGCTAGACTTGGTTGGATTCCAAGAATCCGGCCGTTACCATGGGTGGCCGTCTAACAACGGTCCATGACACTAGAGACTAGGTGAATATACGGGGATGAACATTTAGGCTCTACAGTACATCTATCCTTCCGTCTACGGTCTCACTACTTAGGGTCTAGGGCACGGAAAATACAGGTACCCATTTTGGACCTAAGTGTCGGTCTGTCCTCTACTAAATGCCGCAAGGGAAACTTTCCCTTCAGTTCAGTTACTGTGGCCACAGATTTTAGGGACAAGACACAGAGCATTTGTGAGACACGACTGTCAACACCTTTTGACAGGAGACAGATCATTTCTTGGAAACTACTGCCACTCTACACACCGGAGCTGCACTAGATATGGCTTATGACTACTCAAGTGCATCTTGGCAATCTCTCACCATATCTAAGATACAGCCCTGATGTACAGGTAAACTCAACAGTTCCTCAAGTCAAAGGACTTGACCTGTACCGTTGGAACCAGGAACACACGTCATACCTATCCGACCCTACTCAAGGTTCTCCGTAAGACGGTTCCTGCGAGTCACCTCAGTCAGCTGCTCCCTAGCAGGCCAACCCACTAACGCTGCTTAGATGACCCTCGTCACCTGTCGATGAAATACGACAACAGATGTTTAGTGCAAGTCTCAAAGGGAATCTCGGTACACACTTTCGAGATTCCTTGACTTGGAGATTTCCAGACTGATTCGGCGGAACTGATTTCATGGACCTACCTCCAAGTGTAGTCCTAGTCCCCGAAATGCGATTTCAGTCTGTGGGCTTTGTTGGCATAGTGAACAGTTATATAAAGTAGATAAAGTGAACACAAACAAAGTAAATGGCAAATGAATTTCACTTCTTATTCATTAACGATTTATTAAAACCTCAAAATTGTTCAGACATAGGTTACAATTCGCTTACCAAGATTGGCTACATGGTCACCTATTCTAACAATCTCCCATTTGACCTTAAAGCCAATCGCCCATATGCCTAATCCCCATCTTCTCAAGATGTTGCGTATGAGCGCTCTGCGACATAGGCTTTGTCAGCCGATCTGCTGTGTTGTCTGCTGAGTTGACTCGGTCCATCCGAACGTCACCTCTTCCTACCATTTCTCTTAGAAGGTGGTAGCATCTAAGAATGTGTTTGGAACGGTGATGCGATGTCGATTCCTTGGCTTGCGCTATTGCTCCATTGTTATCACAAAAGATGCAACGGGCTCGACGATGCTAGGCACCACACCCAACTCTTGGATGTAGTTTCTCATCCAAACCGCTTCTTTGGCAGCTTCTGAAGCTACTATGTATTCGACCTCAGTGGTGGAATCAGCAGTGGTTGCTTGCTTGGAACTTTTCCAAGCCACTACTCCTCCATTGAGCCTGAATACATAACCTGATTGAGACTTGGCATCATCGTTATCAGCCTCGAAGCTAGCATCGCTAAAGCCTTCCAAGATCAGTTCTCCATTGCCATAGACCAAGAACATTTCCTTAGTCCTCCTCAGGTACTTAAGGATGCCCTTAACTGCATTCCAATGTGCCTCTCCTACACAAGACTGATATCTGCTCGTTACACTCAAAGCATAAGCAATGTCAGGTCTGGTGCAGTGGACCGCATATTGGATGCTTCCTACGGCAGAAGCATAGGGGATGATTTTCATCCTTTCAAGTTCCTCATCAGTCTGCAGGGACTGTTTCTTGGATAACTTGATCCCATGCCTTATGGGAAGGAATCCTCGTTTGGAGTTGTCCATCCGAAATCTTTTCAGGACTTTCTCCATATACGAGTTTTGGGTGAGTCCTAACATTCTCTTAGATCTGTCCCTGACAATCTGGATGCCTAAAATGTAGGAGGCTTCACCCAAGTCCTTCATGGAAAACTGGGTTGATAACCATGCTTTTGTGTCACCCAACATTCTAACGTCATTTCCTATGAGTAGAATGTCATCCACATAAAACACTAGGAACACTATAGAGCTCCCACTGATCTTCTTGTATACACAAGGGTCGGATTCATTTTTGATGAAATCATAACCCCGTATTACTTCATCAAAGCGAATGTTCCAACTTCGGGAAGCTTGTTTGAGGCCATAGATGGACTTCTGGAGACGACAGACCTTCTGTTCTTCTCCAGTGACTGTGAAACCCTCCGGCTGATCTATGTAGATCTCTTCCTCAACGAAACCATTGAGGAAAGCCATTTTCACGTCCATCTATCATATCTCATAGTCATACCATGCTGCTATGGCAAGCAGGATCCGAATGAATTTAGCCATGGCTACTGGCGAGTAGGTGTCCTCAAAATCAACCCCGGGTCGTTGAGTGTACCCTTTAGCTACTAGCCTAGCCTTAAATGTTGTGACTTCTCCATCAACACCAAGTTTTCGCTTATAGACCCACTTACATCCAACTGGCTTAACCCCTTTAGGTGGGTCTACAAGTCTCCAGACTTGGTTCTCGCTCATGGAGTCCATTTTAGTTTTCATGGGCTCAAGCCATTTTCCAGAGTCGATGTCAGACATCGCTTCCCCGTATGTCTTAGGATCCTTATCCAGCAGACTGGTCGTATTTAGAAAGCCATATCTCACCGGAGGTCGAGACTCTCTAGTTGACCTACGGAGAATGGGAACGTCAGTGGTGACTGTGGGCGCTGACTGTATAGGAGCTGGCGGTTCAGGTACCGAGGCTGGCCCTTCTTGAGGCCGTCCTTCATGCCTAGCATGCTGGACTTCTCGAGGTTGGTCAGCCCTTCGGGTATCTATCCTAAATCCTCTAAGTGAGGAATCCGCGGCTTCCTCTGATGACTGGTTTCTATCACTTGATTCTTCAAGGATCAATTCATCAGGTTGGATATCCTCTGTAAAGCCTTGTTCCAAGAATACTGCGTTCCTTGAAACAAATACCTTTTGTTCCAAGGGGTCATAGAAGTAATAACCTGCAGTTTCCTTAGGGAATCCAATGAACCTGCATAAGCTAGACCTGGATTCTAGCTTATCTCTCACTAACCTCTTGACGTATGTGGGGCTACCCCACACTTTCAAGTAGTTGTACGACGCAGGCTTGCCATACCATATTTCGTATGGCGTTTGGGTCAATACACTGGTTGTCGCCAAATTCAATAACTTGGCCGCAGTCTTTAATGCGTAGCCCAAAAAGGACAAGGTAAATTTGGTAAAACTCATTATGGATCGAACCATGTCTAACAGGGTTCGATTCCTCCTTTCAGAGACACCATTCAACTGTGGTGTCCCGGGAGGTGTCCATACAGATATTATACCATTTCTTTAAGATAATCAAGGAACTCAGTACTAAGGTATTCTCCGCCTCGATCTGACCGTAGAACTTTAATTTTGCAGCCGGTTTGGTTCTCGAGTTCAAGTCTGAATTCTTTAAACCTCTCAAGGGCTTCAGACTTGTACCTTATCAGGTATACATAACCATACCGTGAATGATCATCGATGAAGGTTATGAAGTAGGACAATCCACCTCGGGCCTGCGTCCTTAGTGGTTCACATACGTCTGTATGGACCAGGTCCAACAGACCTGTGGCAAGCCTGCTTTGTCCTACAAAGGGCTTTTTGGTCATTTTCCCTCTTAGACAGGATTCAAAAATTGTTAGCTCACTCAAGTCCCCTACCTCTAGGTTCTTTGATTCTACCAATTTCTTCATCTTGTCTTGGGATATGTGACCTAGTCCAGCGTGCCACAGTCGTGCATTCCCGTTGTTATCTAATTTACGTTTGTGTTGAGCATTTAGAACGAAGTTCGTTTGTTGTAAGATATAGAGCCCATTATTAAGTGTACCAAGCAGATGAGCAATTCCACACCTCATCAAATAAAAGCAATTTTTATTGATCATAAACTCATATCCACTATTGTCTAACAACGGAATGGAAATGATGTTTTTAATCATACTAGGTACATAATAAACTTTCTCTAACTCTATACTAATACGATCACTAACTACTAGAGTGGCGTATCCTACTGCTTCTGCCGAGATGGCCTTGCCATTCCCAAGCTTCAGGATCATATCCCCGTTACCCAGTTTTCTGCTTCTTTTCAGCACCTGCAAATTATTGCAAATGTGAGCTCCGCAGCCGGTATCTAATACCCAAGAGGCAGAGTTAGTAACCATATTAACCTCAATCACAAAGACACCTTGGTTGGAGAGGAGTTTGGGGCACTCCTTCTTCCAATGCCCTTTCTCATGGCAATTGATACAGATGTCATATGCCCTCGACTGTTGCTTGGAGACAACCTTCCCCTTTCCTTTGCCTTTCCCCTCTTTGGCAATGGGAACACTCTTAGTGTTTGTAGCTGCTTTGACGGCTTTTCCCTTTCCCTTATTCCTTTTCCAACGTCCGGCACCTTGCCTTTCGTCTTGGAAGTCGAAGCACCTCCAAAAAATACTGACGGCGTGGACTTTTTGGTCGTTGCCTCGTATTGCACCAACATAGTGATTAACTTATAAATACCCTTCTCAAGTGTGTTCATGTTATAGTTAACAATAAATTGGTCGAAGGAGGGTGGGAGAGACTGAAGGATCACATCTATGTACGTCTCATTATCGAGGCCTGCCTTTAGGTCCTCGAGCTTTTCCACCAGGGTAAGCATTTTAACCCCGTGCTCTTGTACAGAGGATCCTTCGGTCATTTTAGTTCCAAAGAACGCCTTTGTTGCGACATACCTAGTATGCCGGTCCAGGAATGCATAGCAATCCTTCAGAAGAGCCATAATGGAAGGGACATCGTCTAGCCTTTCATACTGCTTCTGAATCTCATTCGTCATAGAGGCAAGTATGATGCTACGGATCTTCCAGTTATCCTTATGCCAAGTCTCGAACGTCTCACGTTCTTCTAGCATGGATCCTTCCGGTAAGGTCCTAGGGAGAGGCTCGTCCATGACGTAGCCTTGGTTCTCGTAATCTAGGACTATCCTCAGATTGCGCAACCAGTCGTTGTAATTTGTTCCATTAAACTTGTTGGTCTCAAGTATGGTTGATAATGGGTTCTTACATATTTTAAATCTACATTTAAAAAAACAGAACTCGCGATCAACAAAATTTAAAAGACGGAAGATTTGATAAATAATTAAACTCTTGGTCTTTAGTCATTTAATGCTCCCACTAGTTATACGAAAACACGATACTCTCAAACGTCGTTTTCGGAAAACCTTTTCCTATTGGGCTTGGGATCCACAGCGAATTTTTCCATACCCCGCTTTTACGATTCGCATGGGAAGAATCCTGTGGGAGGTATGCCATACCATTCTCGTTCCACGAGATTCCCAAGATAATTGCCTCACCCTTTCACATGATCCCGAGGACTCCAAGCGAATCTTGCTAATCGGGCGTTAGACCCGACCCAATCAACCGAATCATAGACCCGCTGCTACCTCCACGATATTAGAATAGGTGACCATGTAAGCCAATTTTGACGGGAATATGTAACCTATGTCTAGACAATTTCAGGTGTTTGATAAAACATTTATGAATAAAGAAGTGAAATTCATATGGCAACACTTTGTTTACGTTCACTTATATCTGCTATTACATATCTGTTCACTACGCAAACAAAGCCCACGAACTGAGAATCGATTTCGGGGACTGGGACTACGCTTGGAGATAGGTCCATGAAATCAGTCTTACCGAATCAGTCCGGAAATCTCCAAGTCAAGGAATCTCGAAAATGGGTACCGAGAATCCCCTTGAGACTTGCGCTAAGCATCTGCTGTCGTATTTCATCGATGGGTGACGAAGGTCGTCTAAGCAGTGTTAGTGGGTTAGCATGCTAGGAAGCAGCTGACTGAGGTGACTCACAGGAACCGTCTTACGGAGGACCTTGAGTATGGTCAGCAAGGTATGACGTGTATTCCCGGTTCCAACGGTACAGGTCAAGTCCTTTGACTTGAGGAACTGCTGAGTTTACCTGTACATCAGGTCTATATCTTAGATATGGTGAGAGATTGCCAAAATAATCTTGAGTAGTCATAAGCCATGTCTAGTGCAGCTCTGGTGTACAACGTGACAGTAGTTTCCAAAAAAGGATCTGTCTCCTGTCAAAAGGCATTGACAGTTGAGTCTCATATATGCTCTGTATCTTGTCCCTAAAATTTGTGGCCACAGTAACTGAACAGAAGGGAAGGTTTTCCTTACGGCGTTTAGTAAGGACAGACCGACACTTAGGTCCAAAATGGGTACCTGCATTTTCCGTGCCCTAGACCCTAAGTGATGAGACCGAAGACAGAAGGACAAATGTACTGTTAGAGCCTAAATGTTCATCCCCGAATATTTCACCTAGTCTCTAGTGCCATGGACCGTTGCTAGATGGCCACCCATGGTAACGGACGGATTCTAGGAATCCGACCAAGTCTAGCTGAAAGGTGAACCTAAAGAGTCACACACTATCCACACACACACACTTAGTATTTAATTTGGAATTAAATATTGGAGTAAAGGAATAATTAAATTGGATTTAATCGGGTCCTATATTTTCTTGGAGAATTAATTCCTTCTATTTGATAAAAGGAATTAAAATTAATTAATTGGATTTATTAAGGGAATTAATTTAATGGCCTAGAATAAATATTAATATTTATTTATTATATTTATTTGGCCTTTTGGAATATTTAATAGGATTTAAATATTCCATTAAATTAAATTAATGGTAGAGATTTAATGGGAGAGATGAAAGGCTAGGATTGAATTTGACAAGGTCAAATTCTACTTTGACTAGGACTTTGACTAGGACTTTGACTAGGTCAAAATCCTAGTCAAAGTAAGCTTCTAAAGAGTTGGAGTTTAAAGAGGATTAAACTCCTCCTCTATATAAACCCCTAGCCTTGCACTATTTGAGGGATTGATGAAATTCCAACACACACACAACACACACTATTTTCGGCCCTCACTCTCCCCTCTCTCGTCCGCCTCTCTCTCTTCTACTCTCCAAGAAACTCTTTTTCTTGTTCTCTTGTTCTTGGAACATTAGAACATTGATGAATCAATACCGTTAATTCATAACGTGTTGTTGATTCATCCACTCCAATAAATTTATATTTGTTCGTTGCTAGCACGACGTGCAAGATACGTGGGTGGATCGTGTGTCACGATTTGGAGGGTCTCAAGAACGAGATCTTGGTGCAAAACGGGGAACAACGCGTGTAGCCGTTGAAGACGAAAACGACAACGGGTAGGTCTCGGTTTACGTTTTCGCCTCTTTTATTTTTCAACCCTATGGCCTCCATGATTGCTTACGTATTGTTAATTCATGAGATATACCGAACACCCGGGAAATTTCAAGGGCACACCCCTTGAGACGTGTTCTTTATTTTAAAAGCATGTTTTAAATTCCGCAATTTTATTGTATACCGCTCTTCCGCATTCGGGCAATTTTCCCGGGACGATCCACGCAATCTTTCACACGACTCGTGAGACAGGTAACAGTGGTCTACTTTTCGTTCATGACACAGTGCAACTTCTTTTAAGTACGATAGACGTGCCACTACTCGTGAGACCACGCTATCGACCTAAATTAGCTTCCTCACTATGCCATGGATTGGAAGGCATGGACAAACTCCTAGAGTCCATGTCCACTTTGTCTAGAGTCTAATATTTCGACATTGGTCCAACCAAGTGAGAGTTGTAACTGACCGAGATCTCATATATATATATATATATATATATATATAAACACATTCACCCACAACGCGTAAATAAATAAATTGCATCCCATAGCAGTTATACGATAAATAAAAACTATTCATTCATCATAACAGCCACATGCAAAATTAAAGCCTAGCACGCCCCTGTTGGATGATCACGAGCCCAAATCCTATGCGACCCACTGAGCCCGCAGTGGATCTATGGACAATCTAGGGTTGGTCCTACACTATTACATTAATAGTAACCCGATCATCATTCTGATGGGCCTTGGTCTCTTTTCTCTTTCAACTCTTCATGGAAACGCCTTGGATCCTCCATTCTGGGCTCTCTATGTGGACCTTCCTTCTTCTCCACCAAATGCATAAAAATAAAATCCTCACTCCTATTCTACTCTCATTACATATGTAAAAAGAAACCCCAGCGAAAACCCGGGGGGAGTACATTAGGAGGGAGAAAGAATGTCTTATTATTCTAAGGCAACTAGAAGGGGAGAAGGAGAAAGCAAAAAGAGGCACACAGGCCCAACATAAATTAAACCATACATCCGGTTTAGGGTTCGCGATCATTCATTTCCATTAAACGCACATAATCACATGATCCAATCACATAAAACATGCTAATAATCCATGATTACCAATCACATCAATCCATGATAAATAAATGAGCTACATATGAAAAATATGGTACAACCGTTGGCAACAACCTTTCTCGTTTAGGAAGACCCTTCCTCATTATTTGTAGGTAAGTTATTCTCGGGATTCCAAATCAACACATTCAGCCTCCCAAAGAATGTTCTTAGAGAAAAATATGCAAAATTAAACAAAATGAATTTTTCAGAATTATCCAAAAAATTAAAACAACGAGAAAACGATGACGTCAACCGGCCGCCGCCACCAGCAAGCACTCTGCCGGGGCACACAGGCCCCTGCCTGCACGCGTGCGCGCCTGGTTGGCAGCACTGCGCACGCTCGCGCGCGTTGACTGGTTGCTGCGCGCGCAGCCTCCCTGCACGCGAGTCGCGCGCGCGCGCATCGGCTCCCCTAGCGCGCGCGCAGACTCTGTTGTCTCCATGCACGCGCGCGGCTCCCCTGGCCGCGTGCGCGCGCCTGGCCACCCGTCTGCGCCTGTCGACCAGCCGCGCGCCTGGTGGCCTGATCCGCGCGTGCGTGCACGCCTGGCGAAGGCAGCCGCGCGCGCCCGCCTCGCTTGAGCGCACAGCGTGCGCGGTCAGCCACCGGCTGGCCGCGTGCGACGTTTTCTCCGTTTTATTCGTTTTTTGCTCCCCGTTTCCCAAGAAAAACCAATAGTACCAAAAATCATACATAATTGAAAGTAAGACAACGACATGCTTTATGATAAAAAATATCAAGAAATAACTAAAACATGGCATACACGTTTTCATGCTTAAAATGCACACAAAACCCTAGGCCTATACACCGAATCGGGCTCTGATACCATTGAGAGCCTAGGGTAGGCCTGTGGATCGTCCCGGGAGTAGCGCGAATGCGGAAGCGTGGTATAATTTAAATTTCAAGAATTTAAAACAGATAAACATACATTAATATAAAAGCGTTCAAGGGGTGTAACCCTTGAAACTCTCGGGCGTTTGGTGTATCTCATGAATAATAATAACATACATAGCAATCATGGA
The DNA here is from genome assembly GCA_034509735.1 of Sesamum alatum. Lineage (NCBI taxonomy): Eukaryota > Viridiplantae > Streptophyta > Magnoliopsida > Lamiales > Pedaliaceae > Sesamum > Sesamum alatum. The sequence goes on along the minus strand of JACGWO010000005.1, from coordinate 13,990,166 downwards.
GGCCATAGGATTCTAAATAAAGAGGTCGAAAAAACGTAAATCGGAAAACCTACCAATTGTCGTTTTCGTCTTCTAACCGGTACTTTCGCGTTGTTCCCCGATTTGCTCGAACGAGAGATACGATGTAGTTGCATGTCGCGGTCATTTTGCACTTTTGGAATACTTTGCCTCATCTTGAATTGGTGAAGAACTCGTTCGGGATGGTGAAAGATTGTGGATCGTCCAGGGAAAATAGCGCGAATGCGGAAGCGCGGTATAAAATAAAAAATACGAAATTTAAACATGCTTTAACGAATATTAAAGAACACGTTCAAGGGTGTGCCCTTGAACTTTCCCGGGTGTTTGGTGTATCTCATGAATTAAATACATACAAACAATCATGGAGGTCATATGGATTAGAATTAAAAGGGGCGAAACGTAAACCAAGACCTACCCGTTGTCGTTTCTGTCTTCAACGGCTACTCGCGTTGTTCCCCGTTTTACACCAAGACCTCGTTCTTGAGATCCTCCAAATCGTGACACACGATCCACCCACGTATCTTGCACGTCGTGCTAGCAACAAATAAATATTATTTTTGGAGAGGATAGATCAACCACGCGTTATGAATTAACGGGATCGATCTTCCTAAGTTCAATTGTTCCAAGAACAAAAGAACAAGAGTATTTTCTTGTGTGAGAGAGAGAGGGGCGGATGAGAATGGGGAGAGAGGGAGCCGAATTCAAGTGTGTGTTGTGTGTGTGTGTTGGAAATTCATCATCTTTTGAATTGTAGGAGGCTAGGGATTTATATAGAGGAGGAGTTTAATCCTCTTTAAACTCCAACTTTAAGAGGTCTATTTTGACTAGGATTTTGATCTAGTCAAAGTCCTAGTTAAAATAGTATTTGACCTAGTCAAATTAATCCTAGCCATCCATCTCTCCCTTTCAATCTCAACCGTTAATTTAATTTAATGGAATATTTAAAACCTATTTAAATATTCCAAAACGCAAAATAAATATAAATATTTATTCTAAGCCCATTAAATTAATTCCCTTAATAAATCTAATTTATTAATTTAATTCCTTTTATCAAATAGAAGGAATTAATACTTCAAGAAAATAAAGGACCCGATTAAATCAAATTTAATCAATCCTTTTCTCCAATATTTAATTCTAAATTAAATACTAAATTTGCGTGTGGATAGTGTGTGACTCTTTAGACTCACCTTTCAGCTAGACTTGGTCTGATTCCTAGAATCCGTCCGTTACCATGGGTGGCCATCTAGCAACAGTCCATGGCACTAGAGACTAGGTGAAATATTCGGGGATGAAGTTTTAGGCTCTAACAGTACACTTGTCCTTCTGTCTACGGTCTCACCACTTAGGGTCTAGGGCACGGAAAATGCAGGTACCCATTTTGGACCTAAGTGTCGGTCTATCCTTACTAAACACCGCAAGGGAAACCTTCCCTTCTGTTCAGTTACTGTGGCCACAGATTTTAGGGACAAGACACAGAGCATACGTGAGACTCAACTGTCAATGCCTTTTGACAGGAGACAGATCCTTACTTGGAAACTACTGTCACTTTGTACACCAGAGCTGCACTAGACATGGCTTATGACTACTCAAGTGCTTCTTGGCAATCTCTCACCATATCTAAGATACAGACCTGATATACAGGTAAAGTCAGCAGTTCCTCAAGTCAAAGGACTTGGCCTGTACCGTTGGAACCGGGAATACACGTCATACCTTGCTGACCCTACTCAAGGTCCTCCGTAAGACGGTTCCCGCGAGTCACCTCAGTCAGCTGCTCCCTAGCAGGCTAATCCACTAACACTGCTTAGATGACCTTCGTCACCCGTCGATGAAATACGACAGCAGATGCTTAGTGCAAGTCTCAAGGGGAATCTCGGTACCCATTTTCGAGATTCCTCGACTTGGAGTTTTTCCAGACTGATTCGGCGGGACTGATTTCATGGACCTACCTCCAAGCGTAGTCCCAGTCCCTGAAATGGGCTTTCAGTCCGTGGGCTTTATCTGCGTAGTGAACAGATAGATAAAAGCAGTAAAGTGAACGCAAACAAAGTAATGCCAGAATGAATTTCACTTCTTTATTCATAGTTTTATCAAAATACTGAAATTGTCTAAACATAGGTTACATTTTGCCCGCCAAGATTGGCTTCATGGTCACCTATTCTAACAGATGGTGCATCTCCACAATTGCATAGAAGATTAGAGGACATGATGATGTCCACAATTGTGGGTTGCATTCTTGTGGCAACTCTCCAATGCATCGCAAGCTCATATCATGCGGCTGCCAGCAGAACTAGAATAAAGAAAATGTTGTAAATTCAAGTTTAATTAATTGTAGTATAAAAGTGTAAATTTTTTAAAATACCTAATCATGCGACATGAAATCCAATACTTCTCTCATAGCTCGAATAGTGCGGTGCACTATTGATGTAAATCTGAGTTTGCCATTCCAATAGGAACCATATGGTGGCAATGGGAGGACATGATTTTCATCAATAACATAGTGCTCCATCTTAACATAACATTTTGTTACAATGGGTCTCAATGAGTGATACGAGACCATCCCCAAATCTGTTAATAGTAAATGAGTTATAATAAGATTTGAGGATGTTGTTCAAATGTAGAGACATAAATATAATAACTCAATCTTACTTGTAGTAATTGTAGTGCGCCTGCAATATCCGCTTTCCCTTTTAAACTTGCACCGTATAATTCTCGATATAAAAATACAAGTACGGTACTGCCCCAACTATATGACCGAGTTGTGTGCGTTATCTCCATTTTTTGGAGATATAACAGAGGGATTCGGTTGTCGGACGAGTCAGGACACATCACCCCTTGTACAATATTTTGTTCACAGCCTTCTTATTTACCTTTGCCAATGCCAATCGAATGCACACTGGGTCAATGGAGCCTGGCTTGAAGTGTCCCATATTGAGAAAATGGAGCAGTACATCAACGAATATCTTCTCTAGTTCGTCCGTCCATTTTTCCTTGTAAAGGAGGTTGTTTTGGTAATACCACCCATCCTTATTCTCACTCTGCATATTGAATATTTTTTTTGGTACGAGAAATAAGTTTAGAAATACCGACTATATATACATATATATATATAACCTTATCACATATATGACGTGACAAGGCTATGCAAGCCCATGTGACAAGGCTTGCATAGCCTTGTCACATCACATATATGTGATAAGGCATGCATAGCCTTGTCACATATATGTGACATAGACTCACATGCACGGCATTGTGCATATGAGTCAATTATTTCACAAGGCCTTCCATCATAATGCAGAAGGCCTTGTGCACTATATATATATGCGTGCAATTTGGAGTAATCTGCACAAGTTTAGCAGATTTATATATTCGTGTAGTTTGACGTAAATCTAATATTTTACATTCAAGAGTAATCACAAGTCTTCACAAATCTACACTTAACTCAGTAAGATGTAATAATTACATCATGTATAGCATTTTTTTTAACTCAATCTCATCTAACATTTGTCCATTATGGTTGCAGATATGTCGACATCAAATTCTCGCATTAATGTATTGATCTATTTTGGGGGTGAGATTTATCAAGATGGTCGGTCGGTTACGTATGATCGCAACCCCATTGGCTTTATGCGGATATCACGTTCAACAACATTTTCGCAGTTTTTAAGCAAGTTATACAAAACATGCGAGTTAATAATAACGAATATTTACTGAAGGTATCCGTGAAGCATGTGGGCTAATACATGGGCCGAATAAAAGAAACTCTAGTACCGCTTGATGATGACAACCTACAAGAATTCCTGAACCTTGATTTGGATACCACTCAAATGGAAGCATATGTCGAAACATCACTAGTTGAAGCTGCGACTGGTTCACAAATGATGAACCAACAATGGGGTGAATACATGTCTCTATTGTCGAACCCGGGGTTTCAACCAGTCCATGATGATATATTTGCAGGTGCTTCCACTTCATTTCATAATGACACACCAGAGGTTGTCAGAGACACAGAAGGCCTTCAAAATGTTGGGATTCACTGCACGGGGGCCCCGACCTCACAAAACTATCACAAGTCGGATAGGATTTTTGACTACAATGAAGTTGCAAATGATCAGTTTTGCACAATACTCAGATGAAGGTTCTAAGCCCGACGAAGCAGAATTTCCAACACCCCCCTGGATCTCGAGGAAGATATCAACGTAAATGTGATGGCCGAGACATTAGCCTCTAATACACAAGGTACGCCAACGAGACACCAAACACCATTTGAACCTTCTTCTATACCAACAATAGAAAATGCTCATATGTTTTATCATTCTATACCTTTTTTTGAACAAACTTTTTCGGAGAACCCGCGGACTCCATCGATGTCCCATCTTTGAAGTTCGCAAAATATTATGATACATATAAAGGCAAGCTCGATGTGGACATGGTGTTAAAAAATAAAGAACATTTGAAAGGTGTTGTGAAAGATTACTCAATACGACATGCACGTCGTGAGTATTTTGTTCTAGAGAGCACCCCCAAGAAATGAAAAGTCGTATGCAAACATAGCACCCCAGGTACTCGTAATAGCTTGGTTGAATATTTACTTATGCACATTCATTAATCGAATTTTTTATAAAAATATAATATTTTTTCCTTTTGCAGAAATGTGGTGTAGGTGGTACCTTCGAGGAATAGATAAAGCTAAGCTTGGACGTTGGGTGATCACGAAATATGGAGGTGACCACACCTTTGTTATATCTGAATTGTCCCTCGAGCATTGCAATTTAGATAGAGGTTTTATTGCGTCCTTGTTATTGGGACAAGTTAAATTCGACCCTGCATATGGAATAAAGAATGTCATATGCGAATGCATGGTATAGTTTGAAGATGGCCTGTGAGACTGTTTATGGGACGTGGAGAGCTCTGTTCGAAAACTCCCCAGTTACCTTGGCGAACTTCAAAAACGGAAAGATGGAACAATTGTTGAATGGGATCACAAATCATTCCAAACGCTCAACCGGTACGTATGTGATCAAATATGTATTTTGGGCTTCAAACCATGCATCGAGGGGTTCCAATATTGTCGCAAAGTCATAAGTGTAGATGGAACCCAGTTATATACGAAGTACAAGCATAAAATGTTGATTGCAACTGCGATGGATGTGAATCAACAAGTATTGCCCCTTGCATTTGCTATTGTTGATGAAGAATCATATCTATCTTGGAAATGGTTTCTTCAGATGCTGAGCAGACACATCATCAGAGGGGTGTCGGGAATGTGCCTTATATCTGACCGCAATGCTGGCTTCTTATCCGCCGTAAAAGACATTCCTGACTTTGTTCCTTCTCGCGGTGTAAATAGATATTGATTGAGGCACGTGTATTCAAACTTCAACAATCAGTTTAAGAACGTGCAATTGAAGGATCTTTATTGGAGAGCTGGCTCAAAATATCAAATTAGAAAATTTAATCGCACTATGGACGAGATTAAGATTATAAAACCAGAAGCACACCACTGGCTGTAGCAAACTGAAAAGGAAAAGTGGACAACTTCTCATGATGGTGGATGGCGAAGCGGTATTCTGACCACCAACATGTCCGAATGCATCAATGGGGTTTTAAAAGGGGCACGCCGCCTTCCTGTGACTGCAATTGTTGAAATGACTTTTAACCGCTTAGTCCATTATTTTCGTGAGAGGATGGTGAGGAGTACTAAAATGAGAAACAACAATCAACCGTGGACGGACTATGCATATAAAATGTTCCAACGGTGGTCCGCCAGATCTGTCAAGCATGTGGTCCTGACATTCGATCAAATTGAACAGACTGCCTCTGTGGTTAGAAGACATTACTATGGACAGGGGTGTAACACTCACGTTGTAAAAATTGCAACGCGGGAGTGTTCATGTGGCAAATGGAATCAGTTTGGAATACCATGCTCCCATGCTCAAAAGGTATGCGCTGCATATAGGCTTAACGCTGCATCAATGGTTAAGCAATATTATGCTTTAATGCCTTACCGAATGACATATTCTGAATCTTTTCAACCGATAATGGCGGAAGACTATTGGGATATTCCTAATTTTCAATTGGTCCACGACGATACTCTTCGTACATCAACTAGTCCGGGTCGACGCCGAAGTACCCAAATACCTAATGAAATGGATTGAGCATAAGCTCGTGCACGACAACAAATGCACAGTCAATCCCAATGAAATCGAGGTCCTTCGAGCCAAAATAACGTCCAAAGGCAGGGCCGTAGACGGCAAAATAATGTACCAAATACTTGAATACACATTTTTATGTAACTTTTTAGTGTATTATTTTTAATTCTAAATTTTTATAATCATAATTCTTTAAATTATCATAAAGTCAATTATTTTTATTTTGTAATGAACATAATTAGCTTGAAATAATAAAATAAGATTTAATTAGTAAATTAAAATATAAATTATCGATTAATATAATATATACATATAATATAATTAAAAAAATGAATTAAAATAAAAAGGGTTGCTGCCTCGGGCAGGGACCAAGGGTCGCTGGCTCAGCCGGGGTCAGCTGCCCTTAATATAAAAAAAAATAAATTTAATGGCCGGTCGGGAGCCCAGCTCGCGATCGGCCATATTTTTGCAATGTGTACCGCTTTGGCGGTACACATGCAAATATTTATTTTTTATATAATATTTATATAAATGGGCCACAAGCACATGCATTTTGGAGAAAAGGAAAGCATCCAGAAAGTATCTAAAACTTGGCTCGGAACACAATCTCTTTTGTTCAACGCTGAATAGTACAAGTTAATTCATAGCCAGTTAAGTCATTTGAGTGTGGTAAAATGACAGTTTTTGGTTCTTGACTATAAGATTGGAGAAGCAAAATTACATAGGAAGATTTAGCTCAACAAAGAATATGTTTACCTTGATAACAGTCCTAGAATTTTTCAATCATCCACAGAGTATTGTCCGAAGGTTATTCTATTCATTATAGTCAAGAACATTAGGTATTAGAATGCACAGACTGATTTTATTTATTAAAAGTTCTAATAATTTCAAATTTTAAGACAATAGTTGCACGTAATATATTAAAATGTATTAAAAGGGGAGTCTATGTAATTTTCATAGTATAAGGGGAGAATTTGTATATTCCCATAATAGTAGCGGATGTCAGTATATTAACCGTAATACTAACTAGGAAAAAATATATAGGTTATACAATTAGGAGAATATACGCTTTGGAAACTTGAAGAAACATCTCTTTGAAAACCAGGAAAGCAATACACGGGACATTAATTTAATGTAAGTTAAATTTTATAATAAGATATTATAAAAATATGAGCAACTTGAGATGTTTTATATATTTTTTTGTAGATAAAAAATATTAAAATTGCATAGAAATTATAATTTCATATGTCCATAAAAAAATATTCCGGGATACCTCATTAATAGTATAGTACCGCAAGTTCAACGAAAATAAACTTCAAAGAGAAACAAGCACATTATATAAGTTTATCTTAACATCAATTATTTATGAAAAACAAACTTAGAACGTGATAATTATTTCATAAGCGGTTTTATAATTACACTACAAAAGAATGTGGGAATTGGAACGGATATAGTCGACCGTTCCAAAGACCGTTACAAATAGGAACAGTAAGTGGAACTGTTGTGGAATGGGAAACCGTTGATGATGTCACTTTCGAGTTAATTGTAGTACAAACGAATAAGAACAGCACGACCGTTCCTATTTATGTGCCAACATATGTGTGCCAATTTGAACACCTATTACCGTTCCTAAAAAGGACCGGATATATTTTGGTATTTCATTTGGAACACATGTGTGAAATTTGGAACGGCTACTCGATCGGGAACACGGTCCATTTCTATATGTGTTCCAAAGCCCGGGTCTATTTGGACTGGTTGGTTGACCGTTCCAATATGTAGTGCTAAATGAGACCCTTTTACGCTATGAGCAAAAATGTAATGCAATGACCGTTCCAAATTGTGGGTATATAGGAAATGCAATGTTGTTACAACTACCGTTCCCAAGTGTGCTCCAATTAGAAACGATCATGTTGTGTGTGACTAATACCGTACCTAATATGCCATAACGGCTATATTACAACGGTAAGATTACCGTTTCTATATTCGTGCCTGAGACCGTTCCTAAAGCTGGAACAACGGCTATATTTCAACGGCTAGTTTTTGTGTTCCAAATAATATTCCAATGCCCGTTCCAATATTTTCTATATATATGTCCCACTTCTTTCTCATTGTTCCTATAATTACTCTCCAATTCATTTTGTTGTAACACCCCCTGTTGATTCTTTATACGAAAAAATCGAACATATCGATTACTTGCGCGAATTTTGCATTGATATTGGGGTTAATTACACTTACACCCCCTCTGAGAATGTATAATTACAGTTTCCCCCAAAAACCTTTTGAAATTACACTTACACCCCCTCCGAAAATTCTCTGTTTACACCTGACCCCCATCCGTTAGAATTTGGACGAAAAATGTTCACGTCAACAAAAAATAATTACACAAAATTTCAATTTTTCCCATAATTTAACAATCTCATGTATATTTTTGTACTTATAAGAGGATAAGTGTAACGTATATGTATGGAGTGAGGCCAATATTATTATATTTTTTCCTTATAAGTACAAAATTATTGCACGAGAATGTTAAATGAGAGGTAAAATTGAAAATTTATGTAATTATTTTTGTTGAAATGAACATTTTCCATCCAAACTTTAACGAATGGAGGTCAGGTGTAAACAAAGAATTTTTAGAGGGGGTGTAAATGTAATTTCATAGCTTCTTTGGGGGAAAGTGTAATTATGCATTTTCAGAGGGGGTCTAAATGTAATTAACCCTTGATATTGATATGTGTTTTGCTCAGGTAAAAAGTTGAAATTCTGTAATTGTTAGATATATATAATATAATATATTTTCATCATTTAATTACGAACTGTTGTGCATTATACGTAGGACCAATCATGTTAAGACAGTTGAGGAAACGGATGTATGATCGAGACGTCCGGGGTGTAACGCCGGAGTTTGAGGACGGTGTTACAACATTTTTAGAATGGGCCTAGTCTCAGCGTGCATATATGGAAGGGGAGAAGATTAAGTGTCCCTACCGGAAGTGCAAAAATGAACGGTTCAAAACACCAGGCGAGGTAAATTTTGATTTGTGTATGAAAAAAGGTTTATGCCAGAGTATTATAATTGGACTTCGCATAGTGAGGAGAGGGTGCCGGAATACTTTGAAGCATTGACAGTGCCCCATGTGCAGCAGCAGCAAACGCCACTCGTTCAGGAGGAGGGTAGTTCGCATTGGGGTGATGCAGCTCAAATGGATTGGGCGCAGAGGATGGTATTCGATGCCGCAGGGCCGTCTTTTTGGTCTTCGTACAACCAGGAGGGACCGAATGATGATGGTATTCGGTATTGTCCATCTAATGTGGGTCCTAGTTCATATTATGATTCGGGGCCCTATGATTATGTGTTTGGCTTGTCAGACCATTTTTTTGATGTAGTTCATGCTGCGGACCAACCGTTGTGGAATGATTGCACCACCTCTCAGTTAACGTCAATTGCCTCTTTGGTGAATATCAAGGCCGAATGGGGTTTTTTCGAGCATACATATGATCGGTTATGCCAGTGGGCTGATACTGTAATGCCCCGTGATCACACTTTCCCACTCGATTATTACAATACGAAGAAATTGATAAGAGAATTGGGTTTACCAGATCAGAAGATTGATGGTTGCAAAAACGGTTGCATGTTGTACTGGAAGGACGATATTGATTTGGAATATTGCAAGTTCTGTGGAGACGCTAGGTACAAGCCCACCAGGAACAGAAATCCTAAACGCAAGAAGTCCCCGTATGCCATTCTTAGGTATCTACCGCTTACCCCTCGGTTGCAGAGGTTGTATGCGTCGGAGGCCACAGTAGAGCATACGACTTGGAATGCGAGCCATCAGACGGAGGAAGGATCCATGTGTCATCCGTCCGATGCAGATTGCTTGAAACCATTTTGACCGGGCATATCCTGATTTTGCGGCTGAGCCTCGTAATCTTAGACTTGGGTTGTGCACGGATGGATTTCCACCGCACGGCCAGTATGGTAAAACTTACTCATGTTGGCCCGTGATACTTACACCGTATAATCTCCCACTGAAAATGTGCATGAAGTCTGAATATATGTTCCTAACAATGGTGATCCCTGGCCCATCGAATCCGAAATGTCTTATCGATGTCTACTTGGAGCCGTTGATCGAGGAGTTGCAGAATTTATGGCATGTAGGTGTACGTACGCACGATACTGCGACAAACTAGGTAATCATGATGCATGCCGCATTGATGTGGACAATGAACGACCTTCCTGCTTATAGGATGGCGTCTGGATGGAGTACCGCTGGTGTTATGGGGTGTCCAGTTTGTATGGAGGACACACGGGCATTCTATTTATAGCACGGTCGGAAGGCATGCTATTTTGATTGCCACTGGCAGTTCCTACCACCGGATCATCCACAGGCAGACCCGATCGGAACGATGATCTCCCGAGCAACGACGATCGAATAGTACGGTCCATTTTCATTTACCCGGGCCGAGCAAGTAGAGCCTCAAAGAAGAGATGGCTGAGCGGTGAGGAACTTCATGTTATCGAGACATACGTCTTGTGTAAGTGTGAAGTAGTTGCACCGTACTACGAGTAAGTGTATTATACAAACGTAATTATCTCAAGCCTTTATTTCAATTTCAATTACATGTATATTTATAACTATCAGTTTTACTACCACAGGTCATTCTTGAATGAACTGTTCGAGCAACACAATTCAGAGAACCCGATAATTGATCAACTAGTGGTAACACAATTCAAGGATTGGTTCAAGTGTCGTGTAAGTGTCACTTTCTTGTAAGTGCGATCTGCTCATTAATTTGTAATCAAATTATTTCAATTGCTATATGATGAATTGCGGGTGAAACCCGAATTGAATCACACAAATAACGAACTATTGAAGTTGCATTATTGAGGCCCTAGAGTAAAAGTGACGACATACCCGTCTTACTTCGTCAATGGCTTCAATTTTCACACTGAACGTCACAATGTCGGGAAGTCAACAATGAATTGTGGTGTTTGTGTGAAAAGCTCATCATATACAGACATGGATTCTGACTTCTATGGAATTTTGGAAGAGATAATTCAGTTAGATCACCCACTAATTCCAAACATGCACATTGTACTGTTTAATTATCGTTGGGTCGATCCGGTCAGAGGAATGAAGATACACCCTCGTTATCACGTCGTTGATGTCAAATTGAAAAAGCTCTACCAAAAGAATGAACCATTCATACTGGCTCAACTAGCAGTACAAGTCTACTACGCGGATTACCCGAGCATGACGAGAGACAAAGTCAACTAGAAAGTTGTTTGCAAAATCAAGGCTCGAAGAGTAATCGACGACTCGCGATGGACCGAGGTCGCCTATCAGATAGATGAAGTCATACCTAATCCAAATATTGTAATAGATAACCAAACCTTTGAACTGCATGACCCAACAGGAATACAATTGGTCGTTGATCACGGAGCAGGGACATCGCGCTCGCCAGACAGTGAATCCGAAGATGAAGATAGCTTTGACGAGGCTGAGTCCGATGAAGAGACTTATTGAATTTTCTGATTTTTTTTTTGTAATTTTTTTTTATATACCTTATTGTAAAAATTGTATTAGACATATGTATTTTCATTATTTTAAAAAATCAGAAAAAATTTTAAAACTTGGAACGGATATTATATACTACGACAGTTCCTAGTACAGGTACAACTTTGTGAATAGGCGCCAAACAAAAAAAATTGGGGAAATTTGAATTAGGAACGGTCCGAATTTCCAACGACCGTTCCTATTTAAGGTACAATTTTTAAAATATGGCGGCTACCTAAAAAAAATTGAGGAAAATTTGAATTAGGAACGGTCAGTGAAAATATAAGACCATTCTAATTTAGTTACAACTTTTCAACTGGCACCTATTGAAAAAATGGCTCCAAGTTCAAATTAAGAACGGTCAAACCAATTGGTAGACCGTTCCAAAGTGAGGTCCCATATTTGTTTTCGCGCCCAATGAAAAATTGGTGGGAAAATCAACTTTTGAGCAGTCCTTTTATAGCCGACAGTTCCTAGAGAAAATTGCTACGAACCGTTCCTAATTCAATTATGACCGTTCCAAAATGAGATCCTATATAATTTATTTTGAATAGTTTTTTCGATATCTCAACATCCGTGAGTCGGATCGACACCATTTTTAAACACATATAATATTATGAATATGAATTGATATCCAACGGTCTGATTTTCAATCAGCCACCCGGATTTAAGGATGCAACTATTTTTGTTAGGATGAATACTGACGGGATACGATATCTCGAGAACCGCACACCGAAAATTTTCAAAACTACATATAATGTATTTTTGTGTGTGTTATATCATATCTAACTGTATGATTAGAATTTTTACGGTCTGATATGCCGTGCAGTACAACAATATAGGATGCTAGTTACATCTGTAAAATACTAACAAATATAAATTTGCAAATATAGTTCATATTGCAAATGTGTGTCTATTTTTTGGAAATTACTATATACTTTCAAATTCTTAGTATATCCAATTGCACACCTTTCTTGAATCATATGAGTGTCCAGAACGTATTTTTCTTAATTTATAGTTATTATCTAAGAAGATAAAAAAAAAATTGCAATACATATAGGAACGGGTCCACATGAAATTAGGAACGGTACATAAGTGCATGTCTAAAAACGACATCATTTCTTACTTTAGGAACGGGATTGGGGACACTTGTTCTATTATGTGACCGTTCCTATTAGTACAATTCCAAGTACTAAGTATTTGGAATTGATATGGGAACGACAATTTTTAATTTAGGAACGGTCGGTATTGAGAACGGTTCGGAGAACGGCAACAATACTAAGTGACCATTCCTATTTAGGTCAACATCAGTACATGGTATCAAAACGACATCGTTATGGCGAATACGATGCCGTTTTCTTTATTTGGACCGGACATAGGAACGGTCAATTAAAATACGACCGTACAAAAATTGGCTAAAATTCATAAAACCCCCCCGTGTTTTGAAAAGTCGGCTAAAAACCTCCTTCTATTTTAAAAATATGTGAAAAACTCCCTTTTGTTTTGTAAAAGTCGGCTCAATCGTCCATCTCCGTTAAAAAACACAAACGGCGTTAATTTTTTAACAAATTGACCGTTATGCCCTTCCTTATTATATATTATTCTTTATTATAATGACCGTTGGATCTTGGTTGTTATATCAGAGCCGTTAGATCTAATCTATTAATCTTGACGGTTGGATCTCAAATTTATAAGAAAATCAATGGTTAGATTTAATTAATTAAAATAATATATTATAAAATAAATATTATATTTTAATAAAATAAATATTATTATTTAATAAAATAAATTCAAAATTAATCCCCCCAGAACCCGACCCCCCACCCCACCCCCTCCCCGCCGCCCCTCCCACCCCAACCCCTGCCACCCCTCCAACCCCCACCACAGAAAAGGACAACAGCGACGTCGTTGCCCCCGCATCTGGGCGACTCGTCGTCGCCCAAATCTGCATCTGGGCGACGGCGAGTTGCCAAGATTCAGACAGAAGGGGGCGGCGTCGTCGCCCCAATCTGAGGCGACGGCGGCCGCCTACAATCTGGGCGACGACGACGACTGTCGCCCAGTTTTTTTTTGTTTTTTTTATTTTTTTGTTTTTTAGTTTTCTAATATTTTTAATTTTAAAATAATTATAAATTTAAAGTTATTCAGTTTTTTATAATAATAATTTAAATTTTAATATTATTTATAGTAAATAAAGATAATTATTTAAATATTTTTAATTAAATAATAATTTAAATTACTTAATAATATATAAATAATTATTAACATTTATATTTGTATTTTGAAGTAAATATATTTATAAAAAGTTGTTTAATTATTAACATTTATATTAGATTTAGATATTTATTAACACTTATATTCATTAAGATTTAAATTTAAAAAATGATATTATATTAATTTTTGTATTATAACTTTAATTTAATATTTTAAAAAATATTTAATTTTTTACATGCATTCAAAATATAAAATAAACACACTCAAAACAAGTCAAAGATGCACTCAGTCAAATATATAGGCTCCATAAGGGTAGTTTTGTCAAATTGCACAAAAAAGGCATAAAAAAAAGTCTAGAAAACAGCCCCACACGCACAACACGCGCGTGCAGTACACTTTTCGTTAATTCATAACGGAAGGTGTGTTTTTTGCCGACTTTTATAAAACACAGGAGATGTTTTTGCCTATTTCCAAAACACAGGAGGGTTTTTAGCTGACTTTTCAAAACACAAGGGGATTTTATGCATTTTTGCCCAAAAAATTACATAAATTGACCCCTTGGCTATTTTTTTCTCCCTTTCTGCTCTCTCACTCTCTCTCTTTCTCTCTCTCTCTCTCTCTCTCTCTCTCTCTCTCTCTCTCTCTCTCTCTCCCTCTCTCTCTCTCTCCCTCACTATTTGTCTCTCTCTCTCACTCCGCCCATTCAACCTCCACTGCTGAACATCCGCCTCCGTCGTCATCCCAGAGCAAGTCTGCCACCGCTAGGCTGCTTAGGGGTTGCCGCCATCATCCGCCATCTTCAAAAAGGCATAGTCGCCACCCTCATCCGTCATGGACCGCCATCCACTGCCAACCGCAGCCACCGTCAGTCGCCGCTGCCATCATCCACCTCCATCGTCGCCGCAAGTAGGGTTTCTGCCAAACCCCCCCCCACCCCCTTTTTGTATTTTGTATATTTTCTAAAAATGTATTCTCTATTTTCTGTAATTTTGAAATAATATAGGGCATTTATTGTAATAGTATGTATTGTTAGGGGTTATTTTGTAATTGTATGCAGTTTTTGTGCATTTTCTGTCATTTTATTGTAATTTCTGTAATTATTGTAATTGTATGCAATTTATGTAAGGTTATTGTATACAATATTCTGATTATTTTATGTTATTTTGTGAATTTTCTGTAATTATTGTGAATTTTAGAAAATTTTCTGTAATTATTTTGAATTTTCTGTTATTTTTTGAATATTTTGTAAATATTTCTCGAATTTTCTATTTTCTTTGTGAATTTTCTGTAATTTTTGTCCATTTCTGTAATTCATGTGATTTAATATAATAATTAGAAAATTTGGAAAAAAATTAGAAATTTAATATAATTATTAGAAAATAATGTTATGTAAAATTCTTATAAAATCCAGAAAATAATGTTATGTAAAGTTCTATACAAAACTGTTTTAAAAATTCTGAAAATTTTAATTCCTTTTTAAAAATCTGGAAATTTTAATTTTTTCAAATTCGGAAATTTTGGAATTTTTTTGTAAATTTTATGTAATTTCTGTAAAATTAAAAAAAATTCTGAATTTTTCTATAAATTTTTGAAAATATGAAAATTCAGAAAATTTCTGAAATTTTTTTGTAAATTTATAATTTTTAGTGAATTTTCTGATAATTTTCTCAAATTTTAAAATTTTCTATGTCATTTTCTATAAATTTAAAATATTTTCAGAATTTTCTGTAATTTTTAAAATTTATGTATTTTTAATAAAATTTCTGAAAATTCTTTATATTTTTTGTAATTATAAAAAAATTTCGGAAATTTTTTTTTTCTGTAATTTATTTTTTTAAAATTTCCTTGTAAAATAAAATTTACTCATAATATATGAAATTTGTTAATTTTCTTAAATTTAAGAAAATTTGGGTAATTTTCTATGATATTTTGTAAGGATATAGGCAAATATTGGTATTTAGTATAAATATATAGGAAAATAGAAGGATTTAGTGCAATTTTAGGGTAAAATTATGGTATTTAGTATATATATATATATATATATATATATAGAAAAATAGAAGGATCTAGTGCAATTTTAGGAAAAAATTTTGGGATTTAGTATAAATATATACGAAAAATAAAAGGATTTAGTGTAATTAAACATCAATTTTGGGTTTTAGTATATATTTTAGGAAATAATTTTAGGATTTAGTAAACATTGTAGGAAAATTTTCAAAAATAAAATTGGGATACATTATATTTATTATATTAATAAAGGAATTAGTATACAATTTTAGGATTTAGTTTACATAAATTGATACTTACATGTATTTTTTTAAATTCATATCACTAATATTTTTTTAAAAAAAAATTGTAGATCATGTATGGTCGGGATTTTTCACCTAGAGGAGGTGGACGTGGCCGCGGTCGCGGCTCACCGACCATACCGCCGGCCGGTGTTGCTTCCCAGGATGGGGAAGCAGTGTTCCAACCACCACCACCACCGGCAGAGTAGACACCTACAGCACCTGTGCCGGATTAGTAGCCTGATCCGGCTACCACTGCACCGGTCGAGGAGGGTGCCGGACCATCCACTACCGCACCGGCGGTAGATCCGGCCCGTCCATGTGAAGGACAAGCGGATCCGCCCGGGGCGCGAGCAGAAGCGAGAAGCATGGAAAATACGTATATTTAAAACAATTAAATAAACGTAATCCCAAGGGGTGTACCCTTGGGTGCTCAACCGGTCATTCGATGTAGGATGTATTAACATAGAAGCATATATAATACATAGGGCATAGATGAAATGTAAATCTACTAAAGCGTAATAAACCGTTACCTTTGTAGATTTCACGTGTGCGCGGCTACTAGTGTTGTTCCTTCTCCGAAATGTTCACAAAATCCAAACGTATGGATTCTCCAAAGGTGATTCACACCACACCGGAAGTAAGATACACGTTCTCCTTGCTAGAAGAAAATGGGTTTATGAAGGAATCGATTTAAGAGATTAAACACTATGAATTAGTGTTCTCTTAAACCTACTTTGTTCTTCCTTTTGATCCAAGATCAAATGAAGAACACAAGTGGGAGAGGGAGAGGGAGAGAGTGGCCGAGATGTATGAGGGAGAGAGAGGCCAAATTTTTCTTCTCTTTTCCTTGAAAAGATGAATTATGATTCTCTTACACAAGGTGTTGTATATACTCATATATATACATAATTAATGTGATTATTGGAATGTGTCTAGGTTCATCCAAGGATGTTTAGATACATCCCAATCAATCACCATTAATTCTTCAATCAAGCCTACCAACTTTTAAGGTATGATCAAATCATACCAAAAGGGAAGGGCTGATTGGAGTTGATTTGTCTCTTACCAAAAGACACAAGTTAACCGCCACCTTGCATGCAACATGGCTGAATTTTTCTTCCTCCAAGGGAGCATTTTTGGCCATGTTCAATATGGAAAGAAGTCCAATTCTTCCTATTCCAAAATAGGAATAAATTCTCCTCTCGGATCAAAATTTAACGGACTAGGTTTTATCATAATTCAATTACCACGAACCCAAAATTAAATCCAATTTAATGTCCACTTAAATTATTCCCATTGGTCTTTTAATCCAATCAAAAGATCCAACATCTCGACTTTTCATATTTAATCGATAAATCCAATTTACCGATTAAACGAGGGCCCGGTACAATATCGGCCCGTCCATCCAATGGACTATCCCTTAAGTAATCCAATTACTTATTTATCCTTCGAGATTGACTCCAAGTCAATCTCTCATCCTTCTCGGTATTTGTGTGTGACACTTTAAGTTCACCCTCAGCTAGACTTGGGCCCGTGTCCCACAAGGGCCATTTACCATGGGTGGCCGTCTAGCAACGGTCCATGGCACTAGAGACTAGGTGAATGTTGGCGTGAACATTTAAGCATAGATTCCGTACGGGTACGGTCCTTCCGTCTACCGTCTCCCGACCTTAGTCTAGGGTATGGAATTGGACGTCGGTTCCCATCCTTGACTAGGCATCTATGCTTAATACTCGAGACTATGCATGCTTCATTGCATCGACACAGGAAACCATTCCCTGTTCGACCAACCACTGTGGTCACAGCTTTAAACAGCATAAACGTGAAAGGAATCGGTGGATCGTCCCGGGAATTGCGCGAATGCGGAAGCGCGATAGAAATAAATTTATGAAAATAAAAGGCATGCTTTTAATTAAAAAGAACACGCTCAAGGGGTGTACCCTTGAGGTTCCCGGGCGTTCGGTGTATCTCATGATTATAAAACTAATAAAGAAATCATGGAGGCCATAGAGTTGAAAATTAAAGAGGGACGAAAATCTTAAACGAGACCTACCCGTTGTAGTTTTCGTCTTCAACTACTACTCGCGTTGTTCCCCGTTTTGCACCAAGACCTCGTTCTTGAGATCCTCCAAATCGTGACACACGATCCACCCACGTATCTTGCACGTCGTGCTAGCAACGAACAAGTGTATAAATTTTGGAGTGGACGAATCAATAACACGTTATCAATTAACGGTATTGGTTCGTCTAAGTTCTTAATGTTCCAAGAACAAAAGAACTAAGAAATATTTTCTTGGAGGAGAGAGAGGGGGCAGACGAGAGATAGGAGAGGGGAGAGTGTGTGTTGTGTGTGTTTTTCAAGAATCATCATCTTACAAATGTTGGAAGTTAGAGGTTTATATAGAGGAAGAGTTTAATCCTCTTTAAATTCAAACTCTAAGTAACCTAATTTGACTAGGATTTTGACCTAGTCAAAGTCCTAGTCAAACTAGTGTTTGACCTAGTCAAACGAATCCTAGCCTTCCATCTCCCCTTTCCATCTCAACCATTGATTTTAATTTAATGGAATATTTAAATCCCATTAAATATTCCAAAAGGCTAAAAGAATAAATATAATATAATAAATAAATACTATTATTTATTCTAAGCCCATTAAATCAACCCCTTTTAATAAATCCTATTTGTTAATTCAATTCCCTTTATCAAATAGAAGGAATTAATTTCTCCAAGAAAATATAGGACCCGATTAAATCTAATTTAATAATTCCTTTACTCCAATATTTAATTCCAAATTAAATACTAAGTGTGTGTGGATAGTGTGTGACTCTTTAGGTTCACCATTCAGCTAGACTTGGTCGGATTCCTAGAATCCGTCCGTTACCATGGATGGCCATCTAGCAACGGTCCATGGCACTAGAGACTAGGTGAAATATTCGGGGATGAACATTTAGGCTCTAACAGTACACTTGTCCTTCTGTCTTCGGTCTCATCACTTAGAGTCTAGGGCACGGAAAAAGCAGGTACCCATTTTGGACCTAAGTGTCGGTCTGTCCTTACTAAACGCCGCAAGGGAAACCTTTCCTTTCTGTTCAGTCACTGTGGCCACAGATTTCAGGGACAAGACACAGAGCATACATGAGACTCAACTGTCAATACCTTTTGACAGGAGACAGATCCTTTCTTGGAAACTACTGTCACTTTGTACACCCGAGCTGCACTAGACATGGCTTATGACTACTCAAGAGTATTTTGGTAATCTCTCACCATATCTAAGATACAGACCTGATGCACAGGTAAACTCAGCAGTTCCTCAAGTCAAAGGACTTGGCCTGTACTGTTGGAACTGGGAATACACGTCATACCTTGCTGACCGTACTCAAGGTCCTCCGTAAGACGGTTCCCGCGAGTCACCTCAGTCAGCTGCTTCCTAGCATGCTGACCCACTAACACTGCTTAGACGACCTTCGTCACCCGTCGATGAAACACGACAGCAGATGCTTAGTGCAAGTCTCAAAGGGAATCCCGGTACCCATTTTCGGGATTCCTTAACTTGGAGATTTCCGGACTGATTCGGTGAGACTGATTTCATGGACCTACCTCCAAGCGTAGTCCCAGTCCCCGAAATCATTACTCAGTCCGTGGGCTTTGTTTGCGTAGTGAACAGAAATGTAAATGCAGATATAAGTGAACGTAAACAAAGTATTGCCATATGAATTTTCACTTCTTTATTCATAAATGTTTTATCAAATACCAAAGAATTGTCTAGACATAGGTTACATATTCCTGCCAAAATTGGCTTACATGGTCACCTATTCTAACAAAACGTGTATCCGAGTGTATAGGAGATACTTCTGTCACATACTGACAGGGACGGATCCTCTTCTTCTAACGCATCGTCCTCGTTACATATTCCGACTGCACTGGACAAGGCATATAATGATCATCTTACAGAATGATCACCTCTCGCCAGATCCAAGATACAGTCGTCTTGTGCACGTGACTGCCATGGTTCCTCAAGTCTGAGGACTACTCCCGTACTATCAGAACTGGAGAAATCCAATCATACCGACCAAACCTCCACGGCTTCCATATGATGATCCCCGCGAGTCTGTCCAGTTGGCTCGACCCCAGTCGACCAACCCATCAAGATAGTGTAGGCGTCCCACGCTTGTCGTCGATGAAACACGGCATTCATCCAATGAACACGACTCTTGATGCAAGTCTCAATAGGACTCTCGATGCCCTGTCTCGAGGTCCTCGACTTGGAACGTTTCAGACCCAACTCTCAATCAGTTGGTTTCATGACCACCATCCAATGCGTGGCCCAACTGCATGAGTTGTTAACCGTGGTCTATGGGCTTTGTTGCGATATAAGTAAAACGTCGTTTTAACATATGTAAAATGAGCACAATAAAGTAGGTACCAATAGTGACGAACACTCATTTTATTCATCACATAATAATATTACATTTACATCAAGTTTTCAAATAGGTTACAAATCACCAAATCTATTGACTTTCTAGTCACCTATTCTAACAATCTCCCACTTGACCTAAAGTCAATCACCCATTGACCTCAAACCCTCTTATCCGCTATGTTTTTTGCGGAGCTATGGGCAACTTGCGATAGGGGCTTAGCAAGTGGATCTGCTATGTTTTCTGCGGAGCTAACTCGGTCCAACCGAACGTCACTCCTGCTAACCATCTCTCTAAATAGATGGTAGCGTCTATAAGAACTTGGTTCCTTTACTAGCGTTATCGCCCCGCTGTTATCGTAGAAGATAACTGCAAGCTTAGCAGTGTTAGGTACTACACCCAACCCTTGGATGTAGCTCATCAACCAAACCATCTCCTTAGCAGCTTCCAAGCCGCTATGTATTCAGATTCTATGGTGGAGTCCGCCGTGGTGGCCCACTTGGAACCCTTCCAAGTAACCACGCCATCATTTAGTCTAAATACAAAACCAGACTAAGACTTGGCATCATCGTCATCCGACTGGAAGCTAGCATTGCTATAGCCTTCCAGTATCAACTCTCCACCATCGTAGATCAAGAACATGTCCTTAGTCCTTTTCAGGTACTTCAGGATAGTCTTGACCGCACTCCAGTGTGCCTCCCCGGCACATGACTGATATCGATTAGTTACGCTCAAAGAATTAGCCACATCAGGTCTAGTGCACTGGACAACGTACTGAATGCTGCCTACGGCTGAAGCATAGGGGATGTCCAACATTCGTTTAAGCTCTTCATCAGTCTTAGGAGATTGCTTCTTGGATAACTTAATTCCATGCCTCATAGGAAGGAATCCCCGTTTTGAGTTCTCCATCTTGAATCTCTTCAAGACTTTCTCAATGTACGAGGACTGGGCCATTCCTAACATCCTTCTAGATCTATCCCTGTAGATCTTGATGCCAAGGATGTAGGATGCCCCGCCCATATCCTTCATGGAGAATTGCGTTGACAATCAAGCTTTAGTGGTACCCAACATCTTAGCATCATTCCCAATGAGCAAGATGTCATCCACGTAAAGCACCAAAAACACAACCGAGCTCCCACTGATCTTCTTGTATACACAAGGATCGGACTCGTTCTTGATGAAATCATATCCCTGTATGACTTCATCAAAATGTATGTTCTAGCTTTGGGAAGCTTGTTTGAGGCCATAGATGGACCTTTGGAGACGTCAACCTTCTGCTCTTCTCTAACAGATGTGAAACCTTTCGGTTGATCCATATAGATCTCTTCCTCTACGAAACCGTTGAGGAAGGCGGTTTTCACATCCATCTGTCATATTTCATAGTCATACCATGCTGCTATGGCAAGCAGTATCCGAATGGACTTAGCCATTGTGACAGGCGAGTAGGTTTCCTCAAAATCGACCGCGGGTCGCTGAGTGTAACCATTCGCCACAAGCCTGGCTTTGAAGGTTGTAACCTCCCCGTCAACTACAAGCTTACGTTTGTAGATCTATTTACACCCTACGGGTTTTACCCCTTTTGGGTGGGTCCACTAGGGTCCAAACCTGGTTTGTACCCATCGAGTCCATCTCCAATTTCATGGCCTCAAGCTACTTATCCGAATCGATGTCCGACATCGCTTCTCCGTACGTCTTTGGATCATTATCCAACTGACCGGTCAGACCTAGAAATCCATACCTATCAGGTGCATGGGATACTCTGGTCGACCTACGAAGGATTGGAACATTATCAGTGGGAACTACTGGCTCAGATGTCACTGCCGCCTCATGAGGTACCTCACTTGATTCCTTAAGGATTACCTCATCGCGTCGACTATCCGATGGAAAACCTTTTTCCAAGAACACTCCGTTTCGCGAGACAAAAACCTTTTGCTCAGAGGGATCATAGAAATAATACCCCGTAGTTTCTTTCAAATAGCCGATGAACCTGCATAAACTAGACCTCGAGTCCAGTTTATCTCCCACTAATCTCTTGACATATACGGGGAAACCCCACACTTTTAAGTATTTGTAGGAGGCAGGCTTGCCACGCCATATCTCATATGGCGTCTGAGATATCTTCTTAGATGGCGCCAAGTTCAAAATTTTGGCCGCCGTCTCAAGAGCGTATCCCCAGAAGGATAGAGGGAGTTCGGTAAAACTTATCATGGATCGGATCATGTCCAACAAGGTCCGGTTCCTCCTTTCAGACATACCATTAAGCTGTGGTGTTCCAGGAGGGGTCCACTGAGAGAGAATCCCATTCTCTTGTAGATAATCAGTAAACTCACCACTCAAATACTCTCTACCTCGGTCCGACCGAAGGGCTTTGATCTTTCGACCGGTTTGGTTCTCTACTTCAAGTCTGTATTCCTTAAACCTTCCAAAGGCTTCAGACTTGTACCTCATCAGGTAAACATAACCATACCGTGAGTGATCATCAGTAAAGGTTATAAAGTATGAGTACCCACCTCCAGCCTGAGTATTTAGTGGGCCACAGACGTCTGTATAGATCAAATCCAACAGACCATTGGCTAGCGTGCTTCGTCCAACAAAGGGTTTCTTGGTCATCTTTCCCTTTAGACAGGATTCGCAGGTCAGTAGGTTGTCCAAATCGTCTATTTCTAGACTCTTTGAGTCCACCAACCTTCTTATCCTATCTTTAGAGATATGATCTAACCTCGCATTGTTAGAATAGGTGACCATGTAAGCCAATTTTGGCAGGAATATGTAACCTATGTCTAGACAATTTCAGGTGTTTGATAAATCATTAATGAATAAAGAAGTGAATTTCATTTGGCATCACTTTGTTTGTGTTCACTTGTATTTGTTTTCCATGTCTGTTCACTACGCAAACAAAGCCCGCGGACTGAGAATCAATTTCGGGGACTGGGACTACGCTTGGAGGTAGGTCCATGGAATCAGTCTTCCCGAATCAGTCCGGAAATCTCCAAGTCAAGGAATCCCGAAAATGGGTACCGGGATTCCATTTGAGACTTGCACTAAGCACCTGCTGTCGTGTTTCATCGACGGGTGACGAGGGTCGTCTAAGCAGTGTTAGTGGGTTAGCATGCTAGGACGCAGCTGACTGAGGTGACTCGCGGGAACCGTCTTACGGAGGACCTTGAGTATGGTCAGCAAGGTATGACGTGTATTCCCGGTTCCAACGGTACAGGCCAAGTCCTTTGACTTGAGGAATTGCTGAGTTTACCTGTACGTTAGGGCTGTATCTTAGATATGGTGAGAGATTAGCAGAATTCTCTTTGGTAGTCATAAGCCATGTCTAGTGCAGTTCTGGTGTACAAAGTGACAGTAGTTTCCAAGAAAGGATCTGTCTCCTGCCAATAGGCATTGACAGTTGAGTCTCATGTATGCTCTGTGTCTTGTCCCTAAAATCTGTGGCCACAGTAACTGAACAGAAGGGAAGGATTCCCTTGCGGCGTTTAGTGAGGACAGACCGACACTTAGGTCCAAAATGGGTACCTGCATTATCCGTGCCCTAGACTCTAAGTGATGAGACCGCAGACAGAAGGACAAGTGTACTGTTAGAGCCTAAATGTTCATCCCTGAATATTTCACCTAGTCTCTAGTGCCATGGACCGTTGCTAGATGGCCACCCATGGTAACGGAAGGATTCTAGGAATCCGACCAAGTCTAGCTGAAAGGTGAACCTAAAGAGTCACACACTATCCACACACATTTAGATATTTAATTAGGAATTAAATATTGGAGTGAAGGAATGATTAAATTGGATTTAATCGGGTCCTTTATTTTTCTTGGAGAAATAATTCCTTCTATTAGATATAAGGATTTAAATTGATAAATTAGATTTATCAAAGGGATTTATTTAATGGGCTTAAATAATATTTATATTTATTTTAGCCTCTTGGAAATATTTAAATAGGTTTTAAATATTCCATTAAATAAAATTAAATCAACGGTGAGATGAATGGGAGAGATGGATGGCTAGGATTGTTTTGACTAGGTCAAAACACTACTTTGACTAGGACTTTGACTAGGTCAAAATCCTAGTCAAAATAGAGTTCTTGAAAGAGGAGTTTAAAGAGGATTAGACTCCTCTTCTATATAAACCCCTAGCATCCTACAAGTTGAAGGATGATGAATCTCCAACACACACACAACACACACACACTCGGATCTCTCCCTCTCATCTCTCGTCCACCTCTCTCTCTCTCCAAGAAACACATTCCACTAGTTCTCTTGTTCTTGGAACATTAGAACTTGATGAATCAATACCGTTAATTCATAACGTGTTGTTGATTCATCCACTCCAAAATATAAACTTGTTCATTGCTAGCACGACGTGCAAGATACGTGGGTGGATCGTGTGTCACGATTTGGAGGGTCTCAAGAACGAGATCTTGGTGCAAAACGGGGAACAACGCGTGTAGCCGTTGAAGACGAAAACGACAACGGGTAGGTCTCGTTTTAGATTTTCGTCCTCTTTTATTTTCAACCCTATTGCCTCCATGATTCTTTTATGTTTTATTATTCATGAGATACACCGAACACCCGGGAATTTCAAAGGCACACCCTTTGAAACGTGTTCTTTAATTTAAAGCATGTTTAAATTCCGCATTTATTTTTTAATTATACCGCGCTTCCGCATTCGCGCTTTCCCCGGGACGATCCACAATTCCTTTCAGTGGTATCAGAGCCCGGTTCGGTGTATAGGCCTAGGGTTTATGTGCGTTTTAAGCATGAAACGTGTTTTGAGCATGTTTTAATTGAATCTTGATTTTCTTGATTATTAAAGCATGTTGTTTTATTGCTTTTAATTCGTGTGAAATTCTGAATGTTGGTATTTTTCTGTTTTTCTTGGGAAACGGGGGGAAATTGAACTGAAAACGAGAAACGCCACAGCCGGCCAGCCGGGAAGGCTGGCCGCGCGCAGCCGAGCACTGCCGGCAGGGCAGACGCGCGCAGGCAAGGGTAGCCTGCGCGCGCCCGCCCAGCCGGTCGCGCAGGGGCAGCGCGCAGCCAGGATGGCTGCGCGCGGCGCGCGCGCAAGGGGGCGCCTCCAGGCGCGCGCGCGGGCAGACGAGGGTGTCTGCGCGCGCGGCCGGTAGGCGCGCTCATGCGCGCGTGCGCGGGCAAGGCTGTCGGGCGGAGAGCCCGCGTGCGGACGGGCACCAGGCCGCGCAGCGCGCTGCCGGCCAGGCGCGCGCGCACGCAGGCAAGGGGCCTGCGCACGCGCGCCCGGCCAGGCAGTGCCTGCGCGCGCGCAGGGGCGGCAGGCTGGGCCTGCTGCCCTGCGCGCACGGCCGGCCGGCTGCTGCAGCTAGGGTTTTTGAAACCCTAGTATTATTTTATTTTATTTTTTATTTACTTTTCAGTTTTAATTTTGAATTAATTCTAAAAATTCGTTTTTTGGTTCAATTTTGCCTAAATTCCTAAAGACATTATTTTAGGAGTAAAATAAATTGGATTTGGAATCCCGGGGTTATTTTACTTAAAATAATGAGGAAAGGTTTTCCTAAAACGAGAAAAAAAATATTATTACCAATATTTGTGTTTTATTTTTCACACATTGCGCACATGATCATTTATTTCTGTTTTGGATTATTGTGATTGGAAATCATGAATTATTGGTATATTGTAATTATGTGATTGGATCATGTGATTATGTGAGTTGGATGGAAATGGATGATCACGAGCCCTAGACCGAATGTATGGTTTAATTTTCTGTTGGGCCTGTGTGCCTCTTTAACTGCTTTCTCCTTCTCTCTTTCTAGTGCCTTGGAATAATAAGGCTTTCTACCTCCCTCCTTATGTACTCCCCCGGGTTTTCGCTGGGGTTTCTATTTTTTAATATGTAATGAGAGTAGACTAGGAGTGAGGTTTCTTTTTGTAATTGGTGGAGAAGAAGGAAGGACCACATGGAGAGTCCAGACCGGAGGTCCCTTGGAGTTTTCCATGAAGTGAAGAAAGAGAAAAGAGACCAAGGCCCATCAGCATGATGATTGGGTTACTATTATTGTAATAGTATAGGACCAACCCTAGATTGACCATAGATCCACTGCGGGCTCAGTGGGTCGCATAGGATTTGGGCTCGTGATCATCCAACAGGGGCGTGCTAGGCTTTAATTTTGCATGTGGTTATTATGATGGATGAATGGCTTTTATTTATCATATAACTGCTATGGATGGATTTTATTTATGCATTATGGATGAATGTATGCATATATATTATGAGATCTCGGTCATTCACTACTCTCACATTGGTTGGACCAATGTTGAAATATTAGACCCTAGATAAAGTGGACATGAACTCTAGGAGTTTGTCCATGCCTTCCAATCCATGGCACAGTGAGGAAGCTGTTTTAGGTCAATAGCGTGGTCTCACGAGTCGTGGCACGTTATTGTACTTAAAAGAAGCTGCACTATGTCATGAACGAAAAATGGGCTGCTGTTACCTGTCTCACGAGTCGTGGGGGTACCAGTGGGTCTGTGGCTCGGTCGATTGGGTCGGGTCTAACGCCCAATTAGCATGATTCGCTTGGAGTCCTCGGGATCATGCAAAAAGGGTGAGGCAATAATCTTGGGAATCTCGTGGAACGAGAATGGTATGGAATACCTCCCACAGGATCTTTTCCATGCGAATCGTAAAAGCGGGGTATGGGAAAAATCGTTGTGGATCCCAAGCCCACTAGGAAAGGATTTCTCGAAAATCACGTTTGAGAGTACCGTGTTTTCGTATAAATAGTGGGAGGATTAAATGACTAAAGACCAAGCATTTAATTATTTCATCAAACCACCGTCTTTATTTTCTGCTGATCGCGCGTTGTTTTCTAAATGTAGATTTAAAATGTCTAAGAACCCACTATCAACCATTCTTGAGACAAACAAATTTAATGGAACCAACTACAACGACTGGTTGCGCAATCTCAGGATAGTCCTAGATTACGAGAACCAAGGCTACGTCATGGACGAGCCTCTCCCTAGGACCTTACCGGAAGGATCCACGCTAGAAGAACGTGAGACGTTCGAGACTTGGCATAAGGATAACCGGAAGGTCCGTAGCGTCATACTTGCTTCGATGACCAATGAGATTCAGAAGCAATATGAAAGGCTAGACGATGTCCCTTCCATTATGGCTCGCATTAAGGATTGCTATGCAGTCCCGGACCGGCATACTAGGTATGTCGCGACCAAGGCGTTCTTTGGAACTAAAATGACAGAAGGATCCTCTGTACAAGAGCATGGGGTTAAAATGCTTACCCTAGTGGAAAAGCTCGAGGACCTAAAGGCAGGTCTCGATAACGAAACGTACATAGATGTGATCCTTCAGTCACTCCCACCCTCCTTCGACCAATTTATCGTCAACTACAACATGAATGCACTTGAGAAGGGTATTCATGAGTTGATCAATATGTTGGTGCAATACGAGGCAACGACTAAGAAGTCCACGCCTTCGGTATTGTTTGGAGGTGCTTCTACTTCCAAGACGAAAGGCAAAGGTGCCGGACGTTGGAAAAAGAAGAAGGGGAAGGGAAAAGCCGTCATAGCAGCTACGAACACTCAGAGTGTTCCCATTGCCAAAGAGGGGAAAGGCAAAGGAAAGGGAAAGGTTGTCTCCAAGCAACAGTCAAAGGCATATGACATATGTATCAACTGCCGTGAGAAAGGGCATTGGAAGAGAGAGTGCCCTAAACTCTTCTCAAACCAAGGTATATATGTGATTGAGGTTAATATGGTCACTAATTCTGCCTCTTGGGTATTGGATACCGGCTGTGGAGCTCACATTTGCAATGATTTGCAGGTGCTGAAAAGAAGCAGAAAACTAAGTACCGGGGACATGATCCTGAAGCTTGGAAATGGCAAGGCCATCTCGGCAGAAGCAGTAGGATCCGCCACTTTAGTGATCAGTGATACCATTAGCATAGAATTAGAGCAGGTTTATTTTGTACCTAGTATGATTAAGAACATCATTTTCCATTCCATTGTTGGACAATAGTGGTTATGAGTTCAGAATCAATAAAAATTGCTTTTATTTGATGAGGTGTGGAATTGCTCATCTACTTGGTACATTGCACAACGGGCTCTATATCTTGCAACAAACGAATTTCGTTCTTAACGCTCAACACAAACGGAAATTAGATAATAACGGGAACGCACGTCTATGGCACGCTAGGCTAGGTCACATATCCCAAGATAGGATGAAAAGGTTGGTAGACTCAAAGAACCTAGAGGTTGGGGACTTGAGCGATCTACCAACTTGTGAATCTTGTCTAAGAGGGAAAATGACCAAGAAGCCCTTTGTAGGTCAAAGCAGGCTTGCCACGGGTCTGTTGGACTTGGTCCATACAGACGTATGTGGACCACTAAGGACGCAGGCTCGAGGTGGGTTCTCCTACTTCATAACCTTCACCGATGATCATTCACGGTATGGTTATGTTTACCTAATGAGGTACAAGTCTGAAGCTCTTGAGAGGTTTAAAGAATTCAGACTTGAAGTGGAGAACCAGACCAACTGCAAAATTAAAGTCCTACGGTCAGACCGAGGTGGTGAATACCTTAGTGCCGAATTCCTTGATTATATAAAAAGAAAATGGTATAATATCGGAATGGAAACCTCCCGGAACACCACAGTTAAATAGCGTCTCTGAAAGGAGGAACCGAACTCTGTTGGACATGGTTCGGTCCATGATGAGTTTTTACCAAATTGCCCTTATCGTTTTGGGGTTATGCATTAGAAACGGCAGCCAAGTTGTTGAATTGGCGCCTACCAGTGCATTGACCCAAACGCCATATGAAATATGGCACGGCAAGCCTGCGTCCTACAACTACTTGAAAGTGTGGGGTAGCCCCGCATACGTCAAGAGGTTAGTGGGAGATAAGCTAGAATCCAGGTCTAGCCTATGCAGGTTCGTTGGATACCCTAGAGAAACTGCGGGTTATTACTTTTATGACCCTTTGGAACAAAAGGTATTTGTTTCAAGGAATGCAGTATTCTTGGAGCAAGGCTTCCCGGAGGATATCCAACCTGATGAGCTGATCCTTGAGGAATCATGTGATGGAACTCAGCCATCAGAAATAGCCGCGGAAACCTCACCAAGAGGATTTAGGATTAACGCACGGAGGGCTGACCAACCTAGAGAAGTCCAACATGCTAGGCATGAAGGACAACCTCAAGAAAGGCCAGTCCCGGCCCCTGAACCGCCGGCTCCGATACAGTCAGCGCCCACAGTCACCACTGACGTTCCCATCCTCCGTAGGTCCACTAGAGAATCCAGACCTCCAGTGAGATATGGGTTTCTAGGTGCGACCGATCTTCTGGATAACGATCCTAAGACATACGGGGAAGCGATGTCTGACATCGACTCCGGGAAATGGCTTGAGGCCATGAAGACCGAAATGGACTCATGAGCGAGAACCAAGTTTGGAGACTTGTAGATCCACCGAAAGGTGTTAAGCCAGTGGGCTGTAAGTGGGTCTACAAGCGCAAACTCGGCGTTGATGGAGAAGTCACAACCTTTAAGGCTAGGCTTGTAGCTAAGGGATACACTCAACGACCGGGGTCGATTTTGAGGATACCTACTCGCCAGTAGCCATGGCTAAGTCCATTCGGATCCTGCTTGCCATAGCAGCATGGTATGACTATGAAATATGGCAGATGGACGTGAAAACGGCCTTCCTCAACGGTTTCGTTGAAGAAGAGATCTATATGGATCAGCCGGAGGGTTTCACGGTCACTGGAGAAGAACAGAAGGTCTGTCGTCTCCAGAAGTCCATCTATGGCCTCAAACAAGCATCCCGAAGTTGGAACATTCGATTTGATGAAGTAATACGGGGGTATGACTTCATCAAAAACGAATCCGACCCTTGTGTATACAAGAAGGTCAGTGGGAGCTCTATAAGTGTTCCTAGTGCTTTACGTGGATGACATTCTGCTCATTGGTAATGACGTCAGAATGTTAGGAAACACAAAAGCATGGTTGTCAACCAAGTTTTCCATGAAGGACTTGGGTGAAGCCTCCTACATCCTAGGCATCCAGATTGTCAGGGACAGATCTAAAAGGATGTTAGGGCTCACCCAAAACTCGTAGATGGAGAAAGTCCTAAAGAGATATCGAATGGACAACTCCAAACGAGGATTCCTTCCAATGAGGCATGGGATCAAGTTGTCCAAGAAGCAGTCCCCGCAGACTGATGAGGAACTTGAAAAGATGAAAGTCATCCCCTATGCTTCTGCCGTAGGTAGCATCCAATATGCGGTCCATTGCACCAGGCCTGACATTGCATACGCTTTGAGCGTGACAAGCAGATATCAGTCCTGTGCAGGAAAGGCACATTGGAATGCCGTTAAGGGCATCCTTAAGTACCTTAGGAGGACTAAGGAAATGTTCTTGGTCTATGGCAATGGAGAACTAATTCTGGAAGGCTTTAGCGACGCTAGCTTCCAGTCTGATGACGATGATGCCAAGTCTCAATCGGGGTATGTATTCAAACACAACGGAGGAGTAGTGGCTTGGAAAAGTTCCAAGCAAGCAACCACTGCTGACTCCACCACTGAGGCTGAATACATAGCAGCTTCAGAAGCTGCTAAGGAAGCGGTTTGGATGAGAAACTACATCCAAGAGTTGGGTGTGGTGCCTAGCATCGCCGAGCCTGTTGTCATCTTCTGTGATAACAACGGTGCAATAGCGCAAGCAAAGGAACCGAGATCTCATCACCGTTCCAAACACATTCTTAGACGCTACCATCTTGTTAGGGAAATGGTAGGAAGAGGTGACGTTCGGATGGACCGAGTCAACTCAGCAAACAACACAGCAGACCCGCTGACAAAGCCTATGTCGCAGAGTGCTCATACGCAACATCTTGAGAAGATGGGGATTAGGCATATAGGTGATTGGCTTTAAAGGTCAAGTGGGAGATTGTTAGAATAGGTGACCATTAAGCCAATTTTGGCAGGAATATGTAACCTATGTCTAGACAATTTCAGGTGTTTGAAAAATCATTAATGAATAAAGAAGTGAATTTCATTTGGCATCACTTTGTTTTGTGTTCACTTATATTTGTTTTCCATGTCTGTTCACTACACAAACAAAGCCCACGGACTGAGAATCAATTTCGGGACTGGGACTACGCTTGGAGGTAGGTCCATGGAATCAGTCTTCCCGAATCAGTCCGGAAATCTCCAAGTCAAGGAATCCCGAAAATGGGTACCGGGATTCCATTTGAGACTTGCACTAAGCACCTGCTGTCGTGTTTCATCGACGGGTGACGAGGGTCGTCTAAGCAGTGTTAGTGGGTTAGCATGCTAGGACGCAGCTGACTGAGGTGACTCGCGGGAACCGTCTTACGGAGGACCTTGAGTATGGTCAGCAAGGTATGACGTGTATTCCCGGTTCCAACGGTACAAGCCAAGTCCTTTGACTTGAGGAATTGCTGAGTTTACCTGTACGTTAGGGCTGTATCTTAGATATGGTGAGAGATTAGCAGAATTCTCTTTGGTAGTCATAAGCCATGTCTAGTGCAGTTCTGGTGTACAAAGTGACAGTAGTTTCCAAGAAAGGATTTGTCTCCTGCCAATAGGCATTGACAGTTGAGTCTCATGTATGCTCTGTGTCTTGTCCCTAAAATCTGTGGCCACAGTAACTGAACAGAAGGGAAGGATTCCCTTGCGGCGTTTAGTGAGGACAGACCGACACTTAGGTGCAAAATGGTACCTGTATTATCCGTGCCCTAGACTCTAAGTGATGAGACCGCAGACAGAAGGACAAGTGTACTGTTAGAGCCTAAATGTTCATCCCTGAATATTTCACCTAGTCTCTAGTGCCATGGACCGTTGCTAGATGGCCACCCATGGTAACGGAAGGATTCTAGGAATCCGACCAAGTCTAGCTGAAAGGTGAACCTAAAGAGTCACACACTATCCACACACATTTAGATATTTAATTAGGAATTAAATATTGGAGTGAAGGAATGATTAAATTGGATTTAATCGGGTCCTTTATTTTCTTGGAGAAATAATTCCTTCTATTAGATATAAGGAATTAAATTGATAAATTAGATTTATCAAAGGGATTTATTTAATGGGCTTAAATAATATTTTATATTTATTTTAGCCTCTTGGAAATATTTAAATAGGTTTAAATATTCCATTAAATTAAATTAAATCAACGGTGAGATGAATGGGAGAGATGGATGGCTAGGATTGTTTTGACTAGGTCAAAACACTACTTTGACTAGGACTTTGACTAGGTCAAAATCCTAGTCAAAATAGAGTTCTTGAAAGAGGAGTTTAAAGAGGATTAGACTCCTCTTCTATATAAACCCCTAGCATCCTACAAGTTGAAGGATGATGAATCTCCAACACACACACAACACACACACACTCGGATCTCTCTCCCTCTCATCTCTCGTCCACCTCTCTCTCTCTCCAAGAAACACATTCCACTAGTTCTCTTGTTCTTGGAACATTAGAACTTGATGAATCAATACCGTTAATTCATAACGTGTTGTTGATCCATCCACTCCAAATATAAACTTGTTCGTTGCTAGCACGACGTGCAAGATACGTGGGTGGATCGTGTGTCACGATTTGGAGGGTCTCAAGCGAGATCTTGGTGCAAAACGGGGAACAACGCGTGTAGCCGTTGAAGACGAAAACGACAACGGGTAGGTCTCGTTTTAGATTTTCGTCCTCTTTTATTTTCAACCCTATAGCCTCCATGATTCTTTTATGTTTTATTATTCATGAGATACACCGAACACCCGGGAATTTCAAAGGCACACCCTTTGAAACGTGTTCTTTAATTTAAAGCATGTTTAAATTCCGCATTTATTTTTTAATTATACCGCGCTTCCGCATTCGCGCTTTTCCCGGGACGATCCACAATTCCTTTCACGCATGCCATATCTGTGCGTCATCATGATTATCCCATTTTTGTTTGTGTTTCGCAGTCATAATCTAATTAGACTGCTGAAGTATGTACAGACCGTTTACCAATGTACCAAGAAAATTAGAAATACCATCTTTTATAATGAAAAAATCATTTTTATCGATGGTAAATGAATATCCCTCCTCAAGGACCGGGATAGATACAATGTTTTTAATCATGCTAGGTACATAGAAACAGTCGTTGAGTACAATCCTAACATGACTACTAATGGCTAACTCTATTAATCCTATGGCTTCCGCAGCAACGGCCTTGCCATCACCTAGCCTTAGGATCATCTCATCTTTGGTTAGCCTTCTGCTTCTTTGCAGTGCCTGCAAAATCATTGCAGATGTGAGCACCACACCCAGTATCCAATACCCATGGAGCAGAATTAGTTATCATGTTTACTTCAACCACAAACATACCTGGGTTGGAGTTGTGGGCACTCCCTCTTCCAATGCCCTTTTTCTTGGCAATGCATGCAGACATCATTTGCCTAGGACCGCTGAGAACCACGGGCCTTCCCTTTCCCTTTGTCCATCCCCACCGGGGCAACAGGGGCGCCTGGAAAGCGAGCAGGGGCCATAATCTTCTTCCCCTTTCCCTTCTTTCTCTTCCAGCGTCCGGCCCTCTTGCCATTCGCCTTGGAGGTCGAAGCCTCTCCTATCAATACCGCCGGCGCCGACTTGTCGGTCGTTGCCTCGTATTGGACCAGCATGTTGATCAAATCATGAATAGACTTCTCAAGTCCGTTCATGTTGTAGTTTACAACAAACGGGTCATAGGACTGAGGAAGCGACTGGAGGATCACGTCAATGTACGTGTCATTGTTAAGCCCAGGTTTAAGGTCCTCGAATTTCTCCACTAGGGAGAGCATCTTATCCCCATGACTTTGTACAGATGATCCTTTAGCAAGCTTGGCGCCAAAGAATGCTTTTGTGGCGGCATATCTAATATGCCTATTCAGAATCGCATAAACCTTGTGGAGCATTATGGCGGAGACGTTGTCCAGTCTCTCATATTGCTTCTGGATGTCGTTAGACATCGAAGCTAATATGATACTGCGTACTTTTCGATTGTCCTCATGCCATTTCTCGAACGTCAAACGTTCTTCTAGGGTGGACCCTCCGGTAAGTCGCTCGGCGGCGGCTCGTCCAAGACGTAGCCTTGGTTCTCAAAATCGAGGACAATCCTCAGGTTTCTCAACTAGTCCGAGTAGTTCGTTTCGTTGAACTTATTAGTCTCAAGTACCATGGTTAATGGATTCTTAGACATATCTACATTTATAAAAAAATGTAAAAAGCAGAAATTAGCAGATGATGGTAATATTATTGTTCAAGTTGAAGACATGGTCATTTAGTCTTTAACCCTCCCACTATTTATTCGAAAATACGCCACTTTCAAGCCGATTTTTGGGAAATCATTTTCTAGTGGGCTTGGGATCCACAAGCGTAATCTCCATGCCCCGCTTTTACGATTCACATGAAGAAGACCTCGTAGGAGATATCTAATATCATTCTCATCCAATGAGATTCCCAAGATATTTTGCCTCACCTATTCGCTTGGTTCCTAGGACTCCAAGCGAACCATGTTACTCAGTGTTGGGCCCGATCCATCAACCAAATCATGTCTCAAACTGTCGCCCCCCACGACTTGTGAGACAGGGAAACAGCGAGTGTAGTCTCTTTGTTCACAATAATGGTGCAGCTTTCCCTAGTCCAAGTGTGCTACGACTCGTGAGACCACACTTGGGTAGTGTTAGCTTCCTCACCACATTGTTGTGAATGGAAGGCTCGGACAGATCAAAATACCATTTTGATCCAAGTCCATTCTGGGCCTAATATTTAATTTGGTCCAACCAAATGAGAGCTTAATGTACGACTGAGACCTCATCACATTAAGGTATTTTAGCATGCATACATATCCAATATTTAAAGCGATAAATAAATGTGCCGCATGCAGAAAACATAGCATACCCCTGTTAGGATGATCACAAGCCCAACCTATGCGACCCACTGAGCCCGCAGTGAGTCTATGGTCTGTCTAGGGTGGTCCTAAATTATTACAAAGTAATATACCCAATGTCATTCCAATGGGCCTTGTGATGCTCTTGTTTCACGCCTTGATGCTCCACCTTGGGTCTTCGACTCCATAAGTTTGTTGAAATTAAAACCTCACCAATCCTATCTACTCTCATTACAATGGAAAGTAATACATGGGAAATAAAAACAATCCTTAACATCATGAGGCTGAAATACGGGAGACGATAGTCCCAAAAACAAGAGGCACACAGGCCCCACCCAATAGAAATGTAAATAATCATACATTCATCCATACACAAGGTCTAGGGCTTTTGTGATCATCCTATGTTGATTCCAAATAATCATGTTTTAACCATGGATATTCCAAATATCCAAGTGATGTCCAACATCACAAAGCATAAATACATAAACAATATGCAAAAATTCAAATTTCAAATTCAATAGACATTATAAATAATGCATCCAATGCATGTATTAATTTCAAATTAATTAAGCAAATTTGATCTAAGGAACAATCCAATTATCCCAAAATCAAATGTGCAAAATTAATACATTTTCAGAATAATGTGCAGTAAATTAGAAAATCAAATTTTCTGGAAAACGTCGAAGAACGGCACAAAACGGCCCAACCGTTGTGCCTTCCAGCCAGCCGCGCGCAGGCTGCCAGCATGCACGGCGCGCTGGCCTCGGCCGGCAGCGGCATGCCTGCGCATACCACCACGCACACTGGCAGGCACGTTGGCCAGGCCTGCTCGCAGGCGTAAGCCCGCGCGCGCCTGCCAGCCAGCAGGGGCGCCAGCCAACCGCTGCCGCTGCTGTCCGTTTTTTCATAATTTTTTTTTGACATTCTTTTTCAGCACAAATCAACAGTAATAAACTGAAAATGAGCATGCAATTCTAGATCCAATATAAGAAAATAAGCATGCTTAATGTCCATCAAATTTAAACAATTGAATCATCATATATATATATATTCATGCAGTTTAACATGCCATTAAAGCCGTAAAAGCAAGTAGATCATGCCAAGCACATAGATCTATACCCCCTACATCGAACCTGGCTCTGATACCACTTGAAGGACAAGCGGATTTGCCCGAGAGTGCGAGCAGAAGCAAGAAGCATGGAAAATACGTAAATTTAAAATAATTAAATAAACATAAATCCCAAGGGGTGTAACCTTGGGTGCTCAACCGGGCGTTCGATGTAGGATGTATTAACATAGAAGCATATATAATACATAGGGCATAGATGAAATGTAAATCTACTAAAGCGTAATAAACCGTTACCTTTGTAGATTTCACGTGTGCGCGGCTACTTGCGTTGTTCCTTCTATGGAATGTTCACAAAATCCAAACGTATGGATTCTTCAAAGGTGATCCACACCACACCGGAAGTAAGACACACGTTCTCCTTGCTAGAAGAAAACGGGTGTACGAAGGAATCGGTTTAAGAGATTAAACACTATGAATTAGTGTTCTCTTAAACCTACTTTGTTCTTCCTTTTGATCCAAGATCAAATGAAGAACACAAGTTGGAGAGGGAGAGAGTGGCCGAGATGTATGAGGGAGAGAGAGGCCGAATTATTATTCTCTTTTTCTTGAAAAGATGAATTATGATTCTCTTACACAAGGTGTTGTATATACTCATATATATACATAATAAATGTGATTATTGGAATGTGTCTAAATTCATCCAAGGATGTCTAGATACATCCCAATCAATCACTATTAATTCTTCAATCAAGCCTACCAACTTTTAAGGTATGATCAAATCATGCCAAAAGGGAATGGTTGATTGGAGCTGATTTGTCTCTTACCAAAAGAGACAAGTCAACCGCCACCTTGCATGCAACATGGCTGAATTTTTCTTCCTCCAAGGGAGCATTTTTCGGCCATGCTCAATATGGAAATAAGTCCAACTTCTTCCTATTCCAAAATAGGAATTAATTCTCTTCTTGGGTCAAAATTTAACGCACCGGGTTTTATCGTAATCCAATTACGACGAACCCAAAATTAAATCCAATTTAATGTCCACTTAAATTATTCCCATTGGTCTTTTAATCCAATCAAAAGATCCAACATCTCGACTTTCTATATTTAATCGATAAATCCAATTTACCGATTAAACGAGGGCCCGATACAATATCGGCCCGTCCATCCAATGGACTATCCCTTAAGTAATCCAATTACTTATTTATCCTTCGAGATTGACTCCAAGTCAATCTCTCATCCTTCTCGGTGATTTGTGTGTGACCCTTTAAGTTCACCCTCAGCTAGACTAGAGCCCGTATCCCACAAGGGCCCATTACCATGGGTGACCGTCTAGCAATGGTCCATGGCACTAGACACTAGGTGAATTTTGGCGTGAACATTTAGGCACCGATTTCGTACGGGTACGGTCCTTCCATCTACCGTCTCCCGGCCTTAGTCTAGGGTATGGAATTGGGCGTCGGTTCTCATCCTTGACTAGGCATCTATGCTTAATACTCGAGACTACACATGCTTCATTGCATCGACACAAGAAACCATTCCCTGTTTGACCAACCACTCTGGCCACAGCTTTAAACAACATGAACGTGTCTCCGAGTGTGCATAGGAGATACTTCTGTCCCATACTGACAGGGGACGGATCCTCTTCTTAGAATGCATCGTCCTAGCTACATGTTCCAAATGAACTAGATAAGGCTTATAATGATCATCTTACAGAATGATCACCTCTCGCCAGATCCAGGATACAGCCGTCCTGTGCACGTGACTGCCATGGTTCCTCAGTGTGAGGACTACTCCCGTACTATCAGAACTGAGAAAATCCAATCATACCGACCAGGCCTCCAAGGCTTCCATATGATGATCCCCACGAGTCAGTCCAGTCGGCTCGACCCGGTCGACCAACCCATCAAGATCGTGTAGGCGTCCCACGCCTGTCGTCGATGAAACACGTCACTCATCCAATGAACACGACTCTTGATGCAAGTCTCAATAGGACTCTCGATGCCCTGTCTCGAGGTCCTCAACTTGGAACGTTTCAGACCCAAATCTGAATCAGTTGGTTTCATGACCAGCATCCAATGCGTGGTCCAACTGCATGAGTTATTAACCGCGGTCTATGGGCTTTGTTGCGATATAAGTAAAACACCGTTTTAGCATATGTAAAATGAGCGCAACAAAGTAGGTACCAGTAGTGACGAACACTCATTTTATTCATCACATAATAATATTATATTTACATCAAGTTGTCAAATAGGTTACAAATCACCAAACCTATTGGCTTTCTGGTCACCTATTCTAACACCATGGGCTGCCCCACCACCACCACCCCTACCCCCACCTGCCCCACCACTCCCGCCACCATCCGTGTGCCAGTATATCACACTCGCCCACGCAAGGTATATTTACATTTTTTTTTGTGATTTAAATTATTATTTTTATGTCACACTAATTATTATATACTTTCAAGATGGATCGGAAGGTACACGAGCGCATCAACGCGGTGGTGCGAGGACACTATCCCCACCCTTGGGGCAGTTTGCGCAAGGTGCCGCCAGAGCACCAGCTTTTCTGGTTTGAGAGCTTGAAGGTAACGATAATTTTAGTTATCATTTAAATTTTTATTTTAAATATTTTTTTAACAATCTGAGTTCTGATACATATATATATATATATTAATACAGATGACGTACTGGTGGGACTGCGACGATGAGGCCAAGTTCAAGATCTTCCACTCCTCCGGAAGAAGTTCGTCCTCGCCAGGCAGTCTCTGCAGAAGCCTCTATGGCTGGCGAATGAAGTCTGGCGGCAACTCCTGTTGTACTGGGAGTCCTCGGAGTTCAAGGAGGAGTGCGCGAAAAACAAGGTGAAATAGTCCGCCAACCCAGCTGCATCCGCTACTGTGCACCGCGGGGGTTATGCCTTCGTCGGTATGCACAAGCGGAAGATAGTAAGATATTTAATGTTATTTAAAGTATTTATTATTATTAAATTAAAATTGTAATAATTGTTTCCCATTTCTTTTTACAGGAGGAGCAGCTCGAAGCAGATGGAGTTATTCTCCAGATGCTACAAGAAGAAGGCCGATGGTGGCTGGAGCGGGCCGAGGGCAGCGGAGGTGGCCGTAAGTTGTAGATTAAATATTCTAATTTTTTTTTTAATGTTTGAAAATATTCTAATTTGTTCTAACTATTTTTGCAGGAGACGTTCCAAAAGTTGCTGGAAGATCACCAGTCTCAGGCCACGTCCAATCCTGGGGATCGTCCGGCTGAATCAGAGGGCTCGGTGGTGTAGACCGAGCAGGAGTTGTGGCTGAATGCGGTCGGGAGCAAGAACAAGGGCCGATTATTCGGTCTTGGTTTTGAGGCCCATAGTCACAGCCAGACTGTTACCTCGCCATCACCACCGCCACCGCCAACCATTAGAATAGGTGACCAGAAAGCCAATAGGTTTGGTAATTTGTAACCTATTCGACAACTTGATGTAAATGTAATATTATTATGTGATAAATAAGATGAGTGTTCGTCACCAATGGTACCTTCTTTGTTGCGCTCATCTTACATTTGTTAAAACGGTGTTTAACTTATATCGCAACAAAGCCCACAGACCATGAATAACAACTCGTGCAGTTGGGCCACGCATTGGATGGTGGCCATGAAACCAACTGATTAAGAGTTGGGTCTGAAACGTTACAAGTCGAGAAACCTCGAGACAGGGCATCGAGAGTCCTATTGAGACTTTCGCCAAGAGTCGTGTTCATTGGATGGGTGTCGTGTTTCATCGGCGACAGGCGTGGGACGCCTACACGATCTTAATGGGTTGGTCGACTGGGGTCGAGCTGACTGGACTGACTCGCAGGGATCATCATATGGAAGCCTTAGAGTCTTGGTCGGTATGATTGGTTTTCCCCGGTTCCGATAGTACGGGAGTAATCCTCAGACTTGAGGGATCATGGTAGTCGCGTGCACATGACGGCTGTATCTTGGATCTGGCGAGAGGTAATCATTCAGTAAGATGATTATCATAAGCCTTGTGCAGTGCAGTCGAAATGTGTAGCGAGGAAGGTGGATTCCAAGAATAGGATCCGTCCCCTGTCAGTATGTAACAGAGGTATCTCCTATGCACTCGAAGACACGTTCATGCTGTTTAAAGCTGTGGCCACAGTAGTTGGTCGAACAGGGAATGGTTTCCTGTGTCGACGCAATGAAGCATACGTGGTCTCGAGTATTAAGCATAGATGCCTAGTCAAGGATGGGAACCGACGCCCAATTCCATACCCTAGACTAAGGCCGGGAGACGGTAGACGGAAGGATCGTACCCATACGGAATCAGCGCCTAAATGTTCACGCCAATTCACCTAGTCTCTAGTGCCATGGACCGTTGCTAGACGGCCACCCATGGTAACGGGCCCTTGTGGGACACGGGCCCAAGTCTAGCTGAGGGTGAACCTAAAGGGTCACACACAAATCACCGAGGAGGTTGAGAGATCGACTTGGAGTCAATCTCGAAGGATAAAATAAGTAATTGGATTACTTAAGGGAAAGTCCATTGGATGGACGGGCCGATATTGTATCGGGCTTCCGTTTAATTGGTAAATTGGATTTTTGATTAAATATGAAAAGTTGAGACGTTGGATCTTTTAATTGGATTAAAAGATCAACAAGAATAATTTAAATGGACATTAAATTGGATTTAATGTTGAGTTCGTTGTAATTGGATTACGATAAAACCCGCTCCGTTAAATTTACTCGAGAGGAGAAATAATTCCTATTTTGGAATAGGAAGAAGTTGGACTTCTTCCCTTATTTAAACATGGCCGACATGCTCCCTTGGAGGAAGCAAAATCAGCCATGTTTCATGCTAGATGGTATGTTGACTTATCTCTTTTGGAAAGAGACAAATCAACTCCAATCAAGCTCTTCCCTTTTGGTATGATTTGATCATACCATAAATTTTGGTAGGCTTGATTGAAGAATTGATGGTGATTGATTGGAATGAATCTAGACATCCTTGGATGAACTAGACACATTCCAATAATCATATTAATTATGTATATATATTAGAATATACAACACCAAGCATATGTGATTCATTATTCATCTTTTTCTAGGAAAAAGAGAAGACAATTTTTAGATCCTCTCTCCTCTCTCTCAACTCTCGGCTTCTCTCCCTCTCTTACACTTGTGTTCTTCACTTGATTTTGAATCAAAAAGAAGAACAAAGTAAGTTTAACAGAGCACTAATTCATAGTGTTCTTCTCTTAAACGGATTCCTTCTTAAACCCGTTCTTTTCTAGCAAGAAGAATGTGTGTTTCTTCCGGTGTGGTGTGGATCGCCCTTGGAGAATTCATACGTTTGGATTTCGTGAGCATTCTGGAGAAGGAACAACGCAAGTAGCCGGGAGCATATGCTAAACAATCGAAGGTAACGGTCTCCTTACACTTTGTTTTATTTATTGTATATATCTATGCCCTATGTGTTTAAATATATGTTTTTCAATATTTACACATCCTACATCGAACGCCCGGTTGAGCACTTAAGGGTACACCCCTTGGGATTCATTTATTTAAATTTGATTTAAATTTACGCACTTTTCTCGCTTTCTCGCTTCCGCCCGCACTCCCGGGTGGATCCGTTTGTCCTTCAAGTGGTATCAGAGCCCGATTCGATGTAAGGGGCATAGATCTATGTGTTTGGCATGATGTACTTGCTTTTAATAGCTTTATTGGCATGTTAGATTATATGAATATATGAATAATATGATGATTCAATTGTTTGGATTTAATGGACTTTTGGCATGCTTAATTTTGTTAGATTGGATCTAAAAATTGCATGCTTATTTTCAGAAAATTGTTACTATTATTGTGCTGAAACAAAAAAAAAAAAAAAAAATTGGGATCGGAGGGCAGCAGCCGCGCGTAGGCGGGCGCCTGCGCGCGCGCGCTGTGTGCGCAGCCGGCCGCTGCCGGCCGAGGCCAGCGCGCGGGTGGCCGGCCGGCACAATGGCTAGGCCGTTTTGTGCCATTTTTCGAAAAATTTGATTTTCTGTATTTTCTGCACAATATTCTGAAAATATGTTAATTTTGCATTTTTGATTTTGGAGTAATTGGATTATTCGTTGAATTAAATTTGCTTAATTAATTTGTGATTAATACATGCATTGGATGCATTGTTTAAGATGTCCATTAAATTTGAAATTTGAATTTTGCATATTATTTATATGTTTATGCTTTTGTGATGTTGGACATCACTTGGGTATTTGGAATATCCATTGGTATTTAAGCATGATTATTTGAAATAATTATGTTATGTGTGTTGATGGAATCAACATGGGATGATCACAAGAGATCTAGACCTTATGTATGGATGAATGTATGATCATTTATTTTCTGTTGGGTGGGGCCTGCGTGCCTCTTGTTTTTGGGACTATCATCTCCTGTATTTTCAGCCTCATGATGTTAAGGCTTGTTTTCTTTATTACCAATGTATTACTTTCAGTTGTAATGCGAGTAGATAGGAATTAAAATAATCCATATTCTAAATTTAAAATAATATTTTTTTCACGAAATTTACCAATCTATTTCTAAATTTAAAATAGAATTAAAATAATCCATATTCTAAATTTACTTCACGAAAGAAATAAGATTGTATTTTTTCTTTTGTAGTTGTGCAAAACAAGAAATTAATAGATTAAAATTAGCTTTTGATTTTTAATTTTATTTTTCAACTCTTATATTAATTATCAATTTAGTTGTTTATAATGTATTTTTTTTTTAATAATCTCTTTACTTTTTATTTTATTCCTCATTTGGTGGAAAATAGTCTAAATTGACGAATAGTGTCTTATGGAATGAATTGAATGGAATAAGCATAAAAATCATTGACTAATTTTATAAGTTAGGGTCGAATTAAAAATATAAATGTACATAAATTAAATTACTTATTATTTTAAATGATGTAGTAGAAATCTTATAGACCAAGTAATCTGTGCATTAAATAATCGAAAAAATCATAGACTCATTTAATTCATAAAAAAAGTTTTGAATAATATTATTATGATTTTAGAATTAATATTATAAAGAAAATTAATTATAAAACTAATTATGAAATAATTATCATATTCTAAGTTTGTTTTTCATAAATAACTGATTTTAAGATAAACTTATATAATGTGCTTGTTTCTCTTTGAAGTTTATTTTTGCTGAACTTGCGGTATTATACTATTTGTTAGGTACCCAGGAATATTTTTATGGACATATGAAATTATACTTTCTATGCAATTTTAATATTATTAATCAACACAAAAAAATTTAAAAAAAATATAAAACATCTCAACTTGCTCATATTTTTGTAATATCTTATTATAAAATTTAATTTACATTAAATTGATGGCAAATTGTCCCATGGATTGCTTTCCTTGCTTTCAAAGAAATGCTTCTTCAAGTTTTCAAAGCGTATCTTCTCCTAATTATATAACCCATATATTTTTTCTAGTTGGTATTAAGATTTTTAACTAATTTTATTTAATTAGTTATAAATTAAAATCTGTGTTATGAATGGAACTCTTTATTATGATTTATGTTCATTATAATCATATCTCAATTCAACTATTTAAGTAATCAACAACTATTACAAAATCACTTATTTTGTACACATGAATTTATAATCTAATATTTTGTGAAAATGATATACTTGACATCATAAAATAAAGAAACATAAAATATGGCAACTCGTTCACACTTTTATAATATACATAGATATAGAAATATTTATCTATGGTTATATGCCCATTTTTTCTCCTATTT
The DNA here is from genome assembly GCA_034509735.1 of Sesamum alatum. Classification (NCBI taxonomy): domain Eukaryota; kingdom Viridiplantae; phylum Streptophyta; class Magnoliopsida; order Lamiales; family Pedaliaceae; genus Sesamum; species Sesamum alatum. The sequence continues at coordinate 13,945,744 of JACGWO010000005.1, read as the reverse complement.
CATTTTTTTTCTTCAGTAAAACGATATGTGTGGTGTTGGTTTAGGAGTAACATTTACACCTTTTCATATTTTTTTACAAGGAGCGATTTTTATTGTATATTGTTGAAAGATCAAATATGTACACTGTCATTTTGTTTCTATTATAATAGAGATGATTAAAGAATCATATAACGTACCGATTAATGACATCTCAAATGCTCAAATTATATTTTAGTCTATCTTACAACAAAAAGTATTCACTCTACATGATAAGTAATTTAATTGATTCTCATTTTTCTCTTAACCTATTTTACTCTTCAAAATATTTGTTTTACATGACAATTCATTTAATTGATTTCTTTTGTCATCTAACCTCTATATTTTAATATGTCTAGTGATCTAACTAATTCTCATTTATATATATGCTAAAAAAATTCTCAACATTAAATCCTTTCAATTTTCATGATTTTTCTAGTCATTTCATGTTATATCATTGGGCTATTCTTAATCAAGTTAGTGTATTATATTATGAATATAATATACAGAAAAATGATATGGCTAAATAAGTATAATGTGAAAAGTAATTAATATGTATAACTATGGATAATGTGAAAGTAATTAATAAGAGTAAATATGTATCTTAATGTGAAAAGTAATTGATAGGAATCAATAAGTATATCATTTTACATTTTTATCCTTCGAAAATTAATATTACGAGGTTAATTTAGTCCAATCAAAAAAAGAAAGAAACCAAAATCCCTAGTCATACTTTTATATAGATTAGTCAGAAGTACGTGCGTTGCACGCGATTCGTATTATCTTAATAAATTATTACATTGTAACAATCAAATAAATTTATAATAAGAATATATTAACTAAATTTAATAGGTACTTTATAAATAAAAATTATTATTTTTGCAAAGTAAAAGAATATAATTAAAAAATAAATATTTTTTCTTCACTTTAATTATTATTTAATATTATAATTATATTTGTTCTACTTTTGCAATATATGCATCTTTTTTAGTATAAGTAAATCTCAATCGTCTAAATAATTTTTGGGTCAAGATAATCATATAAATATATATCAAAGACAAAAAAAAAAAAAAAAAAATTATAACACACTATATGTATGTGTGTGTAGGATATACAATGACTAAGACTGATAAATAAAAAATATATAGTGATTGATTTTTTTAATAGAGAAGTAATGCATATAAAAATTGAAGTATATCACTACAAGAAAACAGGGTATCAGAGACGGAAAATTCCGTCTCCGAAGCTTTGATTTCGGTTGCTGAAAGTAAATAGCGACGAAAAAATTCGACGCACATTCTGAGGTTGAAAGCCCTGTGGCTGAAAGTGAGAGACGGAAATATTCCGTCTCTATTGGTGACGGAAAGTTTCCGTCTCTGATTCTGTCACAAATTAACAATAAATTTTTAGAATAATCCATCGCTATTTTTGTGGCTAATCCATCTGTGATTCCGTCGATAAAGAGAATTATATTTTGTGTCTAATCCGTCTCTGAAGGAAAATTTTAATATGTTAATTTCCGTCTCTAATTCCATTTGTAAATCACTACATATTTCCGTCTCTGATTCGTCTCTTCAACTCAAGAAGTTTCTGTCTCTAATACATTTTTCATTTTCTTACAAATTTTTGAATTTTTGTATCCAAATTAATATCTTGCTCATTATGCTATACAAATACACCCAATCGACATCAAATCCTGAATTTCTCAAACCAACAACAACAAATAATAACCAAAATGAAACTCATAATACAATCAACAACAACATAATCAATGTCATTATATCATCAAAACGCAGTCAAATAATATCAACGTCTAAACTCCCCAAACCAACAATGATAAACCGTAAGTCATTACACCATCCATACACAATCAGATCATATGAACGTCTGAACTCTCAAACCATCAATGCCCAACAATAACATTAGAGTGCTAAGTCATAAACAAATAACAAAAGAAACTAACGATTTTCTTTAGAATGTTGTTGCTCCTGCTGTCCAAACCCACCAGCAAATTGGTGGTTTGTTTATCCCACATTTTGAAGCAATTTAAAAACTAATTCTTGTAGGTCTGCCTCACTCTTTCGAGCCTCTTCCTCCCTCTTTCGAACTTCTTCGAAAGCAGTTTCAAGCAATTTTAGCGATTTTAGGCATAAATCTACTTAATGAAATAATTTAGCTAGTAAGGAAGAACCTAAAGTTGATATTTATTCTAAATGTACGAAAGGAGACAGTAAACCTGAGCATATCAAATAATACTAGCTAATGCAAATTATTCGATCAATAACACATTAAGCCATTCAATTTACAAAAACTTAATATGCTCAAATAATTCATGTAATATTCAATATAAACATACATAAATAATCAAATAGGATATGTTAATCAAATAGAAAAATGGTTAGTGATACTTACAGATAAAAACAATTTGTTCTTCAGTAATCTATTTCCTTGAGAATGTCTAGAATCTTATTTCCTGTTTAAAACAGATAAAGGTGGAACTAAAAATAATGCTCATAGGGCACTAAGCGTGATTTATGAAAAGCACAATTGATTGCATGTCCAAAAAATAACTACAAAGAAGAATCCATTTCCAAATCAATATATGGAGACAATGTACACACACTAACTTAATTAAACTACATATTAAATAATTATACACATAAAAAAAAATATAAAAGTTAATCTAAAAATTGATTGAATGAGTCAGCCTCACATGAGTAGCTACCTACGTACCAATCTTTAATTATTTATATATATAATTATACCCTTTTTGTGATGGACATAACGAAGGCGGAGTACCTATCACTGTCAGCAACCATACCCAATACACTTGGATCAGAACTTCCATTTAATCCCTACAAGTGGATGTATTACACTCCCTCTTCATCTCAATTTCCACAATTCAGGTTAGGGATAATTTCACTTGTGGTACCCCAGGTATGGTTTTACTTCACCTTTGGTACCACCTGTTTCCATGTCATCAATATTGATACCCAAAGTTTCCTTATTTCATCGAGCTGAGTAATTGTTGTTTGTTGACCGTCAAAGTTAACGTCAAAGTCATATTGGCAGAAAAATTGGCAGTTTTTATCCAATTTAAGCACATGGTTGGCTACCATTTACTACACCATAAAAACTAGAGTTGAAAAAGTAAAATTGAGAATATCTTGGGAAAAAAACGAGAGGTATGAGGAGAGATCAGTTTCAAGCTTACTCAAATACGAGTATGGATTCGTCTAATGAGACCGTAATTATGACATGCCCAAAACCTTCTTCCCAGATTTATTTTGGTCCAAGAAGTCTTCAATGGAAGCTCAATTCCACACTCACAATACATTTTTCCACATAAATTTTAAAATTTACCATTAATTCTTTGTAATGGTAAACTCTTTGTAAAGAGAATCGACGGAGAAGACACCAACAAATTTATTATTATTTTAATTTTAAAAATTAAGTAAAATTAATTTAATTTTTTTAAAATTTAAAAGTAATAAAATATATTAATTTTTTAGTTTAAATAATATACTGGGAGTTTTAATTAAAAATATTATTTATAGTAAATAATATAACTTATAAAATTATATATTTTTTGGTATTTTAAATTTAATTAGTATATTTTGTATTATGATTTTGTAATTTAAATTTTTAACTTTTAGAATTTTTAATATTTTAGGTATTTTTATATTTAGTTAAGGGATATATTTAGTAAATTAATTATGACATGCCCAAAACCTTCTTCCCGGATTTATTTTGGTCCAACAAGTTTTCGATGGTAGCTCAATTCCACACTCACAATACATTTTTTTCACATAAATGTTCTCATTAGACGAACCCACACTCGTATTTGAGTAGGATTGAAACTGATTTCTCCTCATACCTCTCGTTTTTTTCCTCAAAATATTCTCAATTTTACTTTTTCAACTCTAGTTTTTGTGGTGTAGTAAATGGTAGCCAAACATGTGCTTAAATTGACAAAAAATTGCCAACTTTCCCGCCAAAATGACTTTGACCGTTAACTCTGACGGTCAACTAACGGCAGGTACTCAGCTCGATGAAAAAAGGAAACTTTGGGTATCAACATTGATGACATAGAAACAGGGGGTACCAAAAGTGAAATAAGGCCATAACTAGAGTACCAAAAATGAAATTATCCCATTCAGGTTACATTGAACACACAGATAAAATATCACTTCATAAAGATTTTTTTATTTGCAGATTATTCTTCCTCTTAGCAGTAGCCGCATATTTGTATCTTGATTTTTCCTGATGAAATGGAAAATAATGAAGGGATAACGCAGAAAGTACCATTGTTTCAAAAGATCAAACTTTTTCTTTACTATTTTCCTCACTGAAACCCAAGACCAAACAGACAAGCACTGGACTTTTATATTTTAGCTGTTCATACCTCCCTCAATTTTCTCAATTGTTCTTCAATCTTTTTATACGGTCATATGACTTTATCTCCTCTTCTTAGCAACATAAATGTTGATCAAACCATTACACTCATATCCTTCATTAGTTCATCTTTCTTCTTGCTTTTACCATCTTGTCCTTTACCAACATCATTTATCTAACATATCAAAATAAAGTCAAGTATTCTTTACCTACTTTAGAAAATTCAAGAAACAAAGCTTAAAATCAAGAAATAGAACTTGCTTTTTCTTGCATGGAGAAATGCCATAGCAGTCAGCAAGACAAGCAAATATAAATAATTTTCTGCATGGATACCTTCATATTTGCAAGTCTTAAAATCTAATGAGTGTGTGAAGAAAACATGCATCAGTAATAGTACATAATTTAAGTATATATATATGTGCATCATTTACGATATATAAATATATTAAAGTAGAATAAATATATATATTTATTTATTTTTGACTTGGTGCTTTTTAATTGTATTAATGTTTGTTATCAAATATTTGTTTAGTAAGGCTCTTATATTTTCAATAAATGTTGCTTTACATTGATGATCACGTTACAGAAACAAACAATGAAAATAAACTTTTAAATCTTTCATCTTATTAATCAGCTCTAATTAAAATAAAGTATAAAAAGAAAATGCAAGTAATATTGTATTATAGAATAAGCATAAAAATCCTTGTTTCTAATTGAACTTTATTTTTATTAAACTTGTGGTTATTCTAAACTTGTTTTACTTATGAAATAATATTTCAATCTTTTTGGGTTGTGCAAATTTTGAAAAGAAAAAATATATTAATTAGTCATTTCTTTTATTTTTCTTTTATGTTTTTACTCCTTGTGTTAACTATATTTAAAGTTATCTATAACATAATTTTCTACTAATAGCTTCATTATAAAAAATTATTTTATTCATCATTTTGTCCAAACAGATTCTAAAACAAAATTCTAAATTGATTAAACCGTCTATGGAATGATTTAAAGTGGAATAATGAGTATTAAATTTTTTAACCTAGATGATAAAAATAATTACTTAAATTTTAAATTTTTAATGATCAAAACTTTAATTTATTAAATATTTAAGAGCCCAATTATTGGTCTAATTATTATTTTATAATATTATTTTATTGTCATATAAAATTGTAGCTATTATGTAATATTTCAAAAAAATATTATCTATGTCTTTTTCTATGATATTTTCATAAAAGAAACATGATATAATAAAATTACAAATACACCAGAAGAAAAAGTATATTAGGAAAAAGTAAAAATAAATTATTAATTGTTTTAAGTCTCTCTTTTAATTTAATTATTTATAATTTTTATATTTTCTAAAGGACCATATATGATTTGATTAGTCTAATCAAGAAAAAATATGAAAAGAACTAAAATTTGATTACCTTTCTTATTTTTATGTCTTTTTCTAAATCTGAATACTTCAAAACTAAAATAAAAAAATTCAAAATTATGTACTCTATTGGGCGCGTTAATATGAATATGTACTTTCACAAGTTTAAGTTTATATTACAATAATTATAGTACATGATAGTTATTATATTATTGGGTATTAGCAAAATTTGTTTCAAAGATCTTTTTGAATATTTCATAAGTCTTATGGTATAGATATCAATATAATCTTATATATAACATAAATATCTTGTATGTGCAAATTTGTACTTATACTTAAACATGAAAGTTGTCTGTGATCAAATGATGATTAAAATTAGGACTTTCAATTTAAAATTTCAGTAAATATAACGCTAGTTGATAACCATTAAAAATTAAATGATTAATTTTATTTTAAAAAATCACTTAATTAATAGCTCCGTTGAAGAATCTTCTCTTATGTTTCATTGGACTTATGATCTTCAATTTCACAAAATAAGGTAGGTATTTTTACATTTTAGATATTTTCCTCTTATAAACTTTTAGATTTTAAGATTAATTCTCTACATGATACTTATCTTTCAGGAGAAATTATTTAAAAAATGTAAAAAAAAAAAAAAAAAGAATTGCAAAAATGGCATGAATTTGAAAGTTTTATAGATTTGAGCAAAGTTGGGACTTGAAAACTTGTCTTTATGCAATTTTTAAAAATAAAAAATAAAAAATTATATATTGCACCACAGGTGGAGTCTGAGACCCTGTCTCTGACAAAAGTCAGAGATGGGGTTTCGCACCCCATTCTTCAGCCAAAATTGGCCTTGAGTAATAGTGTGCATAAATGAATTTTTTAATGAATGAATTTTTTAATTATTAATTAATAATTAATTTAATTATTTTTTTTTAATATTGTGTATAACAATTCGTTGGAAAATAATGAATGATAAATTTTATGATGCGTGGACACAGACATTGCGATACGGACACGGTGATACAAAAATTTCAAAAATTATGATACGACAGGGCATTGAAACGACTATACAAAATATATTCTTTATGTATATTCAAAATTTCACAAAAAATCAAAATACGCAATATGAAAAATATTAGGATAAAATATAAAATAAACATGTCTATATATAAATTTTTAACCAAAATACATGAGTTAAGAAATATTATATAATCAATTTATTTTAGAAAATCTTTAAATGTACGGCATTGAGCTCCAGCCAGTCCCTCCCGTGCAGTGAGGCACTAAATGAGCAATCCGTTAGGGGCATGTGGGGACCTCCAAGGGCCGGTTTTAGGCACCTCGAAGGGAGGGCTAAAGTCCCCGGCCGGTATGAGAACCGGACTGGCAGCGTGGGGCCAGGATGGCAGGTGTTGGGCAAGCAATGCGCCGAGAGGCTCCGTGTAATTGCGAGGATGCCCCGCGGGCTACGGGAAGTCATGGGCAACACCTCTCGGGTGGAATGAACGATCGAGGCGAAGCACTGAAAGACCTCATAAGCTACTCGTGACATGCGCTATTAGGTTCTAGCCATGCACGACGGTCGGTTGGCTAAGATACGCCATCGTGGGGCGACGCCGCACTGTGGGCAAATTGTGAGGCCACACCAAAAGGCAAGAAGGCATGTTGTGCGGCATGGTGATATTTCTTTTTTATGGCCTATCAGTATCGTTTCTTCAAGTAAAGCCATGCGTCATTATTGTTGTCAATTTTTTGTACACAAAATTAATAAATAGGCAATATTATTTTTATACAAAATATTAATAAAAATGTTAAATTAAAATAAATATCTTAATTAACAGTACATTCTAATAATATTTATTTTTAAAATGTGATTATTGTCAATTAGTTGTACTCGTATAAGTGTAATTTTACTTGAAGTAACAACACTATCCAATTTTTTTAAAAATTAATATTAGTAGAATGTATTTTTAATAAAAGAATTAATTTTAATTTAGTAATAAATTTAATATTTTATTAATAATATTGCATCTACAATATTAATAAAAAATTTTAAATTTATTATTAAGTTGAAATAAATCTTTTTAATTAAAAATACATTCTAATAATAATTATTTTTTAAAAAACATTAGTTGGTGCCATTAATTCCAGTAAAATCATACAATATAATTGTTCTCAATTCTCTATACGACATTAATAATATATTAAATTTATTATTAAATAACAATAAAAAATTAATTATATAGTCGTTTCAGTACCGTGTTGTATCTTGAAATGTTTCGTATCACCATGTCACCGTGTCTGTGTCCATGCTGAAAGATTGTGGATTGTCCCAGGAAATAGCGCGAATGCGGAAGCGCGGTATAAAATTGAATACAAAAATAAAAGCATGCTTAGATAAAATAAATAAACACGTTCAAGGGGTGTGTTCTTGAACTTTCCCGGGTGTTCGGTGTATCTCATGATATTAAAGAACATAAATAAATCATGGAGGCCATAGGATTAAAAATAAAAGGAACGAAAAATTAAATCAGAACCTACCGATTGTCGTTTTCGTCTTCTAACTGCTACTCGCGTTGTTCCCCGTTTTTGCATCTCGTACGTGAGATTCTCCAAATTGTAACACACAATCCACCCACGTATCTTGCACGTCGTGCTAGCGAACGAACAAGTATAATATTGGAGAGGATGAATTAATAACACGTTATTAATTAACGGTATTAATTCTCCTTTTGATCTAATGTTCCAAGAACAAAAGAATCAAGAAGTATTTTCTTGAGAGTGAGAGAGAGGGGGCGGACGAGTGGAGGGGAGAGAGGAGCCGATTTTTTGTGTGTTGGAATATCATCACTCTTGAAAAGGTGAAAGACTAGGACTATATATAGAGGAGGAGTTTAATCCTCTTTAAACTCCAACTCTAAAGAGGTCTATTTTGACTAGGATTTTGACCTAGTCAAAGTCCTAGTTCAAATAGTATTTGACCTAGTTAAATTAATCCTAGCCATCCATCTCTCCCTATCAATCTCAACCATTAATTTAATTTAATGGAATATTTAAATCCTATTAAATATTCCAAAGGCCAAATAAATAAATATAATAAATTATAAATATTTATTGTAAGCCTATTAAATTAATCCTCTAATAAATCTAATTTATTAGATTAATTCCTTTTATCAAATAATAGGAATTAATTCTCCAAGAAAAATAAAGGACCCGATTAAATCCAATTTAATCATTCATTTTCCCCAATATTTAATTCTAAATTAAATACTTGATGTGTGTGGATTGTGTGTGACTCTTTAGGTTCACCTTTCAACTAGACTTGGTCAGATTCCTAGAATCCGTCGGTTACCATGGGTGGCCATCTAGCAACGGTCCATGGCACTAGAGACTAGGTAAAATATCGGGGATGAACATTTAGGCTCTAACAGTATACTTGTCCTTCTGTCTACGGTTTCACCACTTAGGGTCTAGGGCACGGAAAATGCAGGTACCCATTTTGGACCTAAGTGTTGGTTTGTCCTTACTAAACGCCGCAAGGGAAGCCTTCCCTTCTGTTCAGTTACTGTGGCCACAGATTTTAGGGACAAGACACAGAGCATACGTGAGACTCAACTGTCAATGCCTTTTGACAGGAGACAGATCCTTTCTCGGAAACTACTGTCACTTTGTACACCAGAGCTGCACTAGACATGGCTAATGACTACTCAAGTGCTTCTTGGCAATCTCTCACCATATCTAAGATACAGACCTGATACACAGGTAAACTCAGCAGTTCCTCAAGTCAAATGACTTGTCCTGTACCGTTGGAACCGGGAATACACGTCATACCTTGCTGACCCTACTCAAGGTCCTCCGTAAGACGGTTCCCGCGAGTCACCTCAGTCAGCTGCTCCCCAGCAGGCTAACCCACTAACACTGCTTAGACAACCTTCGTCACCCGTTGATGAAATACGACAACAGATGCTTAGTGCAAGCCTCAAAGGGAATCTCGGTACCCATTTTCGAGATTCCTTGACTTGGAGTTTTCCGGACTGATTTGGCGGGACTGATTTCATGGACCTACCTCCAAGCGTAGTCCCAGTCCCTGAAATGGGCTTTCAGTCCGTGGGCTTTGTTTGCGTAGTGAACAGATAGATAAAGCAGTAAAGTGAACGCAAACAAAGTAATGCCAGAATGAATTTCACTTCTTTATTCATTAATAGTTTTATCAAAACACTGAAATGGTATAGACATAGGTTACATTTTGCCCACCAAGATTGGCTACATGGTCACCTATTCTAACAATCTCCCACTTGACCTTTAAAGCCAATCGCCCATATGTCTAATCCCCATCTTCTCAAGATGTTGCGTATGAGCGCTCTGCGACATAGGCTTTGTCAGCGGATCTGCTGTGTTGTCTGCTGAGTTGACTCGGTCCATCCGAACGTCACCTCTTCCTACCATTTCTCTTAGAAGATGGTAGCGTCTAAGAATGTGTTTGGAACGGTGATGAGATCTCGGTTCCTTTGCTTGCGCTATTGCACCGTTGTTATCACAGAAGATGACAACGGGCTCGGCGATGCTAGGCACTACACCCAACTCTTGGATGTAGTTTCTCATCCAGACCGCTTCCTTGGCAGCTTCTGAAGCTGCTATGTATTCAGCCTCGGTGGTGGAGTCAGTAGTGGTTGCTTGCTTGGAACTTTTCCAAGCCACTACTCCTCCATTGAGTTTGAATACATAACCGGATTGAGACTTGGCATCATCGTCATCAGACTGGAAGCTAGCGTTGCTAAAGCCTTCCAGAATTAGTTCTCCATTGCCATAGACTAAGAACATTTCCTTAGTCCTCCTAAGGTACTTAAGGATGCCCTTAACAGCATTCCAATGTGCCTCTCCTGCACAGGACTGACATCTGCTTGTTACGCTCAAAGCGTAAGCAATGTCAGGCCTAGTGCAGTGGACTGCATATTGGATGCTTCGTATGGCAGAAGCATAGGGGATAACTTTCATCCTTTTAATTTTCTCATCAGTCTGCGGGACCTGTTTCTTGGATAACTTGATCCCATGGCTCATGGGAAGGAATCCTCGTTTGGAGTTGTCCATTCGATATCTCTTTAGGACTTTCTCCATATACGAGTTTTGGGTGAGCCCTAACATCCTTTTAGATCTGTCCCTGATGATCTAGATGCCTAGGATGTAGGAGGCTTCACCCAAGTCATTCATGGAAAATTGGGTTGACAACCATGCTTTTGTGTCTCCTAACATTCTAACGTCATTCACAATGAGCAGAATGTCATCCACATAAAGCACTAGGAACACTATAGAGCTCCCACTAACCTTCTTGTATATACAAGGGTCGGATTCATTCTTGATGAAGTCATAGCCCCGTATTACTTCATCAAAGCGAATGTTCCAACTTCGGGATGCTTGTTTAAGGCCATAGATGGACTTCTGGAGACGACAGACCTTCTGTTCCTCTCCAGTGACTGTAAAACCCTCCGGCTGATCCATATAGATCTCTTCCTCAACGAAACCGTTAAGGAAGGCCGTTTTCACGTCCATCTATCATATCTCATAGTCATACCATGCTGCTATGGCGAGCAGGATCCGAATGGATTTAGCCATGGCTACTGGCGAGTAGGTATCCTCAAAATCGACCCCGGGTCATTGAGTGTATCCCTTAGCTACAAGCCTAGCCTTGAAGGTTGTGACTTCTCCATCAATGCCAAGTTTGCGCTTGTAGACCCACTTACAGCCCACTAGCTTAATACCTTTCGGTGGATCTACAAGTCTCCAGACTTGGTTCTCATTCATGGAGTTCATTTCGGTTTTCATGGCCTCAAGCCATTTCCTGGAGTCGATGTCAGACATCGCTTCTCCATATATCTTAGGATCGTTATCCAAAAGACCGGTCGTATTTAGAAAGCCATATCTCACTGGAGGTCTGGACTCTCTAGTAGACCTACGGAGGACGGGAACGTTAGTGGTGACTGTGGGCGCTGACTGTATTAGAGCCGGCGGTTCAAGGACCGGGGCTGGTTGTTCCTGAGGCTGTCCTTCATGCCTAGCATGTTGGACTTCTTGAGGTTGGTCAGCCCTTCGGGTGTCGATCCTCAATCCTCTAAGTGAGGGTTCCGCGACTACCTCTGATGGTTGAATTCCATCACTTGATTCCTCAAGGATCAGCTCATCAGGTTGGACATCCTCTGGGAAGCCTTGCTCCAAGAACACTGCATTCCTTGAAACAAACACCTTTTGTTCCAAGGGGTCATAAAAGTAATAACCCGCAGTTTCTTTAGGGTATCCAACGAACCTGCATAAGCTAGACCTGGATTCTAGCCTATCTCCCACTAACCTCTTGACGTATGTGGGGCTACCCCACACTTTCAAGTAGTTGTAGGACGCAGGCTTGCCGTGCCATATCTCGTATGGCGTTTGGGTCAATACACTGGTAGGCGCCAAATTTAGCAACTTGGCCGCCGTTTCCAATGCGTAGCCCCAAAAGGATAAGGGCAATTTGGTAAAACTCATCATGGATCGAACCATGTCCAACAAGGTTCAATTCCTCCTTTCAGAGACACCATTCAGTTGTGGTGTTCCGAGAGGGGTCCATTCAGATATTATACCATTTTCTTTTAGATAATTAAGGAACTCGGTACTAAGGTATTCACCGCCTCGGTCTGACCGTAGGACTTTAATTTTGCAGTTGGTCTGGTTCTCCACTTCAAGTCTGAATTCTTTAAACCTCTTAAGAGCTTCAGACTTGTACCTCATTAGGTAAACATAACCATACCGTGAATGATCATCGGTAAAGGTTATGAAGTAGGAGAACCCACCTCGGGCCTGCGTCCTTAGTGGTCCACAAACGTCTGTATGGACCAAGTCCAACAGACTTGTGGCAAGCCTGCTTTGTCCTACAAAGGGCTTCTTGGTTATTTTCCCTCTTAGACAAGATTCACAAGTTGGTAGCTCACTCAAGTCCCCTACCTCTAGGTTCCTTGAGTCTACCAATCTTTTCATCCTATCTTGGGATATATGACCTAGCCTAGCGTGCCACAGTCGTGCGTTCCCGTTATTATCTATTTTACGTTTGTGTTGAGCGTTAAGAACGAAGTTCGTTTGTTGCAAGATATAGAGCCCGTTATTTAATGTACCAAGTAGATGAGCAATTCCACACCTCATCAAATAAAAGCAATTTTTATTGATCATAAACTCATAACCACTATTGTCTAACAATGGAATGGAAATGATGTTTTTAATCATACTAGGTACAAAATAAACCTGCTCTAATTCTATGCTAATACTATCACTAATTACTAGAGTAGTAGATCCTACTGCTTCTGCCGAGATGGCCTTGCCATTCCCAAGCTTCAGGATCATTTCCCCGCTACCTAGTTTTCTGCTTCTTTTCAGCACCTGCAAATCATTGCAAATGTGAGCTCCACAGCCGGTATCTAATACTCAAGAGGCAGAATTAGTGACCATATTGACCTCAATCACAAATATACCTTGGTTAGAGAAGAGCTTGGGGCACTCTCTCTTCCAATGCCCTTTCTCACGGCAATTGATACATATGTCATATGCCTTCGACTGTTGCTTGGAGACAACCTTTTCCTTTCCTTTGCCTTTCCCCTCTTTGGCAATGGGAATACTCTTAGTGTTCGTAGCTGCTTTGACGGCCTTTCCCTTCCCTTTCTTCTTTTTCCAACATCCAGCGCCTTTGCCTTTCGTTTTGGAAGTTGAAGCACCTCCAAACAATACCGAAGGCGTGGACTTCTTAGTCGTTCCCTTGTATTGCACCAACATATTAATCAACTCATGAATGCCCTTCTCAAGTGCGTTCATGTTGTAGTTGACAATGAATTGGTCAAAGGAGGGTGGGAGTGACTGAAGGATCACATCTATGTACGTTTCAGTATCGAGACCTGCCTTTAGGTCCTCGAGCTTTTCCACCAGGGTAAGCATTTTAAGCCCGTGCTCTTGTACAGGGGATCCTTCTGTCATTTTAGTTCCAAAGAACGCCTTGGTCGCGACATACCTAGTATGCCGGTCTGGGACTGCATAGCAATCCTTAAGGCAAGCCATGATGGAAGGGACATCGTCTAGCCTTTCATACTGCTTCTGAATCGCATTCGTCATAGAAGCAAGTATGACGCTACGAACCTTCCGGTTATCCTTATGCCAAGTCTCGAACGTCTCACGTTCTTCTGGCGTGGATCCTTCCGGTAAGGTCCTAGGGAGAGGCTCATCCATGATGTAGCCTTGGTTCTCATAATCCAGGACTATCCTGATATTACGCAACCAGTCGTTGTAATTGGTTCCATTGAATTTGTTTGTCTCAAGAATGGTTGAAAGTGAGTTCTTAGACATTTTAAATCTACATTTAAAACAGAGTTCGCGATCAGCAGAATATAAAAGACGGTCGTTTGATAAAACTTAAATGCATGATCTTTAGTCATTTAATGCTCCCACTATTTATACGAAAATACGGTACTCTCAAACGTGATTTTCGGGAAACCTTTCCTAGTGAGCTTGGGATCCACAGCGATCTTTTCCATACCCCGCTTTTACGATTCGCATGGAAATAATCCTGTGGGAAGTATACCATACCATTCTCATTCCACGAGATTCCCAAGATTATTGCCTCACCATTTCACATGATCCTGAGGACTCCAATCGATCATGCTAATTGGGCGTTAGACCCTACCCAATCGACCGAGCCATAGACCCACTGTTACCCCCACGACTCGTAAGACAGGTAATAGTGGTCTATTTTTCGTTCATGACACAGTGCAGCTTCTTTTAAGCACAATAACATGCCACGACTCGTGAGACCACGCTATTGACCTAAATCAGCTTCCTCACTATGCCATGGATTGGAAGGCATGGACAAACTCCTAGAGTTCATGTCCACTTCGACTAGGGTCTAATATTTGGACATTGATCCAACCAATGTGAGAGTAGTAAAGACCGAGATCTCATAGCATAATACATCTACACATTCATCCATAATGCGTAATAAATAAATACATCCATAGCAGTTATATGATAAATAAAAACACCATTCATCCATCATAATAACCACATGCAAAATTAAAGCCTAACACGCCCCTGTTGGATGATCACGAGCCCGAATCCTATGCGATCCACTGAGCCTGCAGTGGATCTATGGTCAATCTAGGGTTGGTCCTATACTATTACATTAATAGTAACCCAATCATCATTCTGATGGGCCTTGGTCTCTTTTCTCTTTCCTCACTTCATGGAAACGCCTTGGGACCTCCAGTCTGGGCTCTCCATGTGGACCTTCCTTCTTCTCCATCAATTACATAAAAATTAAAACCTCACTCCTATTATACTCTCATTACATATTAAAAAATAGAAACCCCAGCGAAAACCCGGGGGGAGTACATAAGGAGGGAGATAGAATGCCTTATTATTCCAAGGCAACTAGAAAGAGAGAAGGAGAAAGCAGTAAAAGAGGCACACAGGCCCAACATGAAATTAAACCATACATTCGGTCTAGGGCTCGTGATCATCCGTATGAATCCAACATACGTAATCATATGATCCAATTACATAAGAACAATATACCAATAATACATGATAACCAATCATAATTATTCAAGATGAATAAATAAATGCGTAGCATTTGAAAATATGGCACAATCATTGGTAATAATATTTTCTCGTTTTAGGAAAATCTTTCCTCATTATTTTTAAGTAAAATATTCTCGGGATTCCAAATCCAATATATTTTACTTCCCAAAATAATGTCTTAGAAAATTAGAAAAAATTGAACAAAAACGAATTTTCAAAATTAGTTAAAAATTTAAAACTGAAAAATAAATAAAAGAACAATGAATAGGGTAAAACCCTAGCTGCATCGGCAGTCGGCGGCAACCGGCCGCCGCCACGGGCAGCAGCCTGCTGGTGTGCGCGCAGGGCAGTAGGCCGCACGGCCTGGCGTTCCGGTAGGCTGTTGCGCGCGCGCAGGCTACCATGCCTCGTGCGCGCGCAGGCTCATCTGCCCCCTGCGTAGTGCGCGCGCGCGTGCAGACACCACCGTCTGCCTGCGCGCGCGCGGACTCTCCAACGCGCGTCTGCCTGCTCCGCGTAGTCTGGCAAATCCAGCTGGGCGGCCGCACGCAGGCCTCCCCTACCTACGCGCGCGGCTGCCCAGCCTGTGCCCACGACTGTGCGCGGCTAGCCTCCGGCTGGTCGACGCTTCTTCGTTCTTCGTTCGATTTTTCACCCCCGTTTCTCAAGAAAAATAGAAAAATACCAACAACGCAATAATCACATGAATTAAAAGCAAGAAACGACATGCTTTAATAATCAAGAAATCAAGAATTAATTAAATCATGCCAAGAACACGTTTCATCCTTAAAACGCACATTAAACCCTAGGCCTATACACCGAACCGGGCTTTGATACCACTGAAAGATTGTGGATCGTTCCGGGAAATAGCGCGAATGCGGAAGCACGGTATAAAATTGAATACAAAAATTAAAGCATGCTTAGATAAAATAAATAAACACGTTCAAGGGGTGTGCCCTTGAACTTTCTCGGGTGTTTGGTGTATCTCATGATGTTAAAGAACATAAATAAATCATGGAGGCCATAGGATTAAAAATAAAAGGAACGAAAAATTAAATCAGAACCTACTGATTGTTGTTTTCGTCTTCTAACTGCTACTCGCGTTGTTCCCCGTTTTGCACCAAATCTCGTACGTGAGATTCTCCAAATTGTAACACACAATCCACCCACGTATCTTGCACGTCGTGCTAGCGAACGAACAAGTATAATATTGGAGAGGATGAATTAATAACACGTTATTAATTAACGGTATTAATTCTCCTTTTGATCTAATGTTCCAAGAACAAAAGAATCAAGAAGTATTTTCTTAAGAGTGAGAGAGAGGGGGCGGACGAGTGGAGGGGAGAGTGGAGCCGATTTTGTGTGTGTTGTGTGTGTGTTGGAATATCATCACTCTTCAAAAGGTGAAAGACTAGGACTATATATAGAGGAGGAGTTTAATTCTCTTTAAACTCCAACTCTAAAGAGGTCTATTTTGACTAGGATTTTGACCTAGTCAAAGTCCTACTTAAAATAGTATTTGACCTAGTCAAATTAATCCTAGCCATCCATCTCTCTCTTTCAATCTCAACCATTAATTTAATTTAATGGAATATTTAAATCCTATTAAATATTTCAAAGGCCAAATAAATAAATATAATAAATTATAAATATTTATTCTAGGCCTATTAAATTAATCCTCTAATAAATCTAATTTATTAGATTAATTCCTTTTATCAAATAATAGGAATTAATTCTCCAAGAAAAATGAAGGACCCGATTAAATCAAATTTAATCATTCCTTTTCTCCAATATTTAATTCTAAATTAAATACTTGATGTGTGTGCATTGTGTGTGACTATTTAGGTTCACCTTTCAGCTAGACTTGGTCGGATTCCTAGAATCCGTCCGTTACCATGGGTGGCCATCTAGCAACGGTCCATGGCACTAGAGACTAGGTAAAATATCGGGGATGAACATTTAGGCTCTAACGGTACACTTGTCCTTTTGTCTACGGTCTCACCACTTAGGGTCTAGGGCACGGAAAATGCAGGTACCCATTTTGGACCTAAGTGTCGGTCTGTCCTTACTAAACGCCGCAAGGAAAGCCTTCCCTTCTGTTCAGTTACTGTGGCCACAGATTTTAGGGACAAGACACAGAGCATACGTGAGACTCAACTGTCAATGCCTTTTGACAGGAGACAGATCCTTTCTTGGAAACTACTGTCACTTTGTACACCAGAGCTGCACTAGACATGGCTTATGACTACTCAAGTGCTTCTTGGCAATCTCTCACCGTATCTAAGATACAGACCTGATACACAGGTAAACTCAGCAGTTCCTCAAGTCAAAGGACTTGTCCTGTACCGTTGGAACCGGAAATACACGTCATACCTTGCTGACCCTACTCAAGGTCCTCCGTAAGACGGTTCCCGCGAGTCACCTCAGTCAGCTGCTCCCCAGCAGGCTAACCCACTAACACTGCTTAGACAACCTTCGTCACCCGTCGATGAAAATACGACAGCAAATTCTTAGTGCAAGTCTCATAGAGAATCCCGGTACCCATTTTCGAGATTCCTTGACTTGGAGTTTTCCGGATTGATTCGGCGGGACTGATTTCATGGACCTATCTCCAAGCATAGTCCCAGTCCCCGAAATGGGCTTTCAGTCCGTGGGCTTTGTTTGCGTAGTGAACAGATAGATAAAGCAGTAAAGTGAACGCAAACAAAGTAATGCCAGAATGAATTTCACTTCTTTATTCATTAATAGTTTTATCAAAACACTGAAATTGTATAGACATAGGTTACATTTTGCCCGCCAAGATTGACTACATGGTCACCTATTCTAACACATGTATCAAAAAATTCTCATTCACTATTTTCCAACAATTTTTTATACACAACACTAAAAAATTATTAAATTAATTATTAATTAATAATTAAATAATTCATATTAAAAAATTAATTTATTACACACTATTCCTCAAAGCCAGTTTTGGCTGAAAAATGGGGTCTGAAGCCCCATCTCTGACTTTTGTCAGAGACGAGGTCTCACACCCCCTCTCTGAAAAATAGTATTATAATGTATTTTTAATAAAAAAAATTAATTTTAATTTAGTAATAAATTTAATATTTTTTATTAATAATATTTCATTTAAAATAATAATAAAAATATTAAATTTAGTATTAAATTGAATTAAATCTTTTTAATTAAAAATACATTCTAATAATAATTATTTTTTAAAATCATTAGCTGGTGCCATTGATTCGAGAAAAATAACACAATATAATTATTCTCAGTTCTCTATAGAACAATGATAATATATTAAATTTATTATTAAATAACAATAAAAATATTAATTATATAGTTGCTTCAGTACTCGTGTCATATCTTAATTTTTGAAATTTTTTCCTATCACCGTGTCGTCATGTCTGTGTCCATGCATCATAAAATTTCTCATTCACTATTTTCAACAAATTTTTAAACACAACACTAAAAGAATATTAAACTAATTATTAATTAATAATTAAAAAACTCATTCGCTACAGAATAAATTTATTACACACTGTTCCTGAAAGTCAATTTTGGCTTGAAAATGGGGTCTCACACCCCGTCTCTAGTGCAATATATAGTTTTTTTTTTTCAAAAATAGCATAAAGATGGGATTTTAAGTCCTGTCTTCGCTCAAATATATAAAACTTTCAAATTCACGCCATTTTTGCAAATTTTTCTTTTTTTTACACTTTTTAAATAATTTTCCCTATCTTTCATCTCTATATTTGTGATGAAAAATTCACCATTATTAATGTGAAAACATCGATAATTAATCGTTTTGTTCTTTTTTCCTTCTATTGAAATTTTAGATCCTATAATTATTTCTCTTTATAATATTAATTATTCATCCATATATTTGTTTTACTTATAAAATATTACTTTAGTTTTTACATGCCTATATTTGTAATAAAAAGTTATCATTTAAATTAATCCATATTCTAAATTTACTTCCCGAATGAAATAAGATTTTAATTTTTTTTTTTTGTAGTTGTGCAAAGCAGGAAATAAATAAAATTTAGCATTTGATTTTGATTTTTATTTTTGAACTCTTATACTAATTACCAACAAAGTTGTTTATAATGTAATTTTCTTGTAATAATCTCTTTACTTTTTATTTTATTCCTCATGTTGGTAGAAAATAGTCTAAATTGACTAATAGTATCTTATGGAATGAATTGAATGGATAAGCATAAAAATCATTGACTAATTTTATAAGTTAGGGTTGAATTAAAAATATAAATGTACATAAATTAAATTACTTATTATTGAAAATAATGTAGTAGAAATCTCATAGACCAAGTAATATATGCATTAAATAATAGAAAAAAATCATAGACTTATTTAATTCATAAAACAAGTTTTGAATAATATTACTTTGATTTTAGGATTAATATTATAAAGACAATTAATTATAAAACCACTTATGAAATAATTATCATATTCTAAGTTTGTTTTTTCATAAATAATTGATTTTAAGATAAACTTACATAATGTGCTTGTTTCTCATTGAAGTTTATTTTCGTTGAGCTTGCGGTATTATACTATTAATTAGGTACCTCGGAATATATTTTGTAGACATGAAATTATACTTTCTATGAAATTTTAATATTTTTTAATCAACACAAAAAAATTAAAAAAATATATAAACATCTCAAGTTGCTCATATTTTTATAATATCTTATTATAAAATTTAACTTACGTTAAATTAATGGACTACTTTCCTTGCTTTCAAAAAGATGCTTCTTTAAGTTTCTAAAACCTATCTTCTTCTAATTATATAACCTATATATTTTTCCTAGTTAGTATTAAGATTTTAACTAATTTTATTTAATTAGTTACAAATAAAAATCTGTATTATGAATGGAACTCTTTATTATAATTCTATCTCAATTCAACTATCTAAGTAATTACAACTATTATAAAATTATTTATTTGTACAAATAAATTTATAATCTAATATCCTATGAAAATGATATACTTGACATCACAAAAAAGAAAGAACATAAAACATGGCAACTCGTTCAAACTTTTATAATATATGTATAAATATAGACAATATTTATCTATGGTTGTGTGCCCATTTTTTCTTCTTTTTCATCCTTTAATTTTCAGAAAAAAAAAAAAAAAAGATATGTGTGGTAATGATTTAGGAGTAACATTTACACCTTTTGATTTTTTTTTTTTTTTTTTACAAGGAGCGATTTTTATCATATATTGTTGAAAAGATCAAATATGTACATTGTCAGTTTGTTCTATTATATTAGAGATGATTAAAGAATCATATAACGTACCTATTAATGACATCTCAAATGCTCAAGTTACATTTTAGTCTATTTTACAACAAAAGTATTCACTCTACATGATAAGTAATTTAATTGATTCTCATTTTGTTTTAACCTATTTTACTCTTCAAAATGTTTGTTTTACATGACAATTCATTTAATTGATTTCATTTGTCATCTGACCTCTATATTTTAATATGTCTAGTGATCTAACTAATTCTCATTTATATCTATGCTAGAAAAATTCTCAATATTAAATCCTTTCAATTTTCATGATTTTTTTCTAGTCATTTCATGTTATATCATTGGGCTATTTTTGATCTAGTAAGTGTATATTATATTATGAATATAATATAATAAACATGATATGGGTAAATAAGTATAATGTGAAAAGTAATTAATAGGAATAATTATGGATAATGTGAAAGTAATTAATAAGAGTAAATATGTATAATGTGAAAAGTATTTAATAGGAATCAATAAGTATATTATTTTACATTTGTATCCTTAGAAAAATAACATTACAAGGTTAATTTAGTCCAATCAAAAAAAGAAAGAAACCAAAATCCTTATTCATACTTTTATATAGATATAGATATAGAATATATATAGATATAGATACACTACAAAAAAAATGTGGGAATAGGAACGGTAAGTACGACCGTTCCAGTTACTGTTCCACGTAGGAACGGTGGTAGGAACTGTTGTGGAACGGTAAACCATTGATGACGTCAGAGTCGTGCTAATAGAAATACAAATTAATAGGAACGGTCGCACCGTTCCTATTCGAGTGCCAAACATAGGGTGCCAATTTGTACACCTATAACCGTTCCTAAAGGGGACCTGATATATTTTGGACCTCAATTTGGAACACATGTGTGAGATTTGGAACGGTAGGCGGACCGAGAAAGCTCATCATTATTGTGTGTGTGCCAAAGACCGTGTCTATTTTGGACTGGCTGCCCTACCGTTCAACATGTAGTCCTACAGGAGGCCCTTTTACGCCATGGAAAAAAATGTGATGCAATTACCGTTCCAAATTACAGGTATATAGTAAGTGAAGGTGTGTTACAAGTACCGGTCCAAAATGTAATCCAAGTAGGAACGGTCAGTTTTTCTTGTGCCTGATACCGTTCCTAATATGCTCTAACGGCTATATTACAACGGTAACTTTACCATTCCTGTTACCTCTTCTGAGACCGTTCCTTAATCTGCAACAACGGCTATATTTTAACGGCTAGTTTTGTGTTCCAAATAGTAATACAATGACTGTTCCAATGATTTCTATATATATGTCCCCCTTCTTTGTCATTGTTCTTATATTTACTCTCCAACTCATTTTGTATTTGTAACTCCCCCCCTTGATTGTTTATACGGAAAATCGAACATATCAACTACCAAGCGCGCATTTTGCATTAATATCGATAGGTGTTTTGCTCAGGTAAACATGCAAAATTCTGTTATTTTTGCATATATATATAATTTACTCTTGTCATTTAATTGTGTTGTTGTGAATTATACGTAGGACCAATCATGTTAAGACAGTTGAGGAAATGAAAGTATGATCGAGACGTCCTGGGTGTGACGCTGGAGTTTGAGGATGGTGTTACAACATTTTTAAAATGGGCCCAGTCTCAACGTGCATATATGGACGGGGAGAAGATTAAGTGTCCCTGCCGGAAGTGCAAAAACGAATGGTTCAAAACACCAGACGAGGTAAATTTTGATTTGTGTATGAAAGAGTTTATGCCAGAGTATTACAATTGAACTTCGCATGGTGAGGAGAGGGTGCAGGAATACTTTGAAGCATTGACAGCGCCCCCTGTGCAGCATCAGCAAACGCCACCCGTTCAGGAGGAGGGTAGTTCGCATTGGGGTGATGCGGCTCAGATAGATTGGGCGCAGAGGATGGTATTCGATGCCGCCGGGTCGTCATTCTGGTCTTCGTACAACCAGGAGGGACCGACTGATGATGGTACTCGGTATTGTCTATCTGATGTGGGTCCTAGTTCATATTACGATTCGGGGCCCTATGATTATGTGTCTGGCTTGTCAGACCGTTTTTTTGATGTAGTTCATGCTGCGGACCAACCTTTGTGGAATGGCTGCACCACCTCTCAGTTGGCGTCAATTGCCTCTTTGGTGAATATCAAGGTCGAAGGTGGTTTTTCCGAGCATACATATGATCGGTTATGCCAGTGGGCTGATAATATAATGCCCCGCGATCACACTTTCCCCGCCGATTATTACAATACGAAGAAATTGATAAGAGAATTGGGTTTACCAGTTCAGAAGATTGATGCTTGCAAAAACGGTTGCATGTTGTACTGGAAGGACAATATTGATTTGAAATATTGCAAGTTTTGTGGAGACGCTAGGTACAAGCCCACAAGGGACAGAAATCCTAAACGCAAGAAGTCCCCGTATGCCATTCTTATGTATCTACCGATTACCTCTCGGCTGCAGAGGTTGTATGCGTCGGAGGTCACAGCTGAGCATATGACTTGGCATGCGAGCCATCAGACAGAGGAAGGATCCATGTGTCATCCGTCGGATGCAGAGGCTTGGAAACATTTTGACCGGACGTATCCTGATTTTGCAGCTGAACCAAGGAATGTTAGACTTGGGTTGTGCACGGATGGGTTTGCACCGCACGGTCAGTATGGTAAAACTTACTCATGTTGGCCCGTGATACTTACACCGTACAATCTCCTACTGAGAATGTGCATGAAGTCTGAGTATATGTTCCTAACGTTGGTGATCCCTGGCCCATCGAATCCCAAACGTCTTATCGATGTCTACTTGGAGCCGTTGATCGAGGAGTTGCAGAATTTATGGCATGTGGGTGTACGTACGCACGATACTGCGACAAACCAGGCATTCATGATGCATGCCGCATTGATGTGGACAATGAACGACCTTCCTGCTTATGGTATGGCGTCTGGATGGAGTATCGTCGGTGTTATAAGGTGTCCAGTTTGTATGTAGGACACACGGGCATTCTATTTACAGCACAGTCGGAAGGCATGCTATTTTGACTGTCACAGATAATTCCTACCACCGGGTCATCCTTATCGCAGGAACAAGAAAACCTTCACTAAAAATTGAATAGAGAGGAAGGTTGCACGTCCGAGGCTGACTGGAGAACAGATCCGAACCCGTGTTGATGCATTTAGTGTTGCTGTCGAACAATCGTTGAGTGAACCAAAAGGCTACGGCGTCGACCATAAGTGGACGAAGAAAAGCATATTCTGGGAGCTTGAATACTGGGGGGCGCATCTGATACGACACAATCTTGATGTCATGCATATTGAGAAGAATGTGTTCGATAATATATTCAATACTATGATGGACATCAAGGGAAAAACGAAGGACAATCTGAATGCACGGAAGGATCTGAAGATCATATGTAATCAGCCGGAGCTTGAGGTGGACAAAAGGAGACCAAACGTGATGCCCAAGGGGGTATATACACTGACGAAGGAGCAAAAGAAGAAGATATATGAGTGGATTCGTTGTCTTAGGTTTCTTGATGGGTATGCATCTAACTTGGCTCGTTGTGTCGACCTGAAGGAGTTGAGGATGCACGGCATGAAGAGCCATGATTGTCATGTTTTCATGCAGAAATTGATTCCGGTTGCTTTCTGTGAAATGCTTCCAGAGCACGTGTGGGGGGCCTTGACGGAAGTCAGCCTTCTATTCCAGATCCTATGCTCAACAACACTAAACGTGGCCAAGGTAAAAGAATTGGAAGATAGTGTAGCCGTCATCATGTGCAATCTCGAGAAAAATTTTCCTCCTTCCTTTTTCGACTCAATGGAACATCTAATTGTTCACCTTCCATATGATGCGCGCGTTGGAGGCCCCGTGCAATACAGGTGGATGTACCCATTTGAAAGGTAATTAAATAATTAATACTGTTAAATATATACTTATTATTTGCATTTTAATAAATTGTCATATGAATAGATTCCTACGCGATTTGAAGAAAAAGGTGAAAAACAAAGCACACGTCGAGGCGTCAATTGTAGAGGCTTATATTGTCGAAGAAATCGGACTTTTCTCCTCGCACTACTTCGAACCGCACATTCTGTGCAAGCGAAACAGACCCGTCGGAACGGTGATCTCACGAGCAACGATGATCAAATTGTTCAGTCCATTTTCAATTACCCAGGCCGAGCAAGTGGAGCCTCGAAGAAGAGATGGCTGAGCGGGGAGGAACTTCATGCTATCGAGACATACGTCTTGTGTAATTGTGAAGTAGTTGCACCGTACTACGAGTAAGTGTCTATACAAACGTAATTATATCGTACGAATCATTTCAATTTCAATTACATGTATATTTATAACTATCAGTTTTACTATAACAGGTCATTCCTGAATGAACTGTTCGAGCAACACAATTCGGAGGACCCGATAATTGATCAACTAGTGGTGACACAATTCAAGGATTGGTTCAAGGCTTGTGTAAGTATCATCGAGTTGTTGTAATTACCGTGATATGCTCATGGATTTGTAATCAATTATTTCAATTGCTATATATATCATTAATTGCAAGTGAAACCCGAATTGAATCACACAAACGAAGATTTGTTGAAGTTGCATTATTGGGGGCCAAGAGCAGAAGTCACGACATACCCATCTTACTTCGTCAATGGCTTCCATTTCCACACTGAACGTCACAATGTCGGGAAGTCAACAATGAATTGTGGTATTTGTGTCAAAAGCTCATCATATACAGACACGGATCCTGACTTCTATGGAATTTTGAAAGAGATAATTTAGCTAGATTACCCACTAATTTCGAACATGCACATTGTGTTGTTTAATTGTCGTTGGGTCGATCCGATCAGAGGCATGAAGATATACCCTCGTTATCACGTCGTTGATGTCAACTTCAAAAAGCTCTACCAAAAGAATGAACCATTCATACTGACACAACAAGCAGTACAAGTATACTACGCGGATTACCCGAGCATGAAGAAGGACAAAGTCGACTGGAAAGCTGTTTGCAAAATCAAGGCTCGAAGAGTTATCGATGACTCGTGATGGACCGAGGTCGCCTATCAGATGGATGAAGTCGTACCTAATCCAGATGTTGTAATATATAACCAAACATTTGAATTGCATGACCCAACGGGAATACAATTGGTCGTTGATCATAGAGCAGGGCCATCGCGCTTGCCAGACAGTGAATCAGATGATGAAGATGAAGATAGCTTTGACGAGGCTGAGTCCGATGAAGAGACTTTTTGAATTTTCCAATTAAAAAATTTATGTAATTTTTTATCACAGTTATTATTAAAATTGTATTTGATAGATGTATTTTGAATCGACTCAACGGTCAAATTTATCAGGACCGTTCCTATTTGAGGTACAATATTTCAAATATATAACTACCATTCCTATTTGTAGTATAATATTTCAAATACGGCGGCTAATTTAAAAAAAATGAGGGAAATTTGAATTAGGAACGGTACAAATATATATCTACCGTTCCTATTTGAGGTACAATATTTCACATCTGACGGCTAATTAAAAAAAATGAGGGAAATTTGAATTAGGAACGGTACAAATATATATCGACCGTTCCTATTTGAGTTACAATATTTCAAATATGGCGGCTAACTAAAAAAAATGAGGGAAATTTGAATTGGGAACGGTAGGTATAAAATAGTACCGTTCCTAAATGTAGCCCAATATTTCGTTTTGGCGCCCAATGAAAAATTGGTGGGAAATTCAACTACTGGAACGGTAAGTCTACAAACAACCGTTCCAGATTTCAATAGGAACGGTAAATATGTGAGTGCATTAAAACGACATCGTTCTTTATAATAGGAACGGTATTAGGAACACTTTGTCTATTAGGTAACCGTTCCTATTTGTACAACTCAAACCAATTTGTCCGATATCTCTACATCCGTCAGCCGGATCGACACTATTTTTTAACACGTACAAGGTTATGGATATGAATTGATGTCCAACGGTCGGATTTCCAATCAGTAACCTGGATATAAGGATGCATCTATTTTTTGTACGATGAATACTGACCGGATACGATAACTCGAGATCCGCACACCGAAATATTTCAAAACGACATATAATGTATTCTTTTGTGTGTTATATCATATCTAACGGTCTGATTGGAATTTTGACGGTCTGATTGTGCCGTGCAGTACAACAATATAGGATGCTAGTTACATTTGTGAAATACCAACAAACATAAATATACAAAAATAGTTCATATTGTGAACGTGTGTCTATTTTTTGGAAATTATTATAGATTTTTTAAATCGTTAAACATCCAATTCTATATGTTTATTTAATAAAATAAGTGTTCGAAACGTATTTTCTGTAATTTATATTTATTATCTAAGAAAATAGCAAAACATTGTAATACATATAGGAACGGTAAGGTGTAGAAATAGGAACAGTAACTTTGTACAGGTAAAGAAACGATGCCGTTTTCCTGTTTGGGAACGGTACCTGTAACACTTGCATATTACACGACCGTTCCTAGTAAGTGTATTAAAAGTAATTTGTAGTCAAACGTCGTCGTTTTAAAAGCAAAACGACGTCGTTTTCATTATTAGGAACGGTACCTGTAACACTGGGCATATTACATGACCGTTCCTAGTAAGTTTATTATAAGTAATATGTAGTAAAACGTCGTCGTTTTAAAAACAAAACGACGTCGTTTTTCTTTTTAGGGCTGGTTTTAGGAACGGTAGGTATAAAATAGTACCGTTCCTAAATCCTAATATAAATTCACCCCTTGGCCGATTTTTACCCATTTCTGCCTCTCCCTCTTCCCCCATTTCTCCCTCTTCCCCCTCAACCCCAATTTTTGTCTCTGCCTCTCCTACCGACGGCCACCACCACCGTCGTTTTTCCTACCGACGCCGCCACCACCACCAGCGCCTCTCCTACCGACGGCGGCCACCACCAGCGCATCTCCTCCGACCGCCACCACCAGTGCCTCTGTGTTTCTCCCTCCGGCCGCCCCCCACAGCCCCGTCGTCAGTCGCCGCTGCAAGCCGCCGCCATCCCTCCGCCGTCGTCGTAACAAGTAGGGTTTCCAAAAACCCTACTTTTATTTTTCTTTTTTCTATTTTTTTTCTGAAAATGCATGTAATATTATGTTGTAATATTTATAATTTCATGATGTAATTTCTGTAATTTTTGAATACTTATGGGATTTTCTGTAATTTCTGTTTAGTCAGGGGAGTAATCTGTAATTTTTGAATAGTTAGGGGAGTAATCTGTAATTTTTGAATAGTTAGGGAATTTTCTGTAATTTTCTAGTATTATGTTGTAATTTTGTGTAAATTTTTATGGGATTACTGATATTATGTTGAAATAATATATGCTATTATTTCTGTAATTTGATGGAATATATATAAATATGATGAATTATAGGATATTATTTCTGTAATTGGGGTATATTTCTATAAATCTGAAAATTCGGAAAATATGAAAATTTGGAAATTTTTAAAAATCTGGAAATTAGATTTTTTTTCAAATTCTGGATTTTTGAATTTTTTTAAATTTCTGGAAATTTGAATTTTTTCAAAATATGGAACTTTTAATATTTTAAAAATCTGGAAATTTTTAATTTTTCAAAATTCTGGAATTTTTAATATTTTAAAAATCTGGAAATTCAAAATATTTAAAATCTGACATTTTATTTTTTTTTAAAATCTGGAAATTTAAAATATTTAAAATCTGGAATTTAAATGTTTTTAAAAAATCTGGAATTTTTAATTTTTTTCACAATCTGGAATTTTTAATTTTTTCAAAATCTGGATTTTTTATTTTTTTCAAAATCTGAAATTTTTAATTTTTTCAGAATCTGGAATTTTAATTTTTTCAAAATCTGGAAATTTGAATTTTTTAAAAAATTCAATAATTAAAAATATGATAATTTGAAGGAATTAGTGCAATTTTAGAGTAAAATTATGGCATTTAGTTTGCATATATATTAAATAAATTACAAAATCTACATTACTGAAATAAATTGATACTTATGTGTAATTTTTAGATAATGTCTGGTCGGGATTTTCCACCCCGAGGAGGTGGACGTGGCAGTGGTCGTGGCCACGGTCGCGGCGAAGTTCCTATACCCCGGCCGGTGTTGCTTCCCAGGATGGGGAATCAGTTTTTCGACCACCACCACCACCGGCCCACCGGCACCCGCACCACCTGCGCCGGATCAGCAGCCGGGACCATCCACTACCGCACCGGCAGTCGATCCGGCCCGTCCATGGGCTGCCCCACCACCACCACCCCCACCGGCCCCACCACTCCCACCACCATCCGCGCGCCAGTACATCACACTCGCCGATGCGAGGTACAGTTTATGTTTTTAATTTTTTTTTTGTAATTTAAATTAATATTTTTGTGACATACTAATTATTTTATAATTTCAGTGGTGATTGGAAGATCCACGAGCGCATGTACGCGGTCGTGCGAGGACACTATCCCCAGCCTTGGGGCTGTTTGCGCCAGGTGCCCCTAGAGCACCAGCATTTTTGGTTCGAGAGCTTGAAGGTAACAGGAATTAATTTTTTTTTAAATATTTTAACAATCTAAGTTAAAAAATATTTATATATATATATATTTTTTAATACAGATGACGTACTGGTGGGACGCCAACGACGAGTCGATGTTCAAGATCTTCCATGTCTGGGTGGGGAAGTTCTTGAGAAAGAAGTTCGTCCTCGCCAGACAGTCGCTGCAGAAGCCTCTATGGCTGGCGAACAAGGTGTGGCGGCAGCTCCTCCTGTACTGGGCTTCCCCGGAGTTCCAGAAGGAGTGCGAGAAGAACAAGCCGAACCGGAACGCCAACCCAGCCGCATCCACTACTGTGTACCGCGGGGGATTTGTCTCCGTCGGTATGCACAAGCGAAAAATGGTAAGATATCTAATGTTATTTCAATTATTTATTATTATTAAATTAAAATTGTAATAACTGTTTACCATTTCTTTTTACAGGAGGAGCAGCTCGGCCGGCCAGTAAAGCAAATGGAGTTATTCTCCAGATGCTACAAGAAGAAGGCCGACGGCGGCTGGAGCGGGTCGAGGGCAGCGGAGGTGGCGGTAAGTTGTAATTAATAATACATTCTACAGTATTTTTTTAAATATTTTAAAATTTTCTAATTTATTGTAATTATTTTTGCAGGAGATGTTCCAGAAGATGATGGAGGATCATCAGTCTCAGGCCCCTGAGGATCCTGCTTCTAAATCAGAGGCCTCGGTGGCGCAGCAGACCGAGCAGCAGATGGGCTAGGTTGCGTCGGGGGCAAGAACAAGGGTCGGGTATTTGGTCTTGGTTCTGAGGCCCTGGTGCTCAGCCAGACCGTTACCTCGCCACCGCCACCGCCCGCGCCAGAGCCAGCGCCTCCGTCAAACATGGAGGGTCGGTTGGGCCACCTCGAGGAGATGATGGCGGACCTGATGGGCATGGTCAAGGACATGCAAACCAGTTGTTCCGGCGCCGGCCCGTCACAGCCTCCTAGAGACCCCACCCGTCCAGACATTGACGAGATGGACGAGGCCGATGGGGACGAAGAGTAAATTATGTATTTTTCTTTCTTTTGTAATCAAATCGGATAATATTCATATTTAATATAATTTTTATTTCTAAATTATGCATTTTTTCATATTTAAATATTAATTATATAATCAAAATATTATTATTAATTTAAATGATAAAAACTATTAATATAAAAAAATTAAATCATTAATTAGGAACGGTAATTTAGACGGTTCGTATTCGCACCGTACCGTTCCTATAGTTGACTTTTTCAAGAGACTTACCGTTCCCAATGCCGATGACAAAACCATTCCAACTCTACACGTTAAGCGTTCCTAAAGACGGAACCTACCATGCCTAATTGTATTCCAAAATCAATCCTTTCGTGGTTAAGCTTTCGTTCTAAAGATAATACCAAAAATCGGTCCAAATCGTTATTCCAAAGATTGAGTGCAAACACCATTCCTAAACGTCGCGACAAAATATATTCCAGTTATCGGTCCTAATCTCTACAACCAACTATTCCTAGATGTATTCCAGAAACCATGCTAAATTTTATCTACAACATAAACGGACTGTTCCAAACAGAGTTCTAAACACCGTTCCTAATTGCGCGATTTATTTTCGTTGATACCGTTCCTAATGTTTATAAAGTGTTCCAAATGCAAAAAAATCAAAATTATACGTACAAAGGTAATTAAGAACGTTAGAACGAAATAGTGCCAACCACCGTTCCAAAGTAGGAACGGTAATCTCGTTACCGTTCCTAATAATTAGGATCGCCTCTTATTGCCACGGATAGCCTCCCGTTCCTCAACCGTTCCTAATTGTAGTCCAAAAGGTTCAAAATTAATTACTTACCGTTCCAAATAATAAAAAAATCGTTCCTATTACCGTCCCAATCACCGCTTTTTTTTGTAGTGATAGATAGATAGATATAGGTATAGAGATAGATGGATAAATAGATATAGATAGAGATAGATATAGATATAGAATAGATATAGATATAGATAGATAATAATAATAATAATAATAATAGTAATAGTAATAATAATGATAATAATAATAATATAGAGTATAGATATAGATATAGATATAAATAGATATAGACTAGTTTTCACACCTTTCTGGCTCATCTTTTAGCAACAGATTGCCATACAACTTGTATACATCAAATTACATTCATTTTTGTAAAAAATATTTTTCTTAAAAAAATATACGCCTTTCTACCACCCCGGCCATTAAAAAAAATATTTTGCTTAAATAAGTGACTATTTCTCTTATTCCAAAAGAAAAATAAGTGACTATTTCTCTTTCTAATAATTTATATTTTATAAGAAATAGTCTTCTAATAAAAATAATCAAGAACGGATTGATAAATACAAGTGCACCACTGATGTTAGCCTTAAACAAATACATTAAAGAAAACATAGTTTATACTTTTCTTTATGTCTTTATTTAGTCTATATTAATTTCAGAGTTAAACGCAATTTAACTCTGAAAAATAAAGGAAATGAGCAATTTATCCTTATGTGAAAAATAAGACGGTAATTTACACTCTTGTTTTCTTGTAAATGGAGCAAAAATCCACCTAACGCGTTTCGTGAATAACGCGCCCCATTTTTTAATTTTTAAAATTTTTAATTTTACATTTAAAATGATATTTATGCCAATGTTTAAAAATCATTGGATCTTTGATTTCAATCTAAGGTCCAAATTTAACTAAGTAAATCAACGATGTAGATTTTATCTAATTCAAATCAACGATTTAGATTTAAATAAATAATTAAAATTATATATTACATATATAATTAAATTAAATATATATACTTATAGAATAAGATATATATATATATATATATATCTATAGAGAGAGAGAGGGAGAGAGAAGGGCTAGTGGGCTGGGGAGAGGGGCGGATCTGGGGAGGAAGGAGAGTAGGGTGAGCGCGGAAGGAGGAGTGGGGGAGGAGGCGGCGATGACGAGAGGAGGGAGATCTGGAGGTGATGAGGCCGCGAGGGGAGGGAGATCTGGAGGCTACGGGGCGCGGGCAACAAAGGGATGGAGATCTGGAGGCGGGCTCAAGAAGGGAGGAGGCGGCGGCAAGGGTAGGACTGGGGAGGGGGGGGAGGGGCGGTGGCAGCACGAGCGGAGGGCGGCGGCAACAATTATGGTGAAGAAGATGGAGAAGAAAGGAAAATATATATATATATATATTTATAATAACATATTTATATATATATATATATTAACATATTAAATATTATTTTGATGAATAGTATAATTTATGTATGTTAATATATTTAATATATTTATATATATACATATAAAATAACGGTTAAAAATTATGCACAGATGCAGGAGGCGCAAGTGTAGTGCACCGCTAGGTCTAGGAAGGTATTTCGCTCCATTTTTAAAATTACAGGGAGTTAAATTGTTATTTTATTTTTCACAAAAGGATAAATTGCTCATTTTATTTAACACAAGGAGGTAAATTGTATTTTTCCCATTAATTTGACCTGGATATGATCAATGCAAACAATCATATCATGTCTACATGAATAACTAATCCATCTGAATCAGTATATATTTCAAGAACAATATTGCCTAATTAAAGGGTCAAATAACCAGCAAAAGCAAGAGATCCGACTGCTATAAGACATTGTCATTGTCAATATCACAAATTCCTCAACAATTGCTGTTATGCCATTTGCTTGAAATTTACATTGACATGGACCTGCAAGTAACACTAAAACTATGCGACAGCTCAAGTTGAAAACATGGTGCTTTAACTACTTCAATTGTTTAAACATCGGAAACGACAACAGATGCTTTCTGTACATACAAGAAATCGAGAGACCAAACACCTCACTTGAATTCTACGCTATTCTTTCTTGCCCTTATAGTAGGGCAACGGATGTTCCTTCCACCCCAAGCTTCTTTCACTCTTGTTTCTATGTCAAGCATTGTGGAAATGGTGATGAAAATAATAAATGGAGAGAAAGAGGATTATCGTTACACTTATCGACTTTGGGCAGTCGAAGCTAGAGAAGGGCATTGCTGAGAGTGGCAGCATCTTCACCGCACTTGATGTGAACAATCTTGATTCTCTCCACAGACTTGCAAATGCCGCTGCAGCTCCAATCAAATGTTGCGACACAGATGTTACCCGCTTGAGCTCTCCATTCGCATTCTGCACACACCTTGGAATTCTTTATGGATTGATTCATGTCGAAGTTTTAAAGCAGACAACTAATATGGAAAATGGAAATGGAAACACTTACCGGGTGGAGTTCCGCAGCACATGTTCCTGTCATCAATGTGCGAGACCTCAAGACCGATAAACCACGCACCAAGAGTTACGTCTTCGTTAGCATATTTGTGAAGAATGTGTCTGAAAATTCATCACAAGCACATTTTAACACATTTAAGAAAGCTAGCATCAACTACTGAGATTCATTACTATGCAGTGTACTAAATTCACACAAGAAAGGGGCTTGAACAGAAAGGCTTAAGTGTATTTTTGGCCCCCTAACTTAAGTCATTTGCGGTTTTCATCTTTAAAACATTCTAGGGTAGTATTTTAGCCTCGTATCTTTTTAATTTTCGCCATTTTAGTCATTTTTTCCGTCGGGGTTCACCCTTATCGTTGGAAAAATGCATGTGCATCTCACATGACCTTATAAAATTGGGGGTACTGTTTTTGTCCTTTAGCTTTCGAATGTAGCATTTTGGTCTTGCATCTCTTTAATTTTCGAGATTTCAATTATTTTTTTCGCCGGAGTCCACCATTTTCGGCGGTGGAGGTGACCTCCAACGAAAAAAATGACTGGAATTTGCAAAATTTTAAAAAATCCATAATCAAAATGCTAGCCTAAAAAATTAAAAGACGATGATGCCAAATAAACTCAGTTACAAAACCAAAAAATGCATTTAATCCAGAATAGAAAATTATTGATTTCTTATTGAGATAAGAGGCCGGTATCATTCTTACTGATTGATGGAGATATATTTTGCCAGATCCTTTGATATGGCATATATCTGTCCTGTAGCATGTCGAAAGTATTTGTTTCCTTCCTCCCCAAACTTCCAGTACTCAGGCTCATGGTACTTAACATTCCTACAATGAAGAACAACTTGTAAATAATGGAGAATCAATTTATAGGTGAAATCACACTTTTAGTCCTATAGATTGGAGTTTCAACATTTTTAGTCCTCTATTTTAGGAGATTTTCAAAATGACACTAAAATAGGAAAAAATTTGACAAATTTAGTCCAATTCTTTTACGAGATTTTCAAAATAGTCCAAAAATCAGGAAAACTCGACACATTTAGTTTTATAAATCCCGTAAAGTAGAGGACTAAACGTGTCGAGTTTTCTCAATTTAGGGCCATTGAGGACTAAACGTGTCGAGTTTTTTCAATTTTAAGACCATTTTGAAAATTTCGTAAAACAAAGGATTGAATTTGTTGAACCCTTATCCTATGGGAGTAAAAATATAATTTTGCCAATTTAAGAGGAGTAAACAACAAAGGAAACAAGAAAGTAATAAAAAGCATTACATCTGATAAAGAACTGGCCCCGACTTCATACATCCTATATAAACTCGGGGCTTGTTACGATGTCGTGCGAGAGTTGCAACGAGCGCACCTATATTGCACACATCAAACGAAATTTAGTAATTACAGAAGACTTACAACTGGAGATCATATACTTCGTAAGACTGTATAATTTAGAAATATGGGAAAATATAAAGGATAACTATATCTCCTCCTTTGAGGTTTGGTGTAATTACACGTAGACATTTTGTAGTTTGGAAAATAACATCTACTACTCATAAGATTTGCTATTGTCTAAAAAATAAGTTCATCCGTTAGTCAAAATTCAGTGAATTTGTTGATATTAACAAAAGAAAACTTAATGAAAATCGATATTTACCACCGATGACTTATTACTAACTTATTACAGGCCAAATAAAATTTTTATGACTAAACTACCCTTACAATAGTGATAATATACCTCCTTACATTCATTATTGCGTGAAGATATATAGGGGCAGTTTGGCCATAACAAATATTTGTTGACTTACAATAAGTTAGTAATAAGTCAAAAAATGGTAAACATTGATTATCAATTTTTTTGTTTTGCTAATATAAAGAAATTCGATAAATTTTGACTAACGTAGGAACTTATTTGTTAGACAAAAACAAACTTTAGGAATACTAAGTGTAATTTTCCAAATCACATGAAATCTATGTATAACTACACCAAACCTCAGAAGTGTAACTATTCCAAAATATAAAGAAATCAAATTTACCCAAGTTTACATGAACATCATCATCCACTTTGACATAGAAATCAGCATCCCATGTTATTACAGCGGTGGAAAAGAATGATTTTGTCTTTGCTGATAATTCATGATATCCTTCAACATGATTCTGAAAAAGATATCAGTATCAGAAATACATAACTTTAAGCAAAAAAAGCAAAAGGTAAGAGAATATCTTAGGGATGCACAATTCCATACAAGCCTAAGAAAGTCTTTGTGCAGGGCATCCTCAGAGTCAATTGCACGATCCAAAATGCTGTTAGATATTGCACTGAACAATATAAAAATGTCAGCAATGGTTCCATGATTTGTCTGTCTGGACAACATTGTGATGAAATTTCCTGGTTTTATATTTTTGGGATAATTACACCTCTCTCCCATGAGGTTCAGTGTAATTATAAGTAGATCTCTTGTGATTTGAAAAATTATATGTAGTACCCTTGAGATTTGCTTTTGTCTAACAAATATATAGGTTCTTCTGTTAGTCAAAACTCACCGAATCTTTTGATATTAGCAAAAAAACTGAATGAAAATCGATATTTATAATCAATTGACTTATTACTAACTTCTTGTAGGTTAAACAAATCTTTATGTGATCAAACTACCCTTATAAATCTTCACACTTTTTTCGTTAATATCAATAAATTCAATGAATTTTGACTAACGGAGGACTTGCTTCTTAGAGAGAAGCAAACCTTAGGGATACTAGATATAATTTTTCAAACCACGGGGAATTTACGTGTGATTACACCAAACCTCAAGGGAGAGAAATATAATTATCCCTAAATTTTTCGATTCATTTAGTTTATCAAATTGAGTATCAGAAAATAGAACTTAATCTTCAGAAACACGAGATATATACAAATACTTCACCGTCTTTAGCAATTTATGAACTCCATAAATTACAATACCAGGATGAATAAGTTTCAATCATATTAGATGCTCATTGCATTAACTAGAGAAACAACCAAGTTGTGGTCGAGGAACTTGCAACGCAACTTACAAAAGAAACATACACTGTGAACTCCACATATTTATATTTAGCCCATTTATAAGAGTAATTTAGTCAGAAAAAAATTGTTAGAACAGAATCAAAATGAATACTAGTTGTCCTAGGCATGGGCATGCAGTTGCAATAGTAATAGTTGACTAATCATACCCAAAAAGTAAAGACATTTCGATTTGAAAGTTTTAGCTACAATAGCAAACATCCAACAAAGATGACAGAAGTAAAGTGCATATGTCACTCTATGAATATTCATCAAAGACAATTTGGATCAGGAAAATCAAGAACTTAAACTATCTTTTGATCATTTGATTTTAATTCAAAATACTTTATGTGAACATCTTTTACTAATTTTCTTTTCGGAAAATTACACTTTTAGTTCCATAGGATATGGTTCTCAATACATTTAGTTCTCTACTTACGGTATTTTCAAATTGATAACAGAATCGGCACATGTACTCCTTTACTTTACGGGATTTATGGGACTAAATGTATCGAGTTTTTCCAATTTTGGGCTCATTCTGAAAATCCCGTAGAGCATAGGACTAAATGTATCGAATTTTTTGCAATTTTGAGACCATATAGAAAATCTCGTACATCAGAAGACTAAAAGTATTAAACTCCCTATCTTATAGGACTACAAGTGTTATTTCGCCTTTCCTATCGGGCCTTAGAGCACTAGAGAAGTTGACTTTCCAAAGCTTTGTGTGGGCATTGTTGCAAAACTATGACGATCCTATTTTGTAGTTCCATTATTTCCTGTAAGTAATAAATTTGTGCCCTCAATTCAGCGAAAATTGGGTGGATATATAGTCAAACCAAGTTATTTTTCCCAAGCCATCATGCTATTGTTTTGTTAAGAAAAATTGCAAGCAACCTCCTGTGATATTGTAATACAAATTACCTCCTATGGAAAAACAAAATAGTAATTTATCTTCCCGTGTTCTTTAATATGAACCAATTTACCTTCCTGTGTTTTTTAAAGTGGAGCAATTTACCTCCTTGTCTAAGGAGGTAAATTGCTCCATTTTAAAGAACACAGAAAGGTAAAT
Organism: Sesamum alatum; assembly: GCA_034509735.1. Classification (NCBI taxonomy): domain Eukaryota; kingdom Viridiplantae; phylum Streptophyta; class Magnoliopsida; order Lamiales; family Pedaliaceae; genus Sesamum; species Sesamum alatum. The sequence continues at coordinate 13,908,135 of JACGWO010000005.1, read as the reverse complement.
TGCTATTTTTGTTTTGTAGTGAAGTAATATGTTCCTTTACAAAATCATATGGAGGTAAATTGCACTAAACCCGTTTTGTAATTGCAATTACTAAATTAAAGCTCATATCATAAGTACAACAAGATATTCAAAAAAACATTTAAAAGTTAACCTGTGGCCGATCATAAAACGAACCACAATACCCTTTTCTTGCTCAAGCTGAAGTAGCCGTTTACCTATCAGACATAGAACAAAAACATTGTAAGGAAAATATTTGAAGATGAAACCTATGCATGAAGAGTATATTGTCATGAAAAACTACCACCTGTAGGCATCCATGTTTCTCTGATAGAATCACGTCTCTTTCTGCTACTGAATGCTGTATTTATACCTACGACCATAAATGCCTTTTTCCTTATCACAGTTGCATCATTGTACGCTGGAACGGCAGTCGTGTTCTCATAGTTTCCGATCTTTAGGGAACTTTTTTTCGATGGCAGCTCCCATCTTAGTTTAGTGATCGAAGAGTCCAAAGATCTGAGAAGCAAGCAAGAGAGGCACATAACCTGAACTCTATCACTAAAATGGTGAGCTTAATATAGTTCAGTAACTGGAAACTTGTCAATGTCTTCTATGATCCTTGGGCTAAATCGTTTCCGTCTTACAATCAATTTCGACAATGCAATCATACATTCTTCTAATGCTATTATCATACACAAGACCAAAGCTTTTACCTATGGCTGTATAGTTTTTCGCATTGGCATTCCAGTTAAGCATACAAAAGAATTGCGATCATCATCAAGCAAAGTTGACAATACACTCACTCTATGGCTTCGTGTGCCCGGCTGACTTCTTTCATCACTTCCTCATGAGGAATTAGTTTCTACAACACCAAAAATTAACAAATCATAGATATAATCGAACATTCGATACAAAAACACAAGTCAACTGATAACTACTTCCAAAAGGGAACCTTATTTTTTACACAATCATCAGAGGTAGCTTCAGAGTCTCCCAAATGTCGCCCTCTATGGAGAATTCTATCTCTTGCTCGACGAGCAGCCAACATTCTACAACACAACAAATTACGCAAGAACATAACATTCGTTGCTTTTTAAGTGAAAATTTTCAACCATGTCAATATAGCTTTAATGGTGAATCAACTACTACTTCAATCAGCGTTTCGAAGGGATTACCTATTATTTATTTCGAATAAATCGATTGCAATTATTCAAATCAAATATAACAACGTACCAACAACTATAACAATTTATGCTAATAAATTAGTATTAAGTGGAACAACGTCCCATGCCGGCGGGTTCGAACCCATAACCTAATAAGGAATTAAAAACCCTAACAAACATCAATTTGATAATGGCATATGCTTAAACCTGTAAACACACAACACAAACACCAATGATACCGGAGCCAATGAAAAAATGGGCTTTCAATAACTTGAATGTGTTAATATCAAATAAACAATAGACAATACACAAACACACACACACATTAGTGTGTGTGGGTGTGTGTATATATACATATGTATGAAACATAATAAAGATTTATCAAAGGAGTGGAAACCTTTTGCTGGAAAGCATGCCGAGGACAAAGCTGGAGATACAGAGGATCACAATCCATTTGAGAGATAGCTTCCCGCGGCTTCTGTTCTTCATCCGAATCCCAGATTGAATTAAAAGGGTGACGATTAGCGTTCCTTTTTAAACAAGATTAACCCATGAATACATACATATATTGCCCACTAAATATATATAAAAAAATAATTCTTTGAATACTCCATCAAATACATATATTGGGCTGGAAAAATGGTGTTGATTGTCGAGCTAATTTTGCCTTCATCGTTGTTTCGACGTGTCATTGTGACGTGATAGAAGACGAATGTCTACTTGATTCCACAATTGCATTTGTTAGTTAAACGGGATGCCTTTGTTATTTTTCAAAACATTGGTCATCAAATACAAATGTACAAAGCCTGAGGTTGGTTAAACTGTATTTTTGTTCACATAATCTAAATTATTTGGTGTTATCGTTCTTGTAAGATAGTATTTTATTTTGCAATTTTTGTTGATTTTAGTTTTTTATTTGTCGGAATTCACCCTTCTTAAATGACATTTTAAAATTAGGGCCTTTTCCAATATTTTTATTTTTTAACTTTTTAGGGTAGCATTTTGATCTTATATCTTTTTACTTTTTGCGTTTCGGTCATTTTCTGGCCGGAGTTCATCCTTCTCACCAGTCAAAGTGTGCTCCAGCGAACAAAAGAACTAAAATCGTGAAAATTAAAAAGATGCAGAATCAAAATATTATCCCTAAAAATTAAAGGACGAAAATACTAGATAACCTAAATTACGGGACAAAAATACAATTAATCCACCTTAGATCTGATATGTTTGAACGAAGGAAACTGAACATCGTGATCCAATGACTTAATCAGAAAAAAAAAATGTATTTTTCTCTAATATTTACTCGGCGGAAGCCACTTGTTCATGTTGTTAGTGAGTATTTATACTTGGAAAGATTCAAGTGTGTAGGCGAAATGCCTTAAGAAAACGTTATTTCAGCAATTTGCAAAGATAACTCCCCAAAAGTATGTGTCACATATTATGATTGAAGATATCAATAATGCTCTAATATTGATAAATAATTAAATATATAAAATAAGAAAGGGAAATTTATTATATAGTTAAAATAGGGCAAATAGCATTAAACTCTCCTGTATTTTGAAACTTAGCTATAAAACTCGTATGTTTTAAAAATAGATTAAAAAATTTTCTTCTGTTTTCTTAAATGTAGCTAAATTGCCCCTCTCCGCTAAATATAACTAATGGTGTTAAATTTTTTACATAGTGGTTGTCATGCCGTTACTTATTATATATTATTTTTTTTATTTTAATGGTCGTCGGATCTTTTTTGAATGAATAAAAGCCGTAGAATCTAATCAATTCATTTTAACCGTTGGATCTTAAAAAATTGAAGGTCTAGATTTAACAAATTTATAAATTTATATTATATGAAAATAATAAATTATGAAAATTAAATTATTATTATTTAATATAAATTTAATAAAAAATAAACCAAATCGCCGTACCCCATCTCCCCACCCCCGCCGCCCCCTCCCCCGCACACTTGACCACCGCCACCTGCAGTCGGGGGCGACGGAGATGCTGCCTCCGTAGAGGGGGGCAATGGCATCACGTCGCTCGGATGTTCGGCGATGGCGTTGTTGTCGCCCAGAGCAGCTCTATCGCCATCGCCCTTCTCAACGGGGGCGACAACAATTGCAAAAATTAGATTTTTATGTTTAATTAAAATGATTAAAATAAAATTAACAAATTTAAGTTTTAAGAAGTTTTAAGATTTAAAAAAATAAGAAAATTTATTTAAATTTAAAAATCATAAGAAAAAATATTAAAATTTTTATTGTAAATACACATAATAGTAATTTAAACTTAAATATTATTTACATTAAATAATATAATTTATTAAATATATTTTAATTAAATAAAAAATTAAATTAGTTTATTAATATTACTTTTATTATTGATTAACATTTATATTGATATAGATTTAGATTTGAAAAACAAACTTTAGTATTATTGTATAATTTCATTTAATTAAATTTTTAATTTAAGTTATAAATTTATAAAATGTTATATATATATTTTTTGTATATTGATACTTAATAGATATAATTAAGAACACAAAATTATATTTTTGGAAGGGGTAAAACTACAAAAAAAAAAAAACCCCACTAAAAATAAGGTTAAACCAAGTAATTCTGACCATGGTAATTTTAGACATAATATAGGGGTATTTTAGTTCAAAATGTCCAAAAATAATGTCAAAAACGCCCCACCAACCGCACCCATTCGCGCGTTCATTACATTTTCTGTCAAGTGCTAGCCGAATGCGAGTATTTTGCTGAGTTTTTCAAAACATAATAGAGTTTTTAGCCTATTTTCATAAAACAATGGTTTTTAACTATTTCAATAAAACACAGGGGGTTAAATTGGAGTTTGGCCTATTGAAAATATGTAAACCATCCCTCCATTTATATGATTATACCAACCACCATGTTAATGAAAAAAGTGGCTAGAACGAGGAAAAGAACTTTTTTTTTTTTTTTTTTTTTTGTGGAAGCTAAATGTTATTAAAAGTGAAAATAGAGGTACAACAGGAGGTGCGCTAAGCACATCACGCCTACAATGCAATCCTCCAAATTTTATATGCCGATATAACCTCTATAGAGTTGGGCTTATAGTGAGCTAACATCTTACAATGAATCTCTTCTACCACCAATGATGCAATCGTCTAGGGGTCTCCATCGGTCTGCTGAAATCTCCTCTTGTTCTGTTCATCCCAAATATGATAGACTAACAAAGCAAGCAAAGCACAATTCGCCATATTAACTAGGTGTTTGCCTCTCCACGTTCTCACTGCCCATTGTACGCCTAGATGCAATTTCAACCGTGGCCATTACCACTGAACCATAAGCCTGATATGCCGATACAAGTGGGCTTGCAATTCCTCCACATGCTCATTACATAAAATGCAGTCATTGCCCATCATCCTTAGTCAAGGCTTCTCAAGTGTTGGAAGCCTCTCTTGTATGGCTTGCCATAGGATGATTGCGTTGTGGGGGATCTTAAGGGGGCTATTCAACCCCGACGCACTCTTCCAGCACAAGACATCGCTGCCTTCTTGGGCGGGAGCAACCCATGTAGAATTTCCATCAAAATTTCTGGTAGGTTCATTGGACATCTCCAATGGCCATCCCCAAGTACCATGGATGCCTCTCAATCAGGATGCCAAGCGGGTGCCACGGGTCCTTCCAAAGCTAAACATGCTCCCCCGTGCACTCGTGAAACTGCACAACCGTTTTTACAGCAACTCAAAGCATCAGAAGCTTCTTCCATTTCCAAGAGCCTCTTGCCGTCGATGTTGTCCAAATTGGTTCTCGTTTCACCCGATAGCGAGCGACCGACTGCATCCTAATAGAAATTCTATTCTCACTAGCAATGTCCACAGGTGTCGGTAAAGCAATGCTTTTATTAGTAACCCGACACCAACTTGATCCCAAGCCCGCCAACCATCATTCGGTTGACAGACTTTGTTCCATGCAATCTTAGCCGAATACCATTCCGCCTTTTCCTCCCAAAGAAACTTTCGAAGTTTCTGCTCAATTAGTTTGGTGACTCCCGATGATAGCATGAACATAGTAGACTAATAAGTGTGAAGAGAAGACAAGACAAACTTTATCAGTTGGAGCCCTCCCATGTATGATAAGTGCTTTGATCTCCATGCGTGTAGTTGGTTGTCGACCTTGTCCAACAACGACTAGCCAATATTTTAAGCTTGGATGCCACTAATGGTACACCCAAATACCTGACCGGCAGGATGCCTATCGGATATCCAATAATCTCTTGCAGCGTCAGAGCCTCACCGTCAATTGACTTGGAAAGAATAATACAACTCTTACCAAGATTCGCCTCCAACCCCTAGGCCTAAGAGAGCACCCAAAAAGCCTTCTACAATGTGATTATAGTAGGAGTTGTTTCTTTCCCAAAGAAGATCAAGTCGTCGGCAAATGCTAGCATAAACAACTTAGTTTCTTTACATCTCCAATGATACTGGAACCCCTCAAATTGAGAAATGTGGAACTTTGTAATGGCATGGGGGAGCTCCATTACAAGCACAAATAAGTAAGGCGAGATGGGAACCTCTTGTCGTAAACCCTGCACACATTGGAAAAGCCCGAATGGCTGGCCATTTAATAATATAGAATAGGATACTATCGTCACATACTGCATAATCCACCATATCATCATCAGCAGGAAATTCATAACCTTTGGGACCCTTTGCAGAAAATTCCAATCAATAGTGTCATACGCTTTCTGAATGTCAACTTTCACAACATACCTTGTCAGTAGCCTTTTTTGATTATATGCACAGAGCAGCTCTTGGGCTAGGAGACACTATTGCTAATCTTTCGTCCTAGTATAACGGCGTTCTAAATAGTAGCAACAACAGAACCCATAATCAGTTGCAACCGTTTAACAAGAACATTAGAAATAATTTTGTAAACCACATTGCAGCATGCAATTGGCTAAAAAATTGTTGTTGTCTGAGGGTGTTGCATCTTCTGGATAAGCGCGAGTAATGTAGAATTAACTTGCTTTGAAAGACAAGCATTTTCAAAAAATTATTGCACAACCGTGGTGATTTCTTGGCCCACTACTCCACGCCTTCTTGAAGAAGCATGTTGAAAACCTATCAACTCCCGGGGCTTTATCATCATCTATCGCAAACACAACATTCTTAATCTCATTTCGAGTGACGGGGCGATTAGGGAATCCTTCTACTTCGCCGAGGCTGTACCCGTGAGGAAAGGCTAGCTTAGGCATAAGTCCAAGGATTGTGTCCTCAGCCCCCCCCCCCCCCCCCCAAGCAGGCAAAATGTAACCTATGTCTAGACAATTTTAGGGATTTTGATAAATTATTAATGAATAAAGAAGTGAAATTCATTTGGCATTACTTTGTTTGTGTTTACTTTATCTGCATTGCATATCTGTTCACTACGCAAACAAAGCCCACGGACTGAAAACGTATTTGGGGGACTGGGACTACGCTTGGAGGTAGGTCCATGAAATCAGTCCCGCCGAATCAGTCCGGAAATCTCCAAGTCAAGGAATCTCAAAAATGGGTACCGAGATTCCCCTTGAGACTTGCACTAAGCATCTGCTGTCGTATTTCATCGACGGGTGACGAAGGTCGTCTAAGCAGTGTTAGTGGGTTAGCCTGCTAGGGAGCAGCTGACTGAGGTGACTCGCGGGAACTGTCTTACGGAGGACCTTGAGTAGGGTCGGCTAGGTATGACGTGTGTTCCCGGTTTCGACAATACAGGTCAAGTTCTTTGACTTGAGGAACTGCTGAGTTTAGCTGTATATCAGGGCTGTATCTTAGATATGGTGAGAGATTGCCAAGAAGTACTTGAGTAGTCATAAGCCATGTCTAGTACATCTCCGGTGTACAGAGTGACAGTAGTTTTCAAGAAAGGACCTGTCTCCTGTCAAAAGGCATTGACAGTTGAGTCTCACATATGCTCTGTGTCTTGTCCCTATAAAATCTGTGGCTACAGTAACTGAACAGAAGGGAAGGTTTTCCTTCCGGCGTTTAGTAAGGACAGACGGGCACTTAGGTCCAAAATGGGTACCTGCATTTTCCGTGTCCTAGACCCCAAGTGGTGAGACCAAAGACAGAAGAACAAGTGTACTGTTAGAGCCTAAATATTCATCCCCGAATATTCACCTAGTCTCTAGTGCCATGACCGTTGCTAGATAGCCACCCATGGTAACGGGTGAATTCTAGGAATCCGACCAAGTCTAGTTGAAAGGTGAACCTAAAGAGTCACACACAATCCACACACATTAAGTATTTAATTTAGAATTAAATATTTGAAGAAATGGAATGATTAAATTGGATTTAATCAGGTCCTTTATTTTCTTGGAGAGAATTAATTCCTTTTATTAGATAAAAGGGATTAATCTAATAAATTAGATTTGTTAGAAAATTAATTTAATGGGCCTAGAACAAATATTTATATTTATTATATTTATTCATTGCCCTTTGGAATATTTAAATAGGTTTTAAATATTCCATTAAATTAAATTAATGGTTGAGATTAAAAAGGAGAGATGGATGGCTAGGATTAATTTGACTAGGTCAAATTACTACTTTGACTAGGACTTTGACTAGGTCAAAATCCTAGTCAAAATAGTCTTCTTTAGAGTTGGAGTTTGAAGAGGATTAAACTCCTCCTCTATATATAGTCCTGTCCCCTCACCATAAGAGAGATGATGAAACTCCAACACTCTCTCTCTCTCTCTCTCTCTCTCTCTCTCTCTTGTGCTCTCTCTCCTCTCGTCCTCCCTCTTTCTCTCTCTCAAGAATATTATTTTCTTGTTCTTTTGTTCTTGAACAATTGAACATAGGAGGATTAATCCCGTTAACCTAATAACGTGTAATTGATCCATCCTCTCCAATATACTTGTTCGTTCGCTAGCACGACGTGCAAGATACGTGGGTGGATTGCGTGTCACAATTTGGAGAATCTCATATACGAGATTTGTGCAAATCGGGGAACAACGTGAGTACCGGTTAGAAGACGAAAACGACAATCGGTAGGTCCCGATTTACTTTTCGTCCCTCTTTTATTTTTAATCCTATGACCTCCATGATTGTTTCTATGTTTTCAATTCATGAGATACACCGAACACCCGGGAACTTCAAGGGTACACCCCTTGAATGTGTTCTTTATTTTTACGTAAAAGCATATTTAAATTTTTGTTATTAATTTTAGGGTTAATTACACTTACACCCCCTTTGAGAATGTATAATTACACTTCCCCTCAAAAACGTTTTGAAATTACACTTACACCCCCTCCGAATATTCTCTGTTTACACCTGACCCCCATCCGTTAGAGTTTGGACGAAAAATGTTCACGTCAACAAAAATAATTACACATATTTTCAATTTTTCCCATCATTTAACATTCTCATGTATATTTTTGTACTTATAAGAGGATAAGTGTAACGTATATGTATGGAGTGAGGCCAATATTATTATATTTTTTCCTTACAAGTACAAAATTATTGCACGAGAATGTTAAATGAGAGGTAAAATTGAAAATTTATGTAATTATTTTTGTTGAAATGAACATTTTCCGCCCAAAATTTAACGAATGGAGGTCAGGTGTAAACAAAGAATTTTTAGAGGGGTGTAAATATAATTTCAAAACTTCTTTGGGGGAAAGTGTAATTATGCATTTTCAGACGGGGTCTAAATGTAATTAACCCTTAATTTTATATCGCGCTTTCGCATTCGCGCTATTTCCCGGGACGATCTACAATCTTTCAGTGGTATCAGAGCCCGGTTTGGTGTATAGGCCTAGGGTTTTACGTGCGTTTTAAGCATGAAACGTGTTTTGGCATGTTTTAATTAATTCTTGATTGTATTATTATTAAAGCATGTCGTTTTCTTGCTTTTAAATTCGCATGATTTTTGGTATTGTTGGATTTTCTGTTTTTCTTGGGAAACGGGGGGTGAAAATCGCAACAAAACAAAGACACGCCGCAGCACGCGGGCCTGCCGGAGGCTGGCCGCGCACGGCCGTGCGCTCAGGCGAGGCAGACGCGCGCAGGCAGAGAAGCCTGCGCGCGGCCGCCTGCGCCAGGCGCGCATAGCTGCGCGCAGATAGCTTGCCGGGTGGCCCGGATGTATGGTTTAATTTTATGTTGGGCCTGTGTGCCTCTTTTTTTGCTTTCTCCTTCTCCCTTTCTAGTTGCCTTAGAATAATAAGGCATTCTTCCTCCCTCCTTATGTACTCCCCCCGGGTTTTCGCTGGGGTTTCTATTTTACATATGTAATGAGAGTAGAATAGGAGTGAGGTTTTAATTTTATGTAATTGGTGGAGAAGAAGGAAGGTCCACATGGAGAGCCCAGACTGGAGGTTCCAAGGAGTTTCCATGAAGAAAAGAAAGAGAAAAGAGACCAAGGCCCATCAGAATAATGATTGGTTTACTATTAATGTAATAGTGTAGGACCAACCCTAGATTGACCATAGATCCACTGCGGGCTCAGTGGATCGCATAGGATTCGGCTCGTGATCATCCAACAGGGGCGTGCTAGGCTTTAATTTTGCATGTGGTTATTATGATGGATGAAGAGTGTTTTGTTTATCATATAACTGCTATGGATGCAATTTACTTACGCATTATGGATGAATGTGTTGATATATTTATTTATGAGATCTCGGTCATTTATTACTCTCACATTGGTTGGACAAATGTCCAAATATTAGACCCTAGACAAAATGGACATGGACTCTAGGAGCATGTCCATGCCTTCCAATCCATGGCATAGTGAGGAAGCTGATTTAGGTCGATAGCGTGGTGTCACGAGTCGTGGCATGTCTATCGTACTTAAAAGAAGCTGCACTATATCATGAACGAAAAATAGACTACTGTTACCTGTCTCACGAGTCGTGGAGGTAGTAGTGGGTCTATGGCTCGGTTGATTGGATCAGGTCTAACGCCCGATTAGCATGATTTGCTTGGAGTCCTCGAGATCATATGAAAGGGTGAGGCAATAATCTTGGGAATCTCGTGGAACGAGAATGGTATGGTATACCTCCCATAGGATTTTTCCCATGCGAATCGTAAAAGTGGGGTATGGGAAAATTCGTTGTGGATCCCAAGCCCACTAGGAAAGAGTTTCCCGAAAACAACGTTTGAGAGTACCGTGTTTTCGTATAAATAGTGGGAGCATTAAATGACTAAAGACAAGCATTTAATTATTTATGAAACCACCGTCTTTTACATTTTGCTGATCGCGGACTCTATTTTTAAATGTAGATTTAAAAATGTCTAAGAACCCTTTATCAACCATTCTTGAGACCAACAAATTCAATGGAACCAATTACAACGACTGGTTGCGCAATCTCAGAATAGTCCTGGATTACGAGAACCAAGGCTACGTCATGGACGAGCCTCTCCCTAGGACCTTACCGGAAGGATCCACGCCAGAAGAACGTGAGACGTTCGAGACTTGGCATAAGGATAACCGAAAGGTCCGTAGCGTCATACTTGCTTCGATGACGAATGAGATTCAGAAGCCATATGAAAGGTTAGACAATGTTCCTTCCATTATGGCTCACCTCAAGGATTGCTATGCAGTCCCAGACCGGCATACTAGGTATGTCACGACTAAGGCGTTCTTTGGAACCAAAATGACAGAAGGATCCTCTGTAAAAGAGCACGGGGTTAAAATGCTTACCCTAGTGGAAAAGCTCGAGGACCTAAAGGCTGGCCTCGATAATGAGACGTACATAGTTGTGATCCTTCAGTCACTCCCACCCTCCTTCGACCAATTTATTGTCAACTACAACATGAACGCACTTGAGAAGGGCATTCATGAGTTGATTAATATGTTGGTGCAATACGAGGCAATGACCAAAAAGTCCACGCCTTCGGTATTGTTTGGAGGTGCTTCAACTTCTAAAACGAAAGGCAAGGGTGCCAGACGTTGGAAAAGGAAGAAGGGGAAGGGAAAAGCCGTCAAAGCAGCTACGAACACTAAGAGTGTTCCCATTGCCAAAGAGGGAAAGGCAAAGGATAGGAAAAAGTTGTCTCCAAGCAACAGTCGAGGGCATATGACATATGTATCAATTGCCGTGAGAAAGGGCATTGGAAGAGGGAGTGCCCCAAGCTCCTCTCGAACCAAGGTATATTTGTGATTGAGGTTAATATGGTCACTAATTCTGCCTCTTGGGTATTAGATACCGGCTGTGGAGCTCACATTTGCAATGATTTGCAGGTGCTGAAAAGAAGCAGAAAACTGGGTAGCGGGGATATGATCCTGAAGTTTGGGAATGGCAAGGCCATCCCGGCAGAAGCAGTAGGATCCGCCACTCTAGTAGTTAGTGATAATATTAGCATAGAGTTAGAGCAAGTTTATTATGTACCTAGTATGATTAAAAACATCATTTCCATTCCATTAGTGGTTATGAGTTTATGATCAATAAAAATTGCTTTTATTTGATGAGGTGTGGAATTGCTCATCTACTTGGTACACTTAATAATGGGCTCTATAACTTGCAACAAACGAACTTTGTTCTTAACGCTCAACACAAACGTAAAATAGATAATAACGGGAACGCACGACTGTGGCACGCTAGGTTATGTCACATATCCCAAGACAGGATGAAAAGATTGGTAGACTCAAAAGAACCTAGAGGTACGGGACTTGAGTGAGCTACCAACTTGTGAATCCTGTTAAGAAGAAAAATGACCAAGAAGCCCTTTGTAGGACAAAGCAGGCTTGCCACAGGTCTGTTGGACTCGGGTCCATACAGACGTATGTGGACCACTAAGGACGCAGGCCCGAGGTGGGTTCTCCTACTTCATAACCTTTACCGATGATCATTCACGATATGTTATGTTTACCTGATGAGGTACAAGTCTGAAGCTCTTGAGAGGTTTAAAGAATTCAGACTTGAAGTGGAGAACCAAACCAACTGCAAAATTAAAGTCCTATGGTCAGACCGAGGCGGAGAATACCTTAGTACCAAGTTTCTTAATTATCTAAAAGAAAATGGTATAATATCATAATGGACACCTCCCAGGACACCACAATTGAAATGTGTCTCTGAAAGGAGGAATCGAACCCTGTTGGACATGGTTCAATCCATGATGAGTTTTACCAAATTGCCCTTGTCCTTTTGGGGCTATGCATTGGAAACAGCGGCCAAGTTGTTAAATTTGGCGGCAACCAGTGTATTAACCCAAATGCCATAAGAGATATGGCACGGCAAGCCTGCATCCTACAACTACTTGAAAGTGTGGGGTAGCCCCGCTTACGTCAAGAGGTTAGTGGGAGATAAGCTAGAATCCAAGTCTAGCTTATGCAGGTTCGTTGGATACCCTAAAGAAACTGCGGGTTATTACTTTTATGACCCCTTGGAACAAAAGGTATTTGTTTCAAGGAATGCAGTGTTCTTGGAACAAGGCTTTCCAGAGGATATCCAACCTGATGAACTGATCCTTGAGGAATCAAGTGATGGGAACCAGTCATCAGAGGAAGCGCGGATTCCTCGCTTAGAGGATTCAGGATAGATACCCGAAGGGCCGACCGACCTCGAGAAGTCCAGCATGCTAGGCATGAAGGACAGCCTCAGGAACAGCCAGCCCCGGTGCCTGAACCGCCAGCTCCTATACAGTCAGCGCCCACAGTCACCACTGACGTTCCCGTTCTCCATAGATCTACTAGAGAGTCCAGACCTCTAGTGAGATATGGCTTTCTAAATACGACCGGTCTGCTCGATAACGATCCTAAGACATATGAAGAAGCGATGTCTAACATCGACTCCGGAAAATGGCTTGAGGCCATGAAAATCGAAATGGACTCCATGAGCGAGAACCAAGTCTGGAGACTTGTAGATCCACTGAAAGGTGTTAAGCCAGTTGGCTTAAGTGGGTCTACAAGCGCAAACTTGGCGTTGATGGAAAAGTCACAACTTTTAAGGCTAGGCTAGTAGCTAAGGGGTACACTCAACGACCCGGGGTCTATTTGAGGACACCTACTCGTCGGTAGCCATGGCTAAATCCAGTCGGATCCTGCTCGCCATAGCAGCATGGTATGACTATGAGATATGGCAGCATGGACGTGAAAACGACCTTCCTCAATAGTTTCGTTGAGGAAGAGATCTATATGGATCAGCCGGAGGGTTTCACAGTCACTGGAGAAGAACAGAAGGTCTGTCGTCTCCAAGAAACAGTCCCCACAGACTGATGAGGAACTTGAAATGATGAAAGTCATCCTCTATGCTTCTGCCGTAGGTAGCATCCAATATGCGGTCCACTGCACCAGGCCTGACATTGCTTACGCTTTGAGCGTGACAATCAGATATCAGTCTTGTGCAGGAGAGGCACATTGGAATGCTGTTAAGGGCATCCTTAAGTACCTAAGGAGGACTAAGGAAATGTTCTTAGTCTCTGGCAATGGAGAACTGATCCTGGAAGGCTTTAGCGACGCTAGCTTCAAGTCTGATGACGATGATGCCAAGTTTCAATCGGGTTATGTATTCAAGCTCAATGGAGGAGTAGTGGCTTGTAAAAGTTCCAAGCAAGCAAACCACTACTGAATCCACCACTGAGGCCGAATACATAGCAGCTTCAGAGCTGCCAAGGAAGCGGTTTGGATGAGAAACTACATCCAACAGTTGGGTATGGTGCCTAGCATCGCCGAGCCCATTGTCATCTTTTTGATAACAACGGTGCAATAGCGCAAGCAAAGGAAACCGAGATCTCATCACCGTTCCAAACACATTCTTAGACGCTACCATCTTCTAAGAGAAATGGTAGGAAGAGGTGACGTTCGGATGGACCGAGTCAACTCAGCAAACAACACAGCAGATCCGCTGACAAAGCCTATGTTGCAGAGCGCCCATGCGCAACATCTTGAGAAGATGGGGATTAGACATATGGCGATTGGATTTAAGGTCAAGTGGGAGATTGTTAGAATAGGTGACCGTGTAGCCAATCTTGGCAGGCAAAATGTAACCTATGTCTAGACAATTTCAGGGATTTGATAAATTATTAATGAATAAAGAAGTGAAATTTCATTTGGCATTACTTTGTTTGTATTCACTTTATCTGCATTACATATCTGTTACTACGCAAACAAAGCCCACGGACTGAAAATGTATTCGGGGACTAGGACTACGCTTGGAGTAGGTCATGAAATCAGTCCCGCCGAATCAGTCCGGAAATCCCCAAGTCAAGGAATCTCGAAAATGGGTACCGAGATTCCCCTTGAGACTTGCACTAAGCATCTGTTGTCGTATTTCATCGACGGAGTGACGAAGGTCGTCTAAGCAGTGTTAGTGGGTTAGCCTGCTAGGAGCAGCTGATTGAGTGACTCTCGGGAACCGTCTTACAGAGGACCTTGCGTAGGTCGGCTAGGTATGACGTGTGTTCCCGTTCCGACAGTACAGGTCAAGTCCTTTGACTTGAGGAACTGCTGAGTTTACCTGTATATCAGGGTTGTATCTTAGATATGGTGAGAGATTGCCAAGAAGTACTTGAGTAGTCATAAGCCATGTCTAGTGCACCTCCGGTATATAGAGTGACAGTATTTTCCAAGAAAGGATCTGTCTCTTGTCAAAAGGCATTGACAGTTGAGTCTCACATATGCTCTGTGTCTTGTCCCTAAAATCTGTGGCCACAGTAACTGAACAGAAGGGAAGGTTTTCTTTGCGGCGTTTAGTAAGGACAGACCTACACTTAGGTCCAAAATGGGTACCTGCATTTTCCGTGCCCGTAGACACCAAGTGGTGAGACCGAAGACAGAAGGACAAGTGTACTGTTAGAGCCTAAATGTTCATCCCCGAATATCACCTAGTCTCTAGTTCCATGGACCGTTGCTAGATGGCCACCCATGATAACGGGCGGATTCTAGGAATCCGACCAAGTCTAGCTGAAAGGTGAACCTAAAAGAGTCACACACAATCTACACACATTAAATAGTTAATTTAAAATTAAATATTTTGGAGAAATGAATGATTAATTGGATTTAATCGGGTCCTTTATTTTCTTGAGAGAAATAATTCCTTTTATAGATAAAAGATATTAATCTAATAAATTAGATTTATTAGAAATTAATATAATGGGCCTAGAATAAATATTTATATTATTATATTTATTTATTGCCTTGGAATATTTAATAGTTTTAAATATTCCATTAAATTAAATTAATGTTGAGATTAAAAAGGAGAGATGAATGGCTAGGATTAATTTGACTAGTCAAATTACTACTTTGACTAGGACTTTGACTAGGTCAAAATCCTAGCCAAAATAGTCTTCTTTAGAGTTGGAGTTTGAAGAGGATTAAACTCCTTCTCTATATATAGTCCTAGCCCCTCACCATAAGAGAGATGATGAAACTCCAACACACACACACATACACACACACTCTCTCGTGCTCTCTCTCCTCTCATCCGCCCTCTTCTTTCTCTCTCTCTCTCAAAGAATATTATTTTCTTGTTCTTTTTTCTTTGGGAACAATGAACATAGGAGGATTAATCCCGTTAACCTAATAACGTGTGATTGATCCATCTCTCCAATATACTTGTTCGTTCGCTAGCACAACGTGCAAGATACGTGGGTGGATTGCGTGTCACAATTTGGAGAATCTCATATACGAGATTTGGTGCAAATCGGGGAACAACGCGAGTACCGGTTAGAAGACGAAAACGACAATTCGGTAGGTCCCGATTTACTTTTCGTCCCTCTTTTATTTTTAATCCTATGGCCTCCATGATTGTTTTCCTATGCTTCAATTCATGAGATACACCGAACACCCGGGAACTTCAAGGGTACACCCCTGAATGTGTTCTTTATTTTATACGTAAAAGCATGTTTAAATTTTTGTTATTTAATTTTATACCGCGCTTCCGCATTCACGCTATTTCCCGGGACGATCCACAATATTTCACCAAAAACCAACTTTGCTGCGAACTCCTCCTTTCCTGACAGTAGTTTGCCTTCTCGTCTCGTCAACCGACTGATCCTTTTCTGTTAAGTTGGACTTGACCTTTTGGAAGAAAATCCATTTTCACAATTGCTATATCATTTCCACCTTATTTAACCGCCTTAGTATATACAAACCACAGAATCTCAAACCTCGTTCAGTAGGCTCACCCTCGGATGCAGCTGGGTCAGTTGTTGCACTTTCTACAGGTAATCATGTGCCATTTGAGAGTTAAGAGCTAAGTCCTCTTCTTAAGTTTCATTGTTGTGAACGTCGGCTTTAGGGCCCTCAATTCCCTAGTAATCGAGTACATGGTTGCCCATGTAATGTTGTCTCCAGACTTAACTTCCACCTTCGGCAAGAACTCTGTCGACTCAGTTTAGAAATTCTCAAAGAGAAAGTATGACTTGATTCATGACCTGTCATGATCTGCATGCAACACCAATGGACTATTATACGACCGTCCTAAGTTCTGTGCTAGATAAGTCTTATTAGTCACTTAGAAAACCACGCTTCATTCCCACAAAGCCCTATCAAGTCGCTTCCATAAACTATGCAGTCCGAAACTACTGTTATGCCAGGGAGAACAACTGACCAACCAACAGCCAAGTATGCAGCTGAGCAACCTCTAAACAACATTGAATACCCGCATAGGAGCTATGGGATCTTCCGCATCACCACAAGCCTTACTAGGTCCATCACACAGTTAAAATCCCCATGAGAATCCTGAAGACAAGCGGATCCGCCCGGGAGCGCGAGCGGAAGCGAGAAAAGCGAGATAAGTGCGTAAATTTAAATCAAATTCAAAATACGGCGAATCCCAAGGGTGTACCCTTGGTGCTCACGGGCGTTCGAGTAGGATGTGTAAATATTAAAACATGTATTAAACACATAGGGCATAGATATACAAATGAAATCAATCAAAGCGTAATAAACCTTATCTTTGATTGTTAGCGTATGCTCCGGCTACTAGCGTTGTTCCTTCTCCGGAATGCTCACGAAATCCAAACGTATGGATTCTCCAAAGGTGATCTACACCACACCGGAAAACACACGTTCTTCTTGCTAGAAAAGAACGGGTTTAGAAGGATCGGGTTTAAAGAGAAGAACACTATGAATTAGTTTCTCTTAAACTTACTTTGTTCTTCTTCTTGATTCAAAATCAAGTGAAGAACACAAGTGTAAGAGAGGGAGGAGCATCGAAAATTGAGAGAGAGGAGAGGATTTTGTCTTCTCTTTTTCCTAGAAAAAGATGAATAATGAATCACATGCTAGGTGTTGTATATTCTAATATATATACATAATTAATGTGATTATTGAATGTGTCTAGGTTCATCCAAGGATGTCTAGATTCATTCCAATCAATCACCATCAATTCTTCAATCAAGCCTACCAAAAATTTAATGTATGATCAAAATCATACCAAAAGGGAAGAGCTTGATTGGAGTTGATTTGTCTCTTTCCAAAGAGATAAGTCAACATACCACCTAGCATGAAACATGGCTGATTTTTTGCTTCCTCCAAGGGAGCGTGTCGGCCATGTTTAATTAAGGAAAGAAGTCCAACTTCTTCCCATTCCAAATTAGGAATTATTTCTCCTCTCGGGTATAATTTAACGGACCGGTTTTATCGTAATCCAATTACGACGAACCCAATATTAATCCAATTTAATATCCACTTAAATTATTCCCGTTGATCTTTTAATCCAATTAAAAAGATCCAACGTCTCAACATCTCAACTTTCCATATTTAATCGAAAATCCAATTTACGATTAAATGAAAGCCCGATACAATATCGCCCATCCATCCAATGGACTTTCCCTTAAGTAATCCAATTACTTATTTTATCCTTCGAGATTGACTCCAAGTCGATCTCTCAACCTCCTCGGTGATTTGTGTGTGACCCTTTAGGTTCACCCTCAGCTAGACTTGGGCCCGTGTCCCACAAGGCCCGTTACCATGGGTGGCCGTCTAGCAACGGTCCATGGCACTAGAGACTAGATGAATTGGCGTGAACATTTAGGCGTCGATTCCGTACGGGTACGATCCTTCCGTCTACCGTCTCCCGGCCTTAGTCTAGGGTATGGAATTGGCGTCGGTTCCCATCCCTTGACTAGGCATCTATGCTTAATACTCGAGACTACGTATGCTTCATTGCATCGACACAGGAAACCATTCCCTGTTCGACCAACCACTGTGGCCACAGCTTCAAACAGCATGTACGTGTCTCCGAGTGCATAGAATACCTCTGTCATATACTGACAGGGGACGGATCCTCTTCTTGGAATCCACCGTCCTCGGTACACATTCTGACTGCACTGGACAAGGCTTATAATGATCATCTTACAGAATGATCACCTCTCGCCAGATCCAAGATACAGCCGTCCTGTGCACGCGACTGCCAATGCATATCCCTCAAGTCTGAGGATTACTCCCGTACTATCGGAACCGGGGAAAACCAATCATACCGACCAAGCCTCCAAGGCTTCCATATGATGATCCCGCGAGTCAGTCCAGTCGGCTCGACCCCAGTCGACCAACCCATCAAGATCGTGTAGGCGTCCCACGCCTGTCGCCGATGAAACACGGCACTCATCCAATGAACACGACTCTTAACGCAAGTCTCAATAGGACTCTCGATGCCCTGTCTCGAGGTCCTCGACTTGGAACGTTTCAAGACCCAACTCTTAATCAGTTGGTTTTCATGACCACCATCGAATGCGTGGCCCAGCTGCACGAGTTGTATCCATGGTCTGTGGGCTTGTTGCGATATAAGTTAAACACCATTTTAAACAAATGTAAGATGAGCGCAAACAAAGAAGGTACCATTGGTGACGAACACTCATCTTATTCATCACATAATAATATTACATTCACATCAAGTTGTCGGATAGGTTACAAATCGCCAAACCTATTGGCTTTCTGATCACCTATTCCAACAAATCTCCCCACTTGACCTAAAGCCAATCACCCATTGACCTCGAACCTCTATTCAGATGGTGAGTATGGGCAACTTGCGACATGGGCTTAGCAAGTGGATCTGCTATGTTTTTCTGCGGAGCTGACTCGCGTCCAACCAACGTCAGTCCTGCTATCCATCTCTCTAAGTAGATGGTAGCGTCTAAGAATATGCTTGGATCGTGATGAGATCTCGGTTCCTTTGCTAGCGCTATCGGTCCTGTTGTTATCATAAAAGAATAATTACAGGCTTAGCAATGCTAGGTACTACATCCAACCCTTGGATGTAGCTCATCAACCAAACCACTCCTTAGCAGCTTCCAAAGCTGCTATGTATTCAAAACTCTATGGTGGAGTCCCCCGTGGTAGCCTACTTGGACCCTTCCAAGTAACCACGCCACCATTAAGTCTGAACACATAACCAGACTGAGACTTGGCATCATCGTCATCCGACTGGAAGCTAGCGTCGCTATAGCCTTCCAGTATCAACTCTCCACCGCCGTAGATCAAGAACATGTCTTTAGTCCTTTTCAGGTACTTTTGGATAGTCTTGACTGCACTCCAGTGATATCGGCTAGTTACGCTCAAAGCGAAAGCCACATCAGGTCTAGTGCACTGAACAGCATACTGTATGCTGCCTACAGCTGAAGCATAGGGGATGTCCAACATCCTTTTAAGCTCCTCATCAGTCTTAGGAGACTGCTTCTTGGATATCTTAATTCCATGCCTCATAGGAAGGAATCCTCGTTTTGAGTTCTCCATCTTGAATCTCTTCAAGACTTTCTCAATGTACGAGGACTGGGTCATTCCTAACATCCTTCTAGATCTTGATGCCAAGATGTAGGATGCCTCGCCCATATCCTTCATGGAGAATTGCATTGACAACCAAGCTTTAGTGGTACCCAAACATCTTAGCATCATTCCTAATGAGCAAGATGTCATCCACGTAAAGCACCAGAAACGCAACTGAGCTCCCACTGATCTTCTTGTATACACAAGGATCGGACTCGTTCTTGATGAAATCATATCCCCGTATGACTTCATCAAACGTATGTTCCAGCTTCGGGTTTAACCCCTTTTGGTGGATCTGCTAGGGTCCAAACCTTGTTTGTACCCATCGAGTCCATCTCGGATTTCATGGCCTCGAGCCACTTGTCCGAATCGATGTCCGACATCGCTTCTCCGTATGTCTTTAGATCATTATCCAACTGACCGGTCAGGCCAGAAATCCATACCTATCAGGTGCGTGGGATACTCTGGCCGACCTATGGAGGACTGGAACAATATCAGTGGGAACCACTGGCTCAGATGTCACTGCCGCCTCATGGGGTTCCTCACTTGATTCCTCAAGGAGCACCTCATCGCGTCGACTATCCGATGGAAAACCTTTTTCCAAGAACACTGCGTTTCGCGAGACAAAAACCTTTTGCTCGGAGGGATCATAGAAATAATACCCCGCAGTTTCTTTCGGATAGCCGATGAACCTGCATAAACTAGACCTCGAGTCCAGTTTATCTCCCACTAATTTCTTGACATATGCGGGCAACCCCACACTTTCAAGTATTTGTAGGAGGCAGGCTTGCCATGCCATATCTTATATGGCATCTGGGATACCCTTTTAGATGGCACCAAGTTCAAAACTTTGGCCGCCGTCTCAAGAGCGTATCTCCAGAAGGAAAGGGGTAGTTCGGTAAAACTCATCATGGATCGGACCATGTCCAACAAGGTCCGATTCCTCCTTTCAGACACACCATTAAGCTGTGGCGTTCCAGGAGGGGTCCACTGAGAGAGATAATCAGTTAACTCACCACTCAAATACTCTCCACTTCGGTCCGACCAAAGGGCTTTGATCTTTCGACCGGTTTGGTTCTCTACTTCAAGTCTGTATTCCTTAAACCTTACAAAGGCTTCAGACTTGTACCTCATCAGGTAAACATAACCATACCGTGAGTGATCATCGGTAAAGGTTATGAAGTACGAGTACCCACCTCTAGCCTGAGTATTTAGTGGACCACAGACATCTGTATGGATCAAATCCAACAGACCACTGGCTAGCGTACTTTGTCCAACAAAGGGTTTCTTGGTCATCTTTCCCTTTAGACAGGATTCGCAGGTCGGTAGGTTGTCCAAATCGTCTATTTCTAGACTCTTTGAGTCCACCAACCTTCTTATCCTATCCTTAGAGATATGACCTAACCTCGCATGCCATATCTGTGCTTATTATGATCATCACATTTTCGTTTGTGTTCTGCAGTCATAATCCAATTAGACTGTTGAAGTATGTACAGACCGTTGACCAATGTACCAAGCAAATGAGAAAATACCATCTTTGATAATGAAAAAACCGTTTTTATTGATGGTAAATTCATATCCCTCCTTATCAAGGACCGGGATGGAAACAATGTTTTTAATCATGCTAGGTACATAGAAACAGTCGTTCAGTACAATCCTAACATGACTACTAATGGCTAACTCTAGTGATCCTACGGCCTCCGCAGCAACGGCCTTGCCATCGCCTAGCCTTAGGATCATCTCATCCTTAGTTAGCCTTCTGCTTCTTTGCAGTGCCTGCAAATCATTGCAGATGTGAGCACCATACCCGGTATCCAATACCCATGAAGCAGAATTAGCAATCATATTAACTTCAACCACAAAACACACCTGGGTTGGAGAGGAGTTGTGGGCACTCCCTCTTCCAATGCCCTTTCCCTTGGCAATGCATGCAGACATCTTTTGCCTTGGACCGCTGAGAACCACGGGCCTTCCCTTTCCCTTTGCTCGTCCAACCGGAGCAACAGGGACGCCCGGAGCGTGAGCAGGGGCCACAACCGTCTTCCTTTGCCCTTCTTCCTCTTCCAGCGTCCGGCCCTCTTGCCATTCGCCTTGGAGGTCGAAACCTCTCCTATCAATACCGCCGGCGCCGACTTGTGGGTCGTTGCCTCGTATTGGACCAGCATGTTGATCAACTCATGAATAGACTTCTCAAGTCCGTTCATGTTGTAGTTTACAACAAACGGGTCATAGGATGGAGGAAGCGACTGGAGGATCACGTCAATGTACGTGTCATTGTTAAGCCCAGCTTTAAGGTCCTCGAGTTTCTTCACTAGGGAGAGCATCTTGACCCCATGACTCTGTACAGACGCTCCTTCAGCGAGCTTGGTGCCAAAGAATGCTTTTGTGGCGGCATATCTAAAATGCCTATCCGGAACCGCATAAACCTCGTTCATGCGGAGCATTATGGCCGAGACGTTGTCCAGCCTCTCATACTGCTTCTGGATGTCGTTAGACATCGAAGCCAGTATGATATTGTGTACTTTCCGGTTGTCCTCATGCCATTTCTCGAACGTCAAACGTTCTTCAGGCGTGGACCCTCCGGTAAGTCGCTCGGTGGCGGCTCGTCCAAGACGTAGCCTTGGTTCTCGAAACCGAGGACAATCCTTAGGTTTCTCAGCCAGTCCGAGTAGTTCGTTCCGTTGAATTTGTTAGTCTCAAGAATCATGGTTAACGGGTTCTTAGACATATCTACATTATTAAAAAAAAATGTAAAGCAGAAATTAGCAGATGATGGTAATATTATTGTTCAAGTTGAAGACTTGGTCTTTTAGTCTTTAACCCTCCCACTATTTATACGAAAATCCGCCACTCTCAAGCGGAGTTTCGAAAAAACCATTTCCTAGTGGGCTTGGGATCCACAAGCGTAATCTCCATGCCCCGCTTTTACGATTCACATGAAGAAGACCTCGTGGGAGATATCCAATATCATTCTCATCCAATGAGATTCCCAAGATATTTTGCCTCACCTATTCACATGGTCCCGAGGACTCCAAGTGTACCATGTTACTCAGTGTTGGGCCCGACCCATCCACCAAATCATGCCTCAAACTGTCGCCCCCCACGACTCGTGAGACAGGGAAACAGCGAGCGCAGTCTTTTTGTTCACAACAATAGTGCAGCTTTCCCCTAGTCCAAGTGTGCCACGACTCGTGAGACCACACTTGGGTAGTGGTAGCTTCCTCACCACATTGCTGTGGATGGAAGGCTCGTACAGATCAAAATACCATTTTGATCCAAGTCCGTTCTGGGCCTAATATTTAATTTGGTCCAACCAAATGAGAGTTTGTGTATGACCGAGACCTCATCACATTATTGTGTTTTAGCATGCATAAATATCCACTATTTAAAGCGATAAATAAATACGCCGCATGCAGAAAACATAGCATACCCCTGTTAGGATGATCACAAGCCCAACCTATGCGACCCACTGAGCCCGCAGTGAGTCTATGGTCTGTGTAGGGTAGTCCTAAATTATTACAATTGTAATATACCCATTGTCATTCCAATGGGCCTTGTAGTGCTCTTGTTTCAAGCCTTGATGCTCCTCCTTGGGGTCTCCGACTCCGATTGCTTGTTAAAATTGAAACCTCACCAATCCTATCTACTCTCATTACAACTGAAAGTAATACATTGGTAATAAGGAAAACAAGCCTTAACATCATGAGGCTGAAAATACGGGAGATGATAGTCCCAAAAACAAGAGGCACGCAGGCCCCACCCAACAGAAAATAAATAAACATTCATTCATCCATACACAAGGTCTAGGGCTTTGTGATCATCCCATGTTGATTCCATCAACTCACATAACATAATTATTCCAAATAATCATGCATAAATAACCAATGGATATTCCAAATACCCAAGTGATGTCCAACATCACAAAAGCATAAATATACAAATAATATGCAAAATTCAAATTTTAAATTTAATGGACATTTTAAACAATGCATCCAATGCATGTATTAATCCCAAATTAATTAAGCAAAATTAATCCAAGGAATAATTCAATTATTCCAAAATCAAAAATGCAAAATTAAAATATTTTCAGAATATTGTGCAGAAAATACAGAAAATCGAATTTTCCGGAAAAAGTCGAAAAACGGCACAAAACGGCCCAGCCGTTGTGCTGGCCGGCCGCCCGCGCGCGCAGGCGCCCACCTGCGCGCGGCCACTGCCAGCCCGACCAATTTTTTTTTTTTTTTTTTTTTTTTGTGGTTTTCAAAACTGTTTCAGCACAATAACATTAATATTATTCTGAAAATAAGCATGCAATTTTAGATCCAATCTAACAAAATTAAGCATGCCAAAAAGTCCATTAAATCCAAACAATTGAATCATCATATTATTCATATATTTATGTAATCTAACATGCCAATAAAGCCATTTAAAAGCAAGTAGATCATGCCAAACACATAGATCTATGCCCCTTACATCGAACCGGGCTCTGATACCACTTGAAGGACAAGCGGATCCGCCCGGGAGCGCGAGCGGAAGCGAGAAAAGCGAGATAAGTGCGTAAATTTAAATCAAATTCAAAATACGCGAATCCCAAGGGGTGTACCCTTGGGTGCTCAACCGGGCGTTCGATGTAGGATGTGTAAATATTAAAACATGTATTTAAACACATAGGGCATAGATATACAAATGAAATCAATCAAAGCGTAATAAACCGTTACCTTTGATTGTTTAGCGTATGCTCCCGGCTACTAGCGTTGTTCCTTCTCCGGAATGCTCACGAAATCCAAACGTATGGATTCTCCAAAGGTGATCTACACCACACCGGAAGAAACACACGTTCTTCTTGCTAGAAAAGAACGGGTTTAGGAAGGAATCGGTTTAAGAGAAGAACACTATGAATTAGTGTTCTCTTAAACTTACTTTGTTCTTCTTCTTGATTCAAAATCAAGTGAAGAACACAAGTGTAAGAGAGGGAGGGAGCACGAAAATTGAGAGAGAGGAGAGGATTTTTGTCTTCTCTTTTCCTAGAAAAAGATGAATAATGAATCACTTATGCTAGGTGTTGTATATTCTAATATATATACATAATTAATGTGATTATTGGAATGTGTCTAGGTTCATCCAAGGATGTCTAGATTCATTCCAATCAATCACCATCAATTCTTCAATCAAGCCTACCAAAATTTATGGTATGATCAAATCATACCAAAAGGGAAGAGCTTGATTGGAGTTGATTTGTCTCTTTCCAAAAGAGATAAGTCAACATACCACCTAGCATGAAACATGGCTGATTTTTGCTTCCTCCAAGGGAGCGTGTCGGCCATGTTTAATTAAGGAAAGAAGTCCAACTTCTTCCCATTCCAAATTAGGAATTATTTCTCCTCTCGGGTATAATTTAACGGACCGGGTTTTATCGTAATCCAATTACGACGAACCCAATATTAAATCCAATTTAATATCCACTTAAATTATTCCCGTTGATCTTTTAATCCAATTAAAAGATCCAACGTCTCAACATCTCAACTTTCCATATTTAATCGAAAAATCCAATTTACCGATTAAATGAAAGCCCGATACAATATCGGCCCATCCATCCAATGGACTTTCCCTTAAGTAATCCAATTACTTATTTTATCCTTCGAGATTGACTCCAAGTCGATCTCTCAACCTCCTCGGTGATTTGTGTGTGACCCTTTAGGTTCACCCTCAGCTAGACTTGGGCCCGTGTCCCACAAGGGCCCGTTACCATGGGTGGCCGTCTAGCAACGGTCCATGGCACTAGAGACTAGATGAATTGGCGTGAACATTTAGGCGTCGATTCCGTACGGGTACGATCCTTCCGTCTACCGTCTCCCGGCCTTAGTCTAGGGTATGGAATTGGGCGTCGGTTCCCATCCTTGACTAGGCATCTATGCTTAATACTCGAGACTACGTATGCTTCATTGCATCGACACAGGAAACCATTCCCTGTTCGACCAACCACTGTGGCCACAGCTTCAAACAGCATGTACGTGTCTCCGAGTGCATAGGAGATACCTCTGTCATATACTGACAGGGGACGGATCCTCTTCTTGGAATCCACCGTCCTCGGTACACATTCTGACTGCACTGGACAAGGCTTATAATGATCATCTTACAGAATGATCACCTCTCGCCAGATCCAAGATACAGCCGTCCTGTGCACGCGACTGCCATGATCCCTCAAGTCTGAGGATTACTCCCGTACTATCGGAACCGGGGAAAACCAATCATACCGACCAAGCCTCCAAGGCTTCCATATGATGATCCCGCGAGTCAGTCCAGTCGGCTCGACCCCAGTCGACCAACCCATCAAGATCGTGTAGGCGTCCCACGCCTGTCGCCGATGAAACACGGCACTCATCCAATGAACACGACTCTTAACGCAAGTCTCAATAGGACTCTCGATGCCCTGTCTCGAGGTCCTCGACTTGGAACGTTTCAGACCCAACTCTTAATCAGTTGGTTTCATGACCACCATCGAATGCGTGGCCCAACTGCACGAGTTGTTATCCATGGTCTGTGGGCTTTGTTGCGATATAAGTTAAACACCATTTTAACAAATGTAAGATGAGCGCAACAAAGAAGGTACCATTGGTGACGAACACTCATCTTATTCATCACATAATAATATTACATTCACATCAAGTTGTCGGATAGGTTACAAATCGCCAAACCTATTGGCTTTCTGGTCACCTATTCCAACAAATCCATGGGGCATGCTCAAGCCCTACGGCCAGAGCTCCTCCAACTTAGCCCAGAGCTCCATACGAGAGATATGATCGTCAGCCCCATAGATGATAGATAAAGAGTAACCAACCGGCTCTACACAGCATTGAATCTTGCAATGAACCACTTGTGGATGCACATCAAGTATATGCACTTCAATGGAAGCATCATGCCACCCTATCCATATACATCTCCCAGGGCCATTGTCAGAGTAGTCTGAGAACCATCTTCATGTATTACTAACTGTGCATTGAATGAGAGGTACATTACGAGCCAGCACACGAGTCTCAACAAGTCCCAACTTCAAGGTTAAATTCAACAATAAGGGCTTTGACGACCCCTTGGTGATCTTGTTTTTTGAGACCCCAAACATTCTAGCAAGTTGTGCTAATCAGTGTCACCGGATGAAGGGCTACATGATTAGGGCCCTTAGAACATTCAATGAACTCCTCCATTTCTTCGAGAACCTGGAACTGATTAAAAACCACTATCTCCTTCCCTTGCTACTAAGATCCCACCTAGGTTCCTAGGGGGCTCCATCCTAACAGCTGTTGGTGACCATAGCTACTCCCGCACCTACTTCTCTCGCTCAGCCCCCTTGGGAATTTGTTGTTGCATCTCCAAAGGTGGTTTAGGCACATATATGCATAGTGAAGGCGACATTCGCTTGGCCGGTCATATGAGCAGACAGTTTGCCTCAACATGCCCAAGAGCATTGCACTCTTGCACCACATAGGGGTCCATTCGAACTCTATCTCCGGTTGACTAACCCTTCCTGTTGTGTCCCCTTTCACAGGGTGAACAAGTACCAAATGCTTAGGCAATGGTTTAGCAAAATCCACCAACACGCAAACGCGCACATAATCAATTCGAGCGCAGCTCCTCGTCACAACATCCGGGTATAAGGGCTTCCCCACACCACTTGCAACCACACTAAGACCGTCTACTGTCCAATATTCGACATGCAAGTTTCAGAAACGGACCCAGACAGGCATTAACTGATGTTGTGTTTCTCCAGAGCCATCCCTAGTTCCTATTCTGCAGCAAAATAGGCTAGCCTTGGAACAACCAAGGCCTGCCCTCAATGACCTCCGCTATCGCCGCCACCAATTTAAATCCGAAAAAATAGAATCTAGTCGAAGAGGCCACCACCCATTGTAAGTCCATCCATGTAGCTTGGGCGTTTGCCTCCAGATGCGGGAAATATGTGTTCCACCCCACAAAATACCCCAGGGTTGTTGCATACCACCGTCGAGACCCTCGGTCACCATAGTAGTCGTAAGTATAACCATGAGAATCCCACTCTGACTCTCAAGGGGGATATACCGCAACATGCACTTCGAGGATTTGTCAAACCCCTCAACAAATGGGTCATGCAGGCTAAGTTCTTCAACTTCACTTTACCAACTATTATCTCGGGCTACTTTTCAATCACCCTACTAGGGTTTTGAGGGGAAACCCTAGGGTTCACACTAACTTCACATGCAGGCTGAGGGGCCAAAGTTAGTACATGTAGACGTGAGGTGCCAACGTTGGACTCCCCATGCAGAGGAGAATTCTCGTCGACGGGTGTTTGCATGCGCCGCAATTCCACTTATGTCCATCTTATTTCTCCAAATTTCTCCACCCATGCAAGTTCCTCAAGTGATTAAAGCAAAAGAACTTATTTACCCCTCTGATGACAACCAAATAAAAAGGAAAAAGAATTATCAAAACTTAAAAAAATTATGCAGACTATATTACCCTTTTACTTAAATATCAGATTTTAAAATTTGCCCACTTTTTCTTGCTCCTTTTCTTTTTCATTTTTTCATGAATATATAATATAATATATATGATATGCGTTTATATATGGAACACACACAAACACACACATGGACACAAAAAGCACGAACAAAAAATTATATAAAGTTAAATGATATTTTATTAATTTTAGTAAAATTTTATTAGATAAAATCTTTAAATAAATTTTAATTATTAAAAAGTGCAATTCTAATTAGATATTCTTTTTAACCTAAAGTTAATTAGTAAATTAAATAAAAAATATATGTCATGAGTTCAATCTAATTGGAGCTTTTAATTCTTTAAGTGTTCACCTATATCCCCGTAAATTTTTTGAAATATCAACTACCCACAGTCACAAAGGATATATTTGTTCAAAGATGATTGTCAAATTGTTTATCAAATGTGTAGGAAAATCTCATTTTTAATCTCATAACTTAGGTTATGTTCACTTTTGATCCCAGTGGTTACGAAAATCTCACTTTAAGGACAACATCTTACATTTTGTCTCACTTTCATTCTGCCGCCAAATAATTAATTGAAATGGCCACGTGTGACTTATGTGGTCGTTAAGTGGGTGTTTTGGAGGGAAAAGAGGCATGTATCCCGTAGGAAAATCTAATTTTTTATTCGTAAGTTATCCTTTATTTAGTTTTGGTCCCAATAATTACGGGATTCCAACTTTAAGGACAATAACTTATGATTTTTCTCACTTTTTGTCGCGACGTTAAATATTTTATGGAAACGGCCACATGAGATTAAGTTGGGGCATGTTGGAGGGAATTCTGGCATGTGAGAGGCACATGCTTGGTTTTTGGTGGGATTATATTTAATTGCAACTTTTGACAAAAGAGGAAAAATAACAAAATTAGGGCTACACCATTTGAGTCCTCCAACTTCGCGAGAATTGAGCTTCTCAGGCTAGAATATGACTTCAATGGGGAATGAAATTTAATTTGGTTCCCGAGTTTTTCATTAATGTCAGTCTGGTACTTGAGTTTTTTTTGTTCATTTTTTCTATTATCTTTTACGTAATGACTATTTTATCTTTATATATTAAAATGAAAAATGGTAAATATATCGAGTGAGTGTGAATTTTTTATCATGTCTGAAAATCAAAAAACAAGAAAATCATAACAAATAAAAATATCTATTTTGAGTACAATATCTATCCCCCTAATTCTTCTCTTCAAACATGAAAATTTTGATATTTGATAATTTGAAGGTAAAATCTCCACGTATATCTCATTTTGAATTTGAATTTTTATAACATTTATTCGATGGCTCGTGCCTATAATCCCGAATTAAATGTTTTGATCTTGATTAGATTAGAGCATACATTCAGTTGTTCCACATGGCGACGTCCGGTTAGCTAGGATACTTGACTGCAAGGCATGATTTGATTTGCCTAAACTCTTCAATTTTGACACTTGTCGACCACTGACTTGATGATAAAATATATATTAAAATATTAATTAACTTAACTATTTACACTTAGAATTAATTTAATTATACTAAAGAATAATTGATACTTAATATATTATTTTACAGATATCATTAGTGCAGAAAATAATACATTAATAATGCAGTTGAAAAAAATGGATATCACCCATACATCCAATGTATAAACAATTTTAGTTTGAAAACCATTTTCAAAATAATTTAAGGCATCAAAAAAATAATTTTAGAAAAATCAAATTTAACTAAAATTAAAATATTCCAAAATATATCACATTCAGAAAACAACATAAATCAGAAAATTGAAATTTTTACGAAAAATGATGCAAAACGGCCCAGACCGGCCGACGATCGGCTGCACTGCGCGCCCAGCGCACAACGCACGCCCGCGCGCTGGGCGCGCGCATGCACTGTCTGCTAGCTCGCACGGCCAATGGGCGCACGCGCTCGGCCTGCGCGCCTGCTGG
Organism: Sesamum alatum; assembly: GCA_034509735.1. Classification (NCBI taxonomy): domain Eukaryota; kingdom Viridiplantae; phylum Streptophyta; class Magnoliopsida; order Lamiales; family Pedaliaceae; genus Sesamum; species Sesamum alatum. The sequence goes on along the minus strand of JACGWO010000005.1, from coordinate 13,877,847 downwards.
CCCAGTGACCGGCTGGCAGGCAGCAGCAAGCAGACGGCTGCTGAACGCTTTCCAATTTTTTTTAAAATTTTTGCTATAAATAAATAAAACATAAACATGCATTTACAGAAAATCCAATTCTATAAAATGCATGGATATCCATAATTTCATAAGCAAAATTAACACATATTTTCTACACTTATTATCATGTTTTAAAGCCATAAATCATGCTTTTCAAAAGCAATTTAAACATGTTCTTCATGCTTAACACATCATAACATGCAAATCTTATAGCCACAACACTGAACGGGCTTTGATACCACTGAAAGAATTGGGTACGGCCTAGAAACGCAACGGAAGCGTAAAAAACGTGAATTTAAAGCATAATCTAAATGGATTCAAAGGGTTGTTCCCTTCGAAGTTCCCAGGCGTTCGGTGTATGTCAAAGTATAAATAAAAGAGGAGAAGAATGCTAGACATGTGGCTAAAAGAAGTAAACAAAAAGATGCCTATAATGTAAATGGAAACCAATCTTTTTGTTTACTATACGTGAAACCGGTACAGTACAAGCTTTGTTCCCTTTCCATTTATCCTTCTGTTCATCTTACGATTCAAATTAGAATCCCTCTAATTTTTCCACATCACACCATGTAAGAGTTCTCTAAACTATTGCTAGATAGTAGTAGAGAAGAGAAGAAAAACAATTCCAAAACAACACAATTGTTTAGTGATTTTTGGAATGTTTTGTTGTTCAATCCTTTCCAAAAGGTATGAACACAAAAGAGAAAAAAATTGCAGAGATTTTTTTGTTCAATCCTTTCCAAAAGGTATGAACATAAACTAGTTGGCACCAATTCTTAAGGAAAAAATTTGCAGAGATTTCTGGAGAAAAAAAAAAATTATCGAAACAAGTCTTGTGATTGTGTAGTTGAATTCAAAATACACACACTAACATATTTTCATTCATAACCTCCAACCATGATGGCATAAAAAAACCATCCCATTATGCAGCATTATGGCTGGACAAATGTGATCATATGTAGAGGACATAAATTCCTCCTTAACTTGTTATAACTTGTATTTTTCCATGAACTTGCACTACTAGTCTTGCACCTCGATTTAATCTAGTTAAATCAAGTCCAAACAAAAGTTTACTGAATATATATTAATCCAATTAATATCATTCCAATTGATGCCAACTAGTTTATTTAATCGAATTAAATAAACACAAGTTCAAACTCTAATTAGTTGATCCAATCAATTAATTAATCTAAACCCGATAAATTAATCTAATTAATTTAAAGGTTCTATGTTCAAAAAATTAAATAATCCAATTAATTAATTCTTGGACCATCCATCAAATGGGATTTCCCAATAAATGATCCAATCATTTATTTTCTTCTTGAATTAATTTTAATCCAATTAAATTATTTCGTTTCTTCTAGAATTAATTCCAAATTAATTATACCGATTCTATAGTGATTTGTGTGTGACTCTTTAGGTTTACCCTCAGCTAGACTTGGGCTTGTTTTCAACACAATTGGTCAATTAAATTCAATTAATTAACTATTTTTCAATTAACCATTAATCGAAAAAAAATGCCTGTCACCATGAGTGGACGTCTAGCAACGGTCCATGGCACTAGAGACTCGGTGAATGTTGGCGTGAACATTTAGGCTCCCGAGTTCCATACGAGTACTGTCCTCCCGTCATCCGTCTCTCAGTCTAAGTCTAGGGCATGGAATTGGGCGTCAGTTCCCATCCTGGACTAGACAACTATGCTCAATAACTCGAGACACATTTGGTCTATTGATCAACATAGGAAATCATTCCCTACTCGACCAATCGCTGTGGCCACAGACTTAAAGAGTTTAAACTGTCTCAGAGCGCATAGGAGACTCGACTGTCATATACTAACAGGTGATGGATCCTATCTTGGAATCCATCGTTCTCAATACATATTCCGACTACTCTGGATAAGGCTTATGATGAGTATCCCAGATACGGACCTCTCTTATCAAACCCTAGATATGGCCTTCATATGCATGTGACTGCCATGATTCCTCAAGTCCGAGGACTAATTTCGTACTATCGGAGCCGGGAATTCCAGTCATACCGACCAAGCCTCCAAGGCTTCCATATGACGATTCCCGCGAGTCAGTTCATTCAACTGTCACCCTTGTCAACTAACCCATTAATATTGCATAGACATCCGTCACCGATGAAATACGGTACTCATCTAATGAATATAATCCTTAGTGCAAGTCTCTATAGGACCCTCGATGCCCTATCTCGAGGTCCTCGACTTGGAACATCTCAGACCAACCCTCAGAAGTTGGTTTCAAAGCTACCTTCCAATATGCAGCCCAACTACATGAGTTATCCAATAGGTCTATGGGCATTTGTTGTGATGTTAAAACGTCGTTTAACGTAATCAATAAGCACAACAAACACATAGTGCCACGGATGAATACTTACTATATTCATCAAGTTAATATTACTTTAATAAAGATTGCTAAATAGTACCCAGAACTGTCAATCCAATTGGCTTTCTGGTCACCTATTGTAACAGCATTGACATGCGCGGTGGGTTCTTCTTAGAGTGTAGGGAATAAGTCGGCGAGATGCCCTTAGAATTGCACATTCCACAAGCCTTCACTTGTTGGAAATTCCCTGGAACGAATCTCTCGAAAAGGGAGGTAAGTTTATCTAAACGATCATCAAGGGAAGCCATGTTTACCTCATTAACCCTCTTTGGTGGCTCGTTGTATCTAATACTGAATTGTTAGGTGTTGGATGACATGATTACGATGAGATTTCATGCTTGGGTAGGAGTTTTTTCGAACAAAGCACCCCTGCTTGCTCCATCTATAAACTTCCTATCCATACCCGACAATCCCCTATAGAAGTATTGGATCAATAAGTATGGCAGAATTTGGTGATGAGATCAACTCTTCACCAATTGGTTGAACCTCCCCTAATACTCAAATACTCTCACCCGAAACCTTGATATATCCCACTAATTTCTTTCCCGATGGTTGTGGCTCTATAGGCGGGAAAGTAGTTCTCAAGGAATTGTTTCCTGAGGTCATTCTAATTGGTGATGGAACCCGAAGGTAAGACGTAGAGGCCATTGCTTTGTTGGCTAAGGAGGATGGAAAAGATTGTCACTTGACTTGCTTCTCGGTGATCCCTTGAGGTCACATGCCACAACACAACACGTGAAATTTCTTGAGATGTGTGTGTGGATCTTCTCCTACAAGACCATGAAAAGTAGGGAGTAAGTGAATAAGTCCAAATTTGAGTTCAAAATTTACCTCTAAAGCAAGGTATTCGATGCAAAGAGGTTCTGGATTAAGATCAGGTGACGTAATCTCTTTGATCGTTCTTTAAGGATTTTGAGCCATGATTTCATCTTCGGTTAGCTAAGGGAGTCCATGAGTTCAAGTGCTAATTCCGTCTCGATGGCGGAAGAGGTAAAAGCCTCTTCGTGTGTTTCTTGGCTTCTTTTTTAAGTCCCCTTGCAGTCTTCTCGATCTCGGGGTCAAATTCAAGTTCACCTGTATGATAAGATCGTGGCATTAAAACCAAGTGATCATGATAAGCCAGATGAGAACTAATATATATATATATATATATATATATATATGTGCCATTAGTGTGTTCGATTTAGCTCCCGAAGGTAATCCACCCAGCCTTTTCCCAACATATACAGGAGAGTGGAAGATAATGAAAGGGGGACAAGGTCCTAACTAAATCATAAGACAAACTAACATTCCATCTATCATATTAGTCGAGTCGATCCGATTCATTATTATCTATAGATAAGGCAATAGAGAACTTATGACCTCATAGATAGAGAGTGATTCGAACCCCCGGTATTCCTATAATACTTCGGTTTTCAAGACTGACTCTTTCAACCGCTCAGATATCCATCCCCTTCGCGCTTTGCACTCATTTGGTATTTACTCATACTGGCACCTAACCATCAGTTTCAGTCTGAGCTTTGTGGATCAGTCAGTCTAAGAAACTCGACATAAGGGAAGAGCACTCATTAGTCCAGTCCTTAACAAAATCCATCTTCATTCCAAAGGCTCGTGACACAAGAAGGGAAAAGCTCTGTATTCTACTGAAGTTGTCCCAAAAGAGCATCAAATCCTAAAGGCAGCAAAGATCCAATTCCATGTGTTGCGCATGATTATGGATTAGACTTAGGGAAGGACCTTCTTGCCTTAAGTAAAGGAACTTCACTAACTTTCTCGTCAATTCTATGTCCTTTCAACTGATTTTGCACATGAGGAGGCCTTTTCTTTATTGAAGCTTCCACACGATTTGTAAGTGCCCTACGCCATGCTTTTTAGCAGGGTATCATGGCAGGGACATTAAATCGCTTTAGGAAAGAAATCTCAGAAAGGGGAAGACATTCTCATATTTACTAAAAGTTCTATCAATATTTCACCGATGAGAGCTTCAGGAGCTTTCATGGTTTACCCTTGCCATAATTTTATTTTTAACATTAGAACTCCTAGGTTAGCTACAACTGTTCTGGCATCAGCTTCCGTGGAAAAGACTATCCTTTCTCACTCGCAAGTAGCTGGCATTTTGGCTTCTTGTCATGGAAGAGATCAGAGATCAGGTCAACCATAGGATTAGCATACGTCCCTTTACGCTTTAACTAGAGATCCTACATGATCGGAATAAGATAGTCAAGTAAGCGTGATTTTTCCATTTTACTTACATTTAATGCTGATTCCGATGCCACATCAAGGGGACAAGATTCAAAACTATAGCCCTCTGTACCCAAAAATAGATACACTGACCAAACTGCGCTACACCTTGTCTCACCACCCCGGAGCATACAGATCCACCCGATCGATGAAGACTCAACAGAACTCGCCCAACCTTTTGGGCACAGGGATGCGAGAACCAACCCGAATAATCAACCACTTTTGAGGAAGGCCCGCTCTTTCGGGTGATTCATGGAAAGAGAAAGAAATTCCTAGCTCCATAGGGATCCTTAGAAAATCGAACATGGCTTACGCATCATCAGTATCATCAACCATTAGTGGACATGTTATTCTTCCTTCAAGCTAAACCAAATTCTTGTATCTTAAGCAACCAACCATTGTTGTGAATTAAGTGATAAAAGGATTGCGAATATTGTCATTCTCCGCATGATCAAATCTCTCGATAGCCACCTAAGGGAAGAGACCCCTTTACAGACCGTAGTTGAAGCCCCTTCACTGACAATTCTGTTGCGCCAAACCCTATTATGTATTGAGGATATGGGATATAGTTGTGGAAGCATCTTTGAGAACCTCGACTGCGAAGTCTAGTCTAGCTTTCTTTGTCGAATAGTTCATTTCGCTTTCCTCTCCCGAAAGTCCTATGAGCTGAGCTATGTGCCTTCTATCCATCCCCGTCTTGGTCGAATACCTTTCATTCCTTCTGCAAGTACGAAATTCAATGAGACAAGTCCCTTCTTCGACATGCGAGACTGGCAACAAACCTTTTTTGTTGCCTTTTAGTAGTCAGGAAATGAGAGCTCATCAACTACTTAGTCCTCTGGACAAAAAGAAGTACAACAACCTTGATTTGCGGCTTTGAACCAATTGGAGGGAGTTCTAACAATCATAGCGTAGACCAAGCTGAGAACTCAATGAGTCTGACACCTGCCCGGTTCTAGAAGGTCATAAGGAGAAGTGTTAGTTTCTTGAATTGAAACCCCGGTACACGGCGGCAGTAATTCTACTATCCTAAGTGAGCGAAATTTCTTCTCGCACTCTTAGATCTAGCTGACTTTCTTTCATAGATTTTGGGTGAGGTTAAAAGAGTAGGATAGAGAGTGAGTATGGCATAGAACGTAATTAGGGCACATAATAAGGATAGTGCTGGGGCTCAAGACATTTTGGAATAGAGAAAGGTGGATCATAAAGAAGAGCCCTCATTTGGCCTTTGTTTAAACAGGAACAATCCTACCGGACTCATTGTTAATAGGAATGGCTAAACTTCATTATCCTGTGAAGAAAGCTAATGAAAGCAAAGGTTAAGAATATCTTTATTTAACAAAAGTTAGTCAAAGTATCATTTTTCTCCATTGTACTATGATTGCTAGATAGCATTCCTTTATCCATCAAAAGGTAAATGTTTCAATCTCGTTCATTCATGATCGCATCTGCAAACTTTATCCCATGTGCCTTAGCGGATATTTTTCATTCTTCACCTGGTCCTTAGTAGCCTTTCCAAAGGTTTGGTTAGGTTGAATTTGAAAAGGTTCATAGTGAACTTAACGTTAAAGAAAGCTTCTTCCTTGTCACCATTCCCCCTACCAATGAGAGGACTCAGACATGAAACAGTGTCTGAATGATTTAATGTTGCGATATATACCGCGGGTCAGGGATATTCCGTTGTACCAAGGGATATCGTTTGATCCGACTTGGAAGGCTCTCCTTATGCATCATTTGACGAGAGAGGCAATAGTAGCATCGGTCTTCTCTTTCTATGAGGAAACCAGAGGGGCGAGGGTAAGGATCTGCTTCGATTCACCTCAGGGAAGGAGCTTGAAACAACTTCGATAATCATGAATGAGTTAGCAAGTTTGCTTAAGCGGGAAGTCTGGAAAGCGAGATTGGTAAGGCAACGGAGAACCCTGATTATTTTGTATTCTTAGTGTTGCTAACGCGCCAAGAGTGACCCTCAGGTGAGGGGCACGCACGAGGGGCAAGGCAAGGTGAGCGCATGCAGGTCCAGTGGGAAATATCTATATTGTATTTGATGCTAAAAGAAGGCCAGGTTGTTCGGTGAATGCGAATGATACCCACTGGTTTTTTATTGCTAGTACTCTTCTTGCCTAACTACGAAGAAATTAATTTGAAGACACAAATCCCCAGCAACAACGCCAAAGTTTGATCGGTGTCAAATCCACCAAAAATAATTCCTAACCTTAAACTTGTAAAAGTTGTGAGTAGGGTCGAATCCACAGAGATTGGTTCTACATTAATTTCTTCAATTAAATAAGATAAAGAATGGGGGGTGTTTTTGAAATGTAAATCTAGAAAAATTGAAAAGAGGAATAAATATGAGAAAAAGCTTTCCAGTTAAAGGCGGGATCATGCTTGATTCCACTATTGATTATTGATATAATAATAACAATCATTCATAATAGATAAATTGGTTATAGTCATTGATACAACCTAACTATCTCACCGTTGGTTGAGTGCTAGGGATAGGTCCCTCAAAATCCGGGAGTGGTTGAGAGGAGTCTTTAAAGAGTCTTACTCGACAGGGGGAACTCATGTTGGATAAGCCCTCCAATGGGGTGATAAGGTCGTGGAAAACACGACGCCCTCAGCTTTGTTGCGCTTCACGTGGCTGCCTACTCATGCCTTGAATGAATGATCTTTCCCACCTGGAGGGATGGTCCATCTGGAGGCTAGGGTGGCACCCCAAGCTTCTCTTCTCGCAGGCCCCTAGTCCCTAGCGTCAACCCATACTCCATTTCGACCACTGGGCCGACTCATTTTTTGAGGAATTTAAGTCTTGTTAGGTTTCGCACCGTTGGGTGATTCCTCCTAGTCCACTAGGCCTGCTAGGTCTCCGAGTCTATTGGGCTTCTTATTTGAGTTAAATGTATTTATTGTGTATCAGTATTGTAGAAGGGTCTTGTGCAACAAAAATGAATAAGAGGGTGGAGGGTGAGAATTTGGTGGGAGGATATTTTTGTCGACGCATTTGCCCCTTCCTCCGGCCGACAAATCCCCCTGAAAGGTACATTGAGTGCATGCAATGTTTTCTTTTTTTCATAATGGTCCTAATTGATATAATTTCAGTGTGCAAAATATAATTTAGCAAAAAGAAAAGAAAAGGGAAAGGGTTCATATACACACATTAAACAAGTTTGGTGGTCTAGAGATGACCTTCACAATGTAAAAATGCAAAGAAATTAACCACAATCTGGACTACAATTCTTCCTTTACACAACTTGTGTGGCCCCGATGGCCGCCTTGTGCTGTGGCGTCTGTTCATCTGATGCGCTGCCATGCTTGGTGGAATCATACTTCTCCCCATCACCCCATAGAGCGTACGCCTCCTCTCCGTGCACGGCGTCGTCTCCTATCAGCAGCTGCTCCTCCGGCATGCGCAATGGGATAACGAAACTAATCAGAACACAAATGATGGATGTGACAACTATGTTCCAACCAATGATGAAGCCGCCGCCCACAATTTGTTTGAGGAATTGCATGCCACCGACGCCGCCGTAGACGCCTCCGCGTGAGTTGGTGACTGGCAAGAAGAGGGAGCAGAGGACGGGCTCGGCGAAGAGACCGGTGAGTATGCCGCCTAGGAAGCCGGCGACGGCGTGGGTGTGGAAGACTCCGAGGGTGTCGTCGATGGTCTGGAGGAGCCACCACTTCTTGTGGACTATCATCATTGTGAACCATGGGACGCTTCCAGAGAGGATTCCCATTACTATGGCTGCCCAACCTTGAACAAGGCCTGGATTTGGATTATGAAGTGAAAATTGATTAGTTATAAGATTTAAATTAATTTAATATAATGATTGACTTTAAATAAAATAGTATATTTTGAAAAAAAAACGACGGAATAAAAGCATGAATTTTATAAACGAAATTAGTTCTCTACTAGAAGAAATATGATGTTTTGTTATGATTAATGATCATGATCTATAATAAAAAAATAAATTTGAAAATACTAGTTCACCACAATTATGTGGCGATTATTGGTCGTTTAAGTCTAGTGGTGAGGCAAACATTAGAAGTAACAAAAAAATATAGAAAATATGTTGATCATAATAAAACCATAACAAATGTTGATTAACCACGTCAGAAGACTCAAAACTCAAGTTCTTGCACTGATTTTGTTCGACCAGAACATATTGTATTATTTTGTCATGGTTTTTAAGTTATGATTTATAATCTATGGAAAAATCTATCTTTTTGTCGTGTTTGAATCCAAATAACATTATAAGTTGGAGATTTTCCGTAGAATTAGATAATATTAGATAATAACTGACAAACGATAACTTAGAGTATGCTTGGTTGAGGGGAAAGTGGAAGTAAAAGAGGATGTATAAAAAAGATTTTAGTGTTTGGTTTGGGGGAAGAGATGGAGGGGAAGTAAAAACTCGATGTATATGAAACCCTCCCGAGTCCAATTTCGCATCTGTCCGAAATTAGGCGGAAAAGTGAAAGTATAAGGCCAAAAAGACAAAAAAAGTATATATTTTATTTTTTATTTACTCTATTACCCATATATATATATATATATATATATATTCCTTCAATTCTATTCTCCTTTCCGCTGATAATACCGTACATAATCGCCAGAGAAAAGATAACCAATCGTTGGAAAAACTACTACGTTGAAGTGAACAATCCGGTAAACATACTTTGCATTTGCAATTTTTCAGAATTTTTTATTGCTAATTTGCTATTCATCTTGATTGAATAATCCTTTCCTCTAATCGTGTTCCCTTTTCCCGCCGTCGGCACGAGTAATTTTTACTTTATTTAAACAGAATAATTTAGAATAAATGAACAAAATTCATTTGATGAATATTTTTATTAATAAAAAATTTTATTGTTCTTATTTGATATATATTTTTATTACTAAGTTTTTTATATCTTTGATATTAGTATAATATTAACTTATTTATTTTCTAATACAATGAAGAGAAAGGGTTAAACTGTAAAATTATAAAAATTAGTCTTTTCTTATCAATGTAATTTTCTCGTACCAAACAAGGGAAAGTATTTGAGATTTACCTCCCTTCCAATCATACCAAACAACTCGAAGGAAAACTATTATTCTTTCCCTCCCCTTCCCCCTCCCCCTTTCACTTCCTATTTCCTCTTATTTGAACCAAACAAACCCTTAGGGAGCGTCTGGAAGAATTTTGAAAAAATATTTTTTAGTTTCTGACTTTAAAAAAATAATTTTGAGGTATTTGCGATATCAACTTTTACTTTTAGAGTAGAACAAAAAAAAATACCTTTTGTCCAAAAGCTAAAAGCAATTTAGGGTACTTCTAGCTGCTTTAGATTTTTCATAAATAAATTCAATTTTATTTTGGATTAATTTACTTTCATTACAAATATCTAATTAATTCAAATTCACCCTTTTTAATTTTTCTTCATATTTTGCAGATCTAAAATGGATATTGGAGTTTTCAAATAATTTCAACTTTTTTTTTACAAAAATCACTCCTCTAAAAAATATAAGTTTTCCCGAACAATACGTTAACATTCTAATATATAACACTAAAGTTGTCAAGGAAATTAATAAGAAATGTGAATTCAAACAGCAAACGATAGAACTTAACTAAAGCAATGATTTAGGAGAAAACAAGTATATAATTAGTAGTAATTCATTAAGATACCTCGACTAATAAGTTTTACTTTGTATAGCAATATAAAACTAAAGTACTTTCAAATTCTTATTTGACATCGGATGAAAATAATAGAAGTATTTTGCCTTTAGTAATAAATGAAATTATATGAGGATGCATTTCATTGGAAGGATTTGGATATGAGAAAATAATTTGAAGTAAGAATTTCAAATAACCTCATATTAAAAGTATTTGAAATTTATAATTAATATGTGATAAATGGATCGACACACGATCAAAAACTAAACATTCTTTAGTGGATAAGAGGTGTGGCCTCAAGAAGTTATAGTCAAGCCCAAGAAAGGGTGGGCCCCAGATAATAGCATAAGCCTAGGTATTAAGAAGAGCCCGGCCTAGGAATCAAAGGCCCGCAAAGAAGAAGCCCAGCCACCCTAGAAGGCCAGAATGAGGTCCGCTCGTTATTATCCAGTAAGGACCCCAACTGACTCCCAAATTTTAGGAGACCCATCTCCTCAAGATTCTAAAAAGGCCTGCAACTACCTCCATGAAGGCAAGGAGACAAGAGTCTACCCTAACTAAGGGAGTGTTTACGCGAACTTCACCAAAGACTTTTCAGTTTTGGGATGTTGAAAAGTACTTTTGAGGTGTTTGGGATGCCAGCTTCTGCTTCTAGAACTGCTACGAAAAGAATTTTTAAGCCAAAAGCTGGAAGCACCTTCAAGGTACTTCTGCTGCTTTGGCTTTTTTGTAAATAAATTCAACTGCCTTTAAACTACTTTATCCCCATTATAATAATTTCAATTCGATTTTATAACAAAATCTATAATTTCATATATTTAATATCTTAAAATTTTTATTTTTTATTTACTATATTATATGATATTATTTCTAAATCATAGAAAAGCATAAACTAAATTACTGTGATTAATTAAAATAAAGTATTTATTTTGTCAACCGTGCAAGTTTATTTATTGTGCATGAATTGAACAATTATATTATATAATGAGAACATTATTGAATTAAACATCAAAATTTTCTATTAGGATTGAATATTTTAATAATATAAATGATACTCATTTTGTAAAAAGTTAAATATGTATACTAATTGAAATAAAATTTATTATTTTTTATGAAAAATAATTATTATAATCAAGATACAAGTGCAAATATTAAGCAAAAAATAGCATATTTTTAGCACATGGGGACAAAATAGTCTTTTATCAATTAAACTTGTTTTAGAAGTGTTTTTTTCTCGAAACACTATCCAATTTAGCTTCTATCTGCTTTTTATATTTTTTACAAACACTACCCATTTTATATTCTGCCACAACTTTCAACGTTTTCTACAAAAATCACTTCTTTAAAAGTAAAAGCTCTCGCAAGCACTTCCTAAAAAGATATCCTCTATAAATACTAGCCCCTTGATTGGTATGGGGTAACATTTCTCTACCTTTTCAACTGTTCAAGCATACACTCACGCTATCACAAACTAGCATATTTCATAATTGCTACTCAATCCCCATCATTAACTAATCATTATTTATACTTTTTATTATTTCACAACTGTTTACTGACTTGAGCGTCAAAGTGTTAATGTATTTTTTGCAAATTTTCTTTCCCGATTTGTAGGAAAGAGGCCCACTCCATTTAAGCCCAAGGCTATATTCGAGACTCAGCTATCTCAGCTCACATAAATAACAATGTCATAAAATATAATTCGAAATGAAAATTTATATAAGAATTTTTTGTGGCGCAAATTTATCCAAACAAGTTTGATAAATTTATTATTATGAAATTAAAATTTTTATATTAAATCTATCTATCCAAATACAACATAAAGAATTGATAGTTGTATATATGTCATATGTCTGGAAGAAAAGTAACAATTAAATTTAAAATATAATGAAATGTTTTATGAACTCTTAAAAATTATTTATAAGATCTAACTAATAATTTATATATCATGATACCATTTCAATTACTATAGAAATTAATAGTAAATGTTTGAAGTCGAGGTGAATATATCATTATCCAAACTTGTTTGAATTATTATCGAACTTTAAAAAAATAAGTTTGACTTAAATTTCATTATTGATCTAATCGAGCTCAAATGAGCTTTAATTGGATCAAATACGAGTCGAGCTCGAATAATTTTTAAGTATATTTTATTATTTTTTGTACTGATATCATCGAGCTCGAGCCGAGCTCAAAGATTTACCAAACAAAAGATTTTGTTCAAATTTAATTTGTTAAGTTTAAAAAATCGAGTTTAAACGAGTTTTTATTGATCGTGTTTTCAATTGACTATTTAATAGTTTGATTAATTTTCAGCCTAATTTTAGGTTGCATTTAGCTTAGAATGGTCCAATATGTTGAGTGGGTAAATTACATTTTTTGTCCCACAAGTGAGCCTGTTTTCAATTTTGGTCCCACAATGTACATAATTAACACATTGCATCTCATATATGTATTTTTGTTTCAATTTCAGGACACAAAGGGGGTTTCTATTAAATACTTAATGGTTGATGCTAATTCCGTTAAGTGGGTGTAAATTTGGATCGAAAAATTGGTAGGAATAGCTTGTTCCTTCTTCATCGTATAAATAGCTTATTGTTTGTAATGAGTTATAATGTAATCAATCTTAATGTAATGTATATCATATATGTTGTTATGTAAATAATGCCTAAATTTTCATTAAATTCATATAAAAACTGCCATAATGGGAACCAAATTCAAAACTTTTAGAAATATAGACAACATTTTTTTTAAAAAAAAAATTAAATGTTGATCAACAGTTTCAAAATATTGGAGTCAAATGTACATTTTGTAATTATTGATTAACATCAGTTTTTTCTAATGCTATTTATATTTTTGAAAATTCTGAGTATGGTTTCGATTATTGCAATTTTTATTTTTGAATTTAATAATATTTAGGCATTATTAACATAATAACATATATGTATAATATACGTTATATTAAAATTTATTACTTTATGACCCATTACAAAGAATAAGTTATTTATACGAAGAAAAAGCAGGAACAAGTCTTTTCCACCACTTTTTTCATCCAAATTTATAGCCACTTAACGGAATTAGCATAAATCGTTAAGTATTTAACGAAAATTCCCTTTGTATACTGAAATTGAAAAAAAAAATGCACATATAGGATACAATGTGTTAATTATATATAATATGGGACCAAAATTGAAAATAGGTCCACTTATGAGATAAAAATATAATTTACCCTATGTTAGACTCAAAAACTTTGGAAGAAAACATACAAAATAGATAAATAATTACAATGTAAGAAGTTGGAAATTTCCACCAGGACATATGTTGGAGATTACGAATTCATACTTACTGAAAATGAAAGCTAAGCTAAATTCAGAAGCACCCTCAATCTACGTTACACCATACGCATGTGCATAATATTTTAAAATTATTTAAACTAAAATACTCATATAAATTTTACTATCCAATTTTTTAAGAATAAAAAATACTTAAAAATATATACAAAGTAATGAGTTAATATAAATATGGGATTTATAAAAAAAATTATGGATAAAAAAGATAATGATGTAATGTTGGGTTGATAAAAAAACTATACAAGAAAAAAATTATCTAAATATAATTATTAAGAGTATAATACTATAGTTTCCCATTTTCAATTGTATATATAGAGTATAATTTTTTAATATTCCGAGTAAATGATTGAGAAACTAAATTGTATGCTGTCCTTACACTAGAAAAAAAAATACTATATATTTCCTACTATATATTTCCTATAAATTTAATGACTATAGTTAAAAATCGTAGTAAGCTACTATTAACCACAATTAAATAAAATCGAAGCAAAAAACTAGTTTTTCTACTATGAAAAGTTATTTGTCATAACTAAGAGTCATGGTAAAAATATTTGCCATGACTTTTAGTCATGGCAAATATTTTAGCCATCCTCACAAAAACCACAGCCAACAACCGTTGCATAACCATGGTCAATGACTATTTGTTATAACTATTTACTATTAACCATAATAAATAGTCATAATTAAATGTTATATTTCTTGTATTATCGTAATCTAAAACCACGATTAGTATTCCATCTTGATCATGTAGAATAATCTCAAACTTGGACTGTGTCAACCCTCACCATTGCGTGGTTACAAATAAGAACGACAATAGGTCAGGTTTGGCGCGAGTTTGTCAAAATTCAAGATTTGGCCTGTTGAAAGAATTTTGGACATGAAATCCAGCTTGCTCGAGATCTATCGGTTGGATTCTTTGGACTCGGTTAATTATATTTTTTAAAATATTAAGAAATATTTTTTTCAAAAAAATTACTACAAGAAAATTGCATTTTATATCCTAAAAGGTTTATAATTTTAATTTTAAACCTTAATTTCGTTAATTTTTTTTTTTTTTATAAAAATAGTCTTAATTCCTCTTAAGACTTAAAAGAGCTCGTGTCATACCCATGCTATTCATGTTAGAAATTTAAAGAAATTAAGCTTGAGACTAAAATTGTATTTTTTTGGAGTTATGAAAGTTGATTGAATATGCAATATGGTCAATTAAAAAGCAACGAGACCAAAATCGGGAAAAAAACTAACTTATGGAACATAAAATGTAATTTTTCCTAATACTACTGTAACTTTATAGATGAGACTAATATTTTGGGTTTAATACAATTTAATCATCTGTGATACTGTAATTAACCAAATTACCTCATATAGAAAAAAATAGTAATTTACCTCCATATATTTTTTAAACTACCTTCTTAGATATGGAGATAAATTACTTTATTTTGAAAAATACCGGAAGATAAATTGCTTTATTTTAAAAAAACTCATAGAGGTAAATTTTTTTTTTTTCATGGGAGGATAATTTATTTATTTGCAATATCACATGGGTTGCTTATATTTTTGTGCTGATATATTTCAAAATCATATATAGTTTTAGTAAATATATATGCGCATGGGTGTTATATAAATTAATATTACCTGCACCAGGGGTGATGCAAACAAGGCCAGTGATCATGCCCTGAACAGCTCCGATGACGGAGGGTTTGTCGAAGAAGATGACGTCGAGCCAGGTCCAGACGAGGAGGCTGGTGGCGGCGCAGATGTTGGTGTTGAGGACGGCCATGGAGGAGTCGATGTTGGCGCTATAGGGATCGCCGCCGTTGAACCCCGCCCACCCCATCCATAGCAGCCCCGCCCCCGCCAGCACTAGCAACACGTTGTTCGGCGGAAATCTCTCCCTGTCTGCTTTTGATCTTGGGCCCACCTGCATGCTCGAATGTCATGAAGCTTCTCACACAAAATAAACAAAAAGGTAAATCACATTATAATTATATCAAATATTAGAAAAACTCGTTATAATTATTCTAAATAAAATAATAATTTGGAGCTATATGTATATATATATATATATATATTTTTTTTTTCAGCTACCAATTTAAAGGGTGTTTGGCTAAATATATAAGTTCTTGAAAATCATTTGACAAAATTTTATTTGAAGAGCTTATAAGATTTTGAAATAAGATGTTTTGAACCTTATAAGCAAGCTCTTTAGAAAAAAAGTTAACTTCGTCGAATTTTTTTCAAAATATCTTTGGTAAACTCAATTCACTTCGTATATGGTACTATCATTTCCCTTTGATCCGATCTAGTTTCCAACTACCAGAGAAGTACGCTAACTCATAATTTTGTTTATGTTTCACTTTTACCTTTCATATAATTGACGAGCCCCCGTCCCAAGCAAAATTATATATTTATATACTTTTTAAAAAATTTAGTAGTTTGATGGTTTTTCTGATCATTATCTCTATTATTTTACTTGTTCATCAAAATACTTTAAGAGTTTAATATTGTAATAACATCATTAAACATTTTTTAACTTTTAAAACATCTTATAAGATTTATGAATTTATAAGATATTTCAAATAAGATTGGCCAAACACCCCCTTAGTTTGAGATAACTTATAACTTGGCGACTTATGTAATATTTTTGTAAATTTGAATTACTTTGACTTTTTTAAGACGAATTAATATTGGCATCATTTTAAAGAAAAACTATTTAAATTTGGATCAATTTAGAAATAGCATGCCCAACCGTACTAGAAATATATATCATTAATTAAGTTTGATAACAATAAGTCAAAGTAACATTGATTTATGAAAATAAAAATAACATAAACAACACGACTCCCTTTACTTCTAAAACAAAAAAGTTCACTGTCTCCACTATCGGGTTCACAATTTTCCCTTTTCTAATTCATGGAGTTGCGCTGTTAATTGTTTATTAAGACAATTTTTTGTTTATTAGTGTTTTTATAGAATATTTCATAGATATAATAAAATTGAGTAGAACAACAAAAGGGAGAGTAAAAGAGAAGAAAATATAACGTTCATGACTGTTAAGGTCATGGATTCGAATCTCGTCAGTGTGGGATATATACTTAATAATAGGTATAGTTTTATTTTATAGTAAATACATAAATGTAATAATTTTAGCTTTTTAAGAATTTATTTTGCTAATTTTATCCTGTAATTTAAAGAATTCATATATTAAGGAATAAAAATAGCCGAAAAAGTGCACGAAATTAAGCTGATTACATTCACTTTTTCGGTTATTTTCTTTGATCATTTTTTTCCTCAATATGCTAAATTAATTTTTAAAATAATGGGACTAAATTGCCAAAATAGATCCATTACATGTCTAAAATTGTTACCTCCCCGTACTAACAAGACTAAAATTACAGTTTTCTCCAATTAACTACTTGCCATTAGTAACCAAAATACGTTATTAAAAATTTAGAATTCTTATATTTAAATACATCAATTCAAACTTCTTTTCTTTTTCTCGACCAAATGAAATTGAAATTGATTTTTTTCTTTGAGTAAATTGATTACAATTACATCATGATATTAATTATTGACAATTATAATAATCAATAAAAAGTATCTATATTTAATTAATCAATAACTACTATTAAAGTAGAATAACAATCCACCTATCAATCAAATTCGAATTCATAACCTTATAATCATAGAATCTCACTTTGATCAATTAAATTATGCCTCGTTGGCTTAACTTCATTTTTCCTAATAATAGGGATTAACTCATTAGTTTGGGTCAAATTGTTGAATTATTCTTTCATAGCTTACACAAGAGATATCTATAAAATAATCCATGTCACTTATATATTTAATAAAATTTTAATTAGAATTTTACAGGTTGGATTTTTTATGGTAAATCGTATTTTATTTCATATTTTATTCAACATACACACGTCCTATATATAAAATATTTTTCTATATAAAATATATGATGTCATTTTGACACACATAGAGTGTGTACGTTAAATAAAATAGAAATGAAATACCATTTGCAACAAAAAATTCAATCCAAAAATTTTACATATATTTAAAGTCAACGTTAAATTAGGAGAGGTGACGTCATTAGAATACTAGCGCACTCACCCAGTAAGCAGCGGTGATGCCGGCGATCCCCGACGAGAGATGGATCACATAGCCGCCGGAGTAATCAATGACGCCCCAGTGGAACAAGAAGCCGCCGCCCCACAGGCTGAACGCCCCCACCGTGTACGAGAACGTCAGCCACAGCGGCACAAACATCATCCAAGCCTTGATGTTCATCCGCCCCAGCAACGACCCCGCCAGCAGAATCACCGTTATGGCGGCGAAAACGCACTGGAACCACACCATCGACGCCATCGGGTAGTACGGCGTGGCCATGGCCGTCTCCACCGTGCCGTTGTGGAAGTGGTGGACGGTGGCGGGCAGCGCCGCTTGCTTGATCAGGAACTTCTGGCCCAAGGCGGGGCCGGCTTTGCCCCAGAAGGGAAGGAGCTTCTCGCCGAAGGACATCTTGTAGGCCCAGATGACCCAGCAGATGACGACGGCGGCGAAGGCGTAGAGGGCCATGAAGGCGGAGTTGACGGCCCACTTCTTCTTGACTATGCTGCCGTAGAGGATGACGAGGCCGGGAACGCTCTGGAGGCCGACGAGGGTGGCGGAGGTCATCTGCCAGGCGTTGTCGCCTTTGTTCAGCCAGTCGGGCACCGCCGCCGACGTGTAGGCTTGGTAAGCCTGTGGGACGGCGGTGGCGTTGGCGGCCATGGCTGAGTTGCGCGTGCAAGAGGTAATTAATTCAGCTTCTTAATTTCTTGACTGGAGAACACAGCTAGTAGCTATATAGATATATTCTTGTGGGGGGAATAGTGGAA
The DNA here is from genome assembly GCA_034509735.1 of Sesamum alatum. Taxonomy (NCBI): domain Eukaryota; kingdom Viridiplantae; phylum Streptophyta; class Magnoliopsida; order Lamiales; family Pedaliaceae; genus Sesamum; species Sesamum alatum. The sequence goes on along the minus strand of JACGWO010000005.1, from coordinate 13,859,248 downwards.
TTTGAAGGGAGTAGTGGTAGTGGAAGACTATGAATTTATACATACTAGCCACTAAAATACATTCGTGTGTCTATGCATAATTATTTTTTTCTATTTATTTAATTCAAAAATAAAATAAATAATTGATTAAAATTAATAAAATATATTAATATTAAATGTGTATAAATAAAATATTAATAATAAACCTACTTAATAAAAATGGTTATCTGTAAAAGAAATAAATATAATTAAGAACATTTTAAGCATTTTATCAATCATGACAATTACTCTAGAGGCTCACATTTAATAAATAATACAAATATATTTAGGCATTGTTCCTAGAAAAGAAAGGAAAGAAATGCATGAGATTGTGTGTGTATGACCTTGAAGAATTTTGTGCATCGAAAAGTTTTGTGTGGCATCATGTTAATGGGTTGGATTTTCTGTTTGGAAATAATTTTTTATTATATATTGATGTTGCTTAAAATTATTAAACACAATCAACAAAAGATCAAGTAATTTACTTATATTTGGGATATAATACAATTTTCATTATGCAATAGATCACAATCTAATCTAGAAATAATTCCTACACTTTTTTTTTCTCAAGGATCCAACCTCCTCCAAATGAGAGAATGTGAAGGATTTATATACTAGCAATGTATATAAGATAAACGATGTCTCTTTACAATCTTGTCCTTGGTTCCTTTGTATTGAACTGCATATGACAAATCCCTAGGAGGGGGGCAACGTAATTTTACCATGCCCTCATCAATGCCCATCCATAATCATTTCCTCTCGTAGAAGCCTCTCCATGATTCTCATTCATGCCCCCAATAATGTCATTGGAGATGATAATCTCCATGTTAATTTTGTAACTTATGTTGTGTATTTCTTCCACATCAACTTCCCTCAATTTTGAAATATTCATAAAATCAAATATTAGGGTGTCTCGCGATTATAATAAAGAGAGGATGTTGACGACTTAGTCCATTCTATATTATCACCATCTCTTAATACATATATATATATATATATATTGATATTGCATGGCAAAGTGTGTTGTTTTATAGGATAGCTCGCCTCGATCAATTGGTCGGGGCGACTTTTCTCACCTCTCTAGATTGTCTTTTTTATGTTTCGTATTTTTAGACAATGAAGATATTTTTGTTGTAAAGTTTGTGAGTCATGAAGTATTTGCTTAAAAGTCATTTTAACTCTCTTAAATTTCATTTCAATTACCTGATGGATTTTTTCTAATTTTCCAATGCGTGACGATTTTTGATATGCAGTTATAGAAGTGATTATGAAGTTTATCGAGTTGTGATGCTTCGAGAAAGCTTGTAACCTTAAACTCATTTCAGAGAACTTTGTAGAAGTTCTCGAGTTGAAGATATTTTTAGCTTTTGGGTGTTGTTTCATGCACCTCGGGAAAGCTTGTAATCTTAAACTCACTCGAGGGAACTTCGTAGGAGTTCTCGAGTTGAAGAGATTTTTAGCTTTTGGGTGTTGTATTATGCACCTAGGGAAGCTTGTGATATCAAGTTATTTAGGGAACTCCGTATGAGTTCTTGAATTGAAGTAGTTCTTAGATTCAGTGAGTTGTATTATGCGCCTCAAGGGAGCTTGTGGTCTCAAATTATTTGGGGAACTCTGTATGAGTTCTCGAGTTAAGTAGTTCTTAGCTTCGGGACGTTGTATTATGTACCTCAAGGAAGCTATTTTTAAATTTCCTTAAAGGACCAGCTTTTTACTTCGCCTATTAGGGACGTGTTATTATGATATTATACTAAACCATGTGAAGACAAAACTTAACCACTTTATTTCATGAAGTAAAGACGATAAAAAAGGTAGAAATATTACTCTTAACGAGTTTTAGTACTAATTAAGTGTTAAACATGTAGTGATGTCTTCTTCTTTGTTCTAACTTCTTTCTTACCCGCGGGATGGAAAAATGGAGGGACTTCCTTAGCTAAAAATTGAAATTTCTGCAATTGGTTTATAGTTTCCTCAATCCGAATATACTTTTTTGCCCTCCTTTGGAGTTCGTCAAGGGTTGTTGGAGGTTTTCGTGCGATTGACTCACAGAATCTCCCCTTTAGGTAACTTTATTTGGAGAATGTTAGCTAGCAACTCATGATTTAAATAGAAATTCCTAGTACGACATCCGAAAATCTTTGAACATATTCTATTAAGCCTTCCTACTCTTGTTGCACTACCGTGAATAGGTACGATGCAGTCTTTGGGTATTTTCTGTTAATGCAGAAATTATGCATAAATCGCTACAATAATTGTTCAAAGTTTTCAATTGTATATGTGGGGAGCTGATTGAACCATGCCATGGCATTTCCGGCCAATGTAGTGCGAAGGACTTTGCAATATCCGGCATCAGTCAGGTCTAGCAAGTCTGCCGTTGCTACAAAAATTCGTCCAAGTGGTCTCCCGGGTCACCTGTGCCGGTGTATTCACTTAGGTTTGGGATACGGACTCCTTGGGGAAGAGCTAGTATCTTTATTGAGAAATGGCTTCTTCTGGCGAGGGAGACGGTCAACGACAGGGGGTTACATGAAGCACTTTCTCTTTGATTATTTGCTGCGAGCTCCTCACGTGTTTCATTTCTCTCTCATTTTTCGCCCTTCTCTAGCTCTCATCCTCTTGTGGGAGTGTATTTTCGGGGGTGAAGCCTGACTACTACCCCCCCCCCCCTTTCTTCTTTAGCATGTTTTTAGGATCATCCTCCGGTGAGGAGAACGAGGGGGCGAAGGCTCCTGTGGGCGATTATCCAAAAATTGGACTATGGCTTTCTCAGCAGAGCGGATGGAGACACCCTCTATTATTATCTGAAGTGCCTCCAACTCTTGTCTTTATCTCTGTTTTTGGGGTGGATTCGCCTCCAACTCCTCCTCAGGTAGATTCGCCTTCAACTGCTCTTGGTTAGATTCGCCTCTAACTCCACTTGGGACACCTCCAACTCCTGCTTCTGTCTCTGCTTCTAGGGTGGATCCCTCTCCAACTCTTCCTGGGGTGGGTTCGCCTCCAACTTCTCATTGGGTTGATTCATGTTCGTGTTCTAGATCATGAGGGGGACTCCCCCTCACAATGTTGTTCTTCTTGTTCGACTTCTTTATTCTCCCCAACATCTCTTGCTCTATATCGTGCCTTGTTTTATCAATACCAGGACTCTATATTCTCATAGACGACGCCAAGTTGATGATGCTGAAAATTATTAAACACAATCAACAAAATATCAAGTAAGTTTATTTATATTTGGATGTAATACAATGCGATATGTACCAAATCACAATCTACTTTAGAAATAATTCCTATGCTTGTTTTTCTCAAGGATCCAACCTCCCCCAAATGGGAGAATGCGAAGCAGTTTATATACTATCTATCTATATAAGGCAAGTGATGTCTCTTTACGATCTTGTCCTTGGTTTCTTCGTATTGAGCTGCATATGGCAAATCCCTAGAGGATGGTGACGTAATTTGACCATGTCCTCATCACTGCCCATCCATAATCATTTCCTCTCATAAAAACTCCTCCATGATTCATGCCTTCAATAATATATATCATGAGATGGTAAACTCCATGTTAATTTTGTGACTTTTGTTGACTTTGTATTTCTTCCACATCACATATAGTATGTAGACATAATGTATATTAATCTTTTTAAATGAAATAAATGAGATCATTTTTGTACATGTAATGTATATATTAAATGCAACCGAACACACACAAAATTTGAAAAAGAAACTTCAGTCAGGTAGTTCCATTCAGAATTATTTCATATCATAATAAGTCCTATTTCTAATTGAAAATCCATAATCACAAATTTTTAAATTGAATCTGCTATTACACTTTTCTTTATTTTACATAATATATTCACGTCATGCATAAGAAATTATATAATCTATTTAATTTAAATTTTTTTATATACATAATGTGTATATATATTAAAAAATAAAAGATGCAACATGAATTAAAATAAAACTAACGTAATATCTACTATGGCATTATTTTGCTGTGAAAGTACAATATCTGGAAAACATAATTTGGCATGAATCAACCTTTTTTGTTTCATCAATTACACAATACAATTAAGTAGATTATAATAGTAATACAATAAAATACAAACAATTATGCCTAAAAATGTCAAAACTGAGAAAGAGCTAGACTGAAAATCTTAGCTAGGTTTGAATTCTACAAGAGAGTCTGTACATCTTTCTTTACTTCTACAATAGTTGTTAATTAATTATAATTTGATATAGCATATTTGTTGATGATTAATATTTATTATAATGTTAATATAATCTTGTATTTAAAAAAAGTGAAGAACAAAATTATCAACAAATGTGGTAATTGAAACGGTAATAGGAACGGTTTTTTTAATATTTGGAACGGTAAACAGATCACTATACTCGTTTGACCTGGTATTAGGAACGGTTCAAGAACGAGAGGCTATCCGTTGCAATGAGAGGCGTTCCTAATAAATAGGAACGGGAGAAGCTCGATCGTACCAGTTTAGGAACGGTTGTTGTCATACAATTGTTTTACCGTTCCTAATTATCTTTGTATGGATGAATTTGTAATTTTGGCATTTGGAACACCTTATAAATTATTGGAACTGTCATATCAAAAGAAATACGCGCAATTAGGAACGATAGTTAGAACACATTTTGGAATTGTCAGCATAAGTTGAAGATACAATTTAGCACTGTATCTGGAATAGTTTTTGGAACGGTCGTGTATGCACATTAGGAACAGTTACTGGAATATATTTTGACCCGGTTCTTGGGAACGGATTTTGTACTCCTAATTTAGAATATGGTATTGGACCGGTTTTTGGTATTGTATTTAGAATGCAAACCTAACTACGAAAGCATTAAATTTGGAATACATGTAGGAACGGTCTGTCCATAATTTGAAATTCGTTTATACCCGTATTTAGGAACGATTGATGTATAAATTTGGAATGGTTGTTTACCTGGTAATAGGAACTGTCACTTCTTCTAAACAGTCACATATTGGAATGGTTTGTAAGCGCTCCATGACCGTCAAAAGTACCGTTCCTAAATAATGAATTCTTTTTTTTTTTTTTGTAATAATTATTATCAGTAAAATATATATTAAATTATTAATAATATTTTTGAATTTGGTTTTATAAATATTATTTAAATATGAAAAAAATGCATAATTTAGAAATAAAAATTATATTAAATTCGAATATTATCCAATTTAATTGTAAAAATAAAAAAAAAGTCCTAAACCTAGTCCTTGCCCCCCTCGTCCATCTCGTCAACATCTGGGAGGGGGGGGGGGGTCTCTAGGAGGCCGTGACGGGCCGGCGCCGGAGTGACTGGTTTACAGGGCCTTTATCATGCCCATCATGTCCACCATCATCTCATCGAGGCGGACCATCCGACCCTCCAGATTTGACGAAGGCGCTGGAGCTGACGGTGGCGGTGGTGATGGCGAGGTAACGGTCTGGCTGAGACCGTGGGCCTCAGAGCCAAGACCGAATACTCGGCCCTTGTTCTTGCCCTCGACGCAAGCCAACCACATCTCCTGCTCGGTCTGCGCCACCGATCCCTCTGATTCGGCCGGAGCATCCCTAGGATTGGGCGTGGCCTGATACTGGTAATCCTCCAGCATCTTCTGGAACGTCTCCTGCAAAAATAGTTAGAATAAATTAGAATAATTTCTAACACTAAAAAAAATAAATTAGAATATGAAATGTACAACTTACCGCCACCTCCGCTGCCCTCGGCCCCCTCCAACCGCAGTCGGCCTTCTTCTTGTAACATTTGGAGAATAACTCCATCTGCTTCACTGGCCGACCGAGCTCCTCCTCCTGTAAAAAGAAATGGGAAACAATTATTACAATGTTAATAAGAAATGGGAAATAATTTTTACAATTTTAATTTAATAATAATAAAAACTTTAAATAACATTAAACATCTTACCATCTTCCGCTTGTGCATACCGATGGAGATAGAACCCCTACGCTACACAGTAGCGGATGCAGCCGGGTTGGCGGACCGGTTCGCCTTGTTCTTCGCGCACTCCTCCTTGAACTTCGGGACTCCCAATACAGGAGGAACTGCCGCTAGACCTCGTTCGCCAGCCATAGAGGTTTCTGCAGGGACTGTCTGGCGAGGATGAACTTCTTGTGGAGGAACTTTCCCGCCCAGGCGTGAAAGATCTTGAACATCGCCTCGTCATCGCAATCCCACAAGTACGTCATATGTATTAAAAAAATATTTATATATCAGAACTGAAATTATTAAAATATTTAAAATAAAAATTTAATCGATAACTGATAACCTTACCTTGAGGCTCTCAAACCAGAAATGCTGGTGCTCTAGCGGCACTTTGCACAAACTGCCCCAAGGGTGGGGATAGTGTCCTCGCACCACTGTGTTAATGCGCTTGTGTATCTTCTGATCCTTCCTGAAATTATATAATAATAAGTGTGAGATTAAAATAATAATTTAAATTACAAAAAAATTTAACAAAAATATAAATATACCTCGCGTAGGTGAGTGTGATGTACTGGCGCGCGGATGGTGGCGGGAGTGGTGGGGCTGGTAGGGGGGTGGTGGTGGGGCAGCCCATGGACGGGCCGGATTTACCACCGGTGCGGTAGTGGATGGTCCGGCACCCTCCTCGACGGTTGCAGTGGTAGCCGGATCGGCCTGCTGATCCGGCGCAAGCGCCGTCAAAGGCTGCTCTGCCGATGGTGGCGGTGGTCGGAACACTGCTTCCCCATCCTAAGAAGCAGCACTCACCGGCGGTATGGCCGGTGAGCCGTGGCTATGTCCACCTCCTCGAGGTGGGAAATCTCGACCAGACATGATCTACAATTTTTTTTAAAAATATTAATGGTATGAAGTTAAAAAATACATGTAAGTATCAATTTATTTGAATAATGATAATATTTCTAATATTTTAAAATATTTATGCAAACTAAATCCTAAATTGTATATTAAGTCCCAAAATTATTTCCTAAAATATATACTAACACACAAAATTGAGGCTTAATTACACTAAATCCTTCTATTTTTCCTATATATCTATACTAAATCCCAAAATTTGACCTAACATTGCACTAAATCCTTCTATTTTTCTATATATTTATACCAAATACCATAATTTACCATAAAATTGCAGTAAACCGTTCTATTATCCTAAATATTTATACTAAATACCGATATTTGCCTATATCCTTACAAAATATTATAGAAAATTAACGAATTTCATATATTATGAGTAATTTTTTTTTAAAATTACATAGAATATAAAGAATTTTCAGGAATTTTTTTAAAAAATACATAATTTTTTTAAAAATTACAGAAAATTTTGAATTTTTTTTTGAAAATTATAGAAAATGATATAATTTTTTTCTAAAATTTTAGAAAATTATCAGAAAATTCACAAACAATCTTAAAAATACAAATTTCCAGATTTTTAAAAAATAAAATTCTTTCAAAAATACAAATTTCCAGATTTTCTGAATTTTCAGATTTTAAAAAATACAAAATTCCAGATTTAAAAAAAAATACAAATTTCCAGATTTTTTAAAAAAATACAAATTTCCTGAATTTAAGAAAAAACAAATTTCCAAATTTTCTGAATTTTCAGAATTTTAAAAAAAATACAAATTTCCAAATTTTTAAAACATTAGAAACTCTGAAATTTTTAATAATATTATAAAATTACACAAATTATCTACATTATTCTAATTATTGACATGAAATTATGAATTTAACATAAAATATCACAGAAATTATAAAAATTGCTTAAAAATTGCAGAAATTTTTTCTGAAATTTTCTGTAATTTTCATAATTTCGGAAATTTGTATTTCTACAGAAAATATCATATATTATAGAAATTACAGAAAATATCCTATATTACAGAAATTACAGAATTAATTCCAGAAAATTCAACAATTACACAACAATTTGCAGAAATTACAAAAAATACATAAATTATAGAAATTACACTACAATTTACATATATTACAGAAAATACCAAAACTTTACACATCAATCTCCGGAAATTATACAAAATTCAACAAAATACCAGAAAATTACAGGCTAATTAACATTAAAAAATGCCACAGTTTACACAAAAATCCCCTAAGATTATATACTATTACAATTAATATTTACACACATTTTTAGAAATTTACAAAATAGGAAAAAAAATTAAAAGTAGGGTTTTTGGAAACTCTAGTTGGTAGTGGTGCTAGCAGTGACGGCGGGCAACCAGAGTGGTGGCGAAGGTGCTGGCGGTGGAGAGACATAGAGAATGAGAGGGAGGCGGAGGCAAAGGTGCTGGCGGCGGCGGTGGATGGTGGAGGTGAGAAAGGTCGATGGTGGAGGTGACGGTGCTGGCGGCGATGGAGGTTGATCAGAGCGATGGCGGTGGATGGTGGAGGTGACGATTGTGGCCAAGGAGAAAATATTTTCTCGAGGTTGCACAGGATGACGGCTACACTATCTTCCAATTCTTTTACCTTGGCTACATCTAGTGTTGTTGAGCATAGGATCTGGAATAGAAAGCTCACTTCCGTCAAGGCCCCCCACATGTGCTCTAGAAGCATTTCACGGAAGGCAACCGGAATCAACTTCTGCATGAATACATGACAATCATGGCTCTTCATGCCGTGCATCCTTAACTCCTTCAAGTCGACGCAACGGGCCAAGTTGGAGGCAGTATATCGTGTGTACGTACACCCACATGCCATAAATTCTACAACTCCTTGATCAACGGCTCCAAGTAGACATCGATAAGATGTTTCGAATTCGATGGGCCAGGGATCACCATCGTTAGGAACATATACTCAGACTTCATGCACATTCCCGGTGGGAGATTGTACGGTGTAAGTATCACGGGCCAACATGAGTAAGTTTTTATCATACTGGTCGTGCGGTGCAAACCCATCCGTGCACAACCTAAATCTATCATTACGAAGCTCAGCTGCAAAATCAGGATACGTCCGGTCAAAATGGTTCCAAGCCTCTGCATCGGACAGATGACACATGGATCCTTCCTCCGTCTGATGGCTCGCATGCCAAGTTATATGCTCTGCTATGGCCTCTGACGCATACAACCTCTACAGTCGGGTGGTAAGCGGTACATACCTAAGAATGGCATATGGGGACTTCTTGCATTTAGGATTTCTGTCCCTGGTGGGCTTGTACCTAGCGTCTCCACAGAATTTGCAATATTCTAAATCAACATCATCCTTCCAGTACAACATGCAACCGTTTGTGCAAGCATCAATCTTCTGAACTGGTAAACCCAATTCTCTTATCAATTTCTTCATACTGTAATAATCGGTGGGGAAAGTGTGATCGCGGTGCATTACAGTATCAACCCACTAGCATAACCGATCATATATATGCTCGAAAAAACCCCCTTCGGCCTTGATATTCACCAAAGAGGCAATTGACGCCAACTGAGAGGTGGTGCAGCCGTTCCACAACAGTTGGTCCGCAACATGAACTACATAAAAAAAACGGTCTGACAAGCCGACACATAATCATAGGGCCCTGAATCGTAATATGAACTAGGAACCACATCAGATGGAAAATAACGAGTACCATCATCAGCCGGTCCCTCCTGGTTGTACAAAGACCAGAAAGATGGCCCGGTGACATCGAATACCATCCTTTGCGCCCAATCCATCCGAGCTGCATCACCCCAATGCGAACTACCCTCCTCCAGAACCGGTGGCGTTTGTTGCTGCATAGGGGGCGCTATCAATGCTTTAAAGTATTCCTGCACCCTCTCCTCACCATGCGAAGTCCAATTATAATACTCTGGCATAAACCCTTTCATACACAAATCAAAATTTACCTCGTCTGGTGTTTTGAACCGTTCTTTTTTTGCACTTCCGGCAAGAACATTTAATCTTGTCCCCATCCATATATGCACGCTGAGACTGGGCCCATTCTAAAAATGTTGTAACACCATCCTCAAACTCCGACGTCACACCCAGGACGTCTCGATCATACATTCATTTTCTCATCTGTTTTAACATGATTGGCCATTTCTTCAACTGTCTTAACATGATTGACCCTATGTATAGTTCACAAAAGTACGCAATTAAATGACGAGAATATTATATATATATATAAAACTAACAATTACAGAATTTTGCATACTTACCTGAGCAAAACACCTATCAATATCAATGCAAAATTCACGCAAGTAATTGATATGTTCGATTTTTCGTATAAAGAATCAACATGGGGAGCAACAAAATGAGTTCGAGAGTAATTATAAGAACAATGAGAAAGAAGGGGGATATATATAGAACATATTGGAACGAGCATTGAAATATTATTTGGAACACAAAACTAGCCGTTGAAATATAACCGTTGTTCCAGCTTTAGGAACGGTATTAGGCAGGGTTAAAGAAATGGTAATCTTACCGTTGTAATATAGCCGTTAGGACATATTAGGAACGGTATGTGGTGTGCGTCGACTATGACCGTTCCTACTTGGAGTACAATTGGGAACGATAATTGTAACAATATTGCATTTTCTTTATACCCACAATTTGGAACAGTCATTGTATTACTTTTTTGCTCATGGCGTAAAAGGGCCTCGTATAGCTCTATATATTGGAACGATCGGGAAACCGGTCCAAATAGAATCGGTGACTGGAACACATTAAGGAACGGCCACTGTTCCAGGTGGCGTAACCGTTCCAAATATCACAAATGTGTTACAAATGGAATACCAAAATATATCCGATCCTTTTTAGTAACGGTCATAGGTTTACATATTGGCACACATATGTTGGCACATATATAGGAACGGTCATGTCGTTCCTATTCGTTCGTACTACAATTAATTCGAAAAGTGACGTCATCAACGGTTTGCCGTTCCACTATCTTCCCATTACCGTTCTAATAGGAACGGTAATGAGAACGGCTGCCTATATCCGTTCCAATTCCCGCATTTTTTTACAGTGCAATAGTGACTAATTATTGTTAGTAAAGTTCTCTTTGATTAATGTTGACACAAAGATTATAGTAAATTGGAGTTCACACTGCAGTAAGATTTGAGTGAAAAATTTCATAATTGTAGAAATATTATAACAATTAAACCTTTTTCGTAAAAATAAATTTCATTAAAGATAGAAATAATGTCGAGTCAAGCTCTTATGAGCAAAGTAAAAAATTTTAAGTTCAAGCAATTATCCACAATCTATACAAAACAACCTTTTGTAAAGACTTTTTAAGATCCTCACTTAGTATCCTATCTCGAATTTGGTCAAAAATTATCTGAACCAATGTCTCTGCGGTCTGCTTACATACTGAAATCCGCGGTGGTTGCGTTCAAGCTAAATGTGATAGACTGCTGAAGCAAAAACTGCATGGTATGATGCTGAAATTAAGTGTTTTCTCCTCCATTTTATTGTTGCCCATTCTACTGCTTGCTGTCAATCAGAGTAAGGCCAAGAAACCCTCAACTTTCTTCTCAAAATCCTCCAGCACCTACTTGGGTATGAACATTGAAAAAATAGGCGGTTATGCATCTCAACATACTGCTGATTGCATTACAAAAAAAATTATCTTTTGCAACACTATAAATGACCACGAGTTGAGAATTGTGATAAATCAATATTATTAACAACAGTCAAATCAAACCAATGCAAAAGCTTAAATTTCTACGGTTAATCAATATTTGCCATGATTTTTAGCTGTAGTCAAAACATTTGTCATGGTTTTGGCCATGACCAATGTTTTAACCACACTTACAGAAACAACGGCTAATGACTGTTGTGAAGCCGTGGGTTAATTTGTAGTAGCCACGGTATTTTTCTTTTTACCATAGTAATTAAATGTAGCAAAAAATTATATTTTTTTTAGTATCGCAAAGGATACAGAGATTGTTGTGTTGCTGCAACTATGGTTTATCAAGGTAGAGATCTTTTGTTGTATAGCCAGCCACAATATGAAATGGTTTCTAGGAATTTCAAGTAGACCTTTAAGCATAGGAGACCAATGAACAACCCCAACTAGGCCTGTTAATGGGCGGGTATTACCCTACTCGGATCCGGACACGATAAATATCCATAGTTGGTATTTATGTGTTTTACCCGGACTCTACCTATAGAATACTCATTGGGTCTTAACCATTCTATACTGAAAACAATTGGGTCCATTATGCCTCTGACCCATTGAGTCTTACACATATTAAAATGAATAATCCAATTATACATGTTTCTTTATAAATAATATCCTCGAAATATATTACTAAATTAATTTATTAAATATATTTCATGAACTTGCTATCAATAAATTAAAGTAAAAGTTATTTGAATTTTTAACATGTGCAGATTGAACATTGTTGAAATATATATAACGATCGACTTTGTTCAAATAATGGATCATTATTAATCAATTACATATCGACATAGATTTGAAAGGAACATAAATTAAATAACCAATAGGACAAAAGGTATAAAAATTATATTTTAACTTTAGAACGATTTTTTTACTGATTTGAAAATGTGTTCCACTTTCATTTCATGAGTTTTTTACAATCAAATCTAAACAAATTTTATTAGTACCATATATTAGTTGAGCTTGACTTATCTCTTTATGTTCAAATTAATTTTTTTCAAAAAACTTAATTCGCAATTGTCACTACGAAAATAAAATTGAAAAACTTTGGCAAATATTTTCAAAAATATCAATATGTAAAAAAAAAACTATGTACAAAATTTAAGAATTTTAGATGACAAGTAAATCGAGTTGATTAATCTATTAAAAGTTTACAAGTTTAATAATTTTAAGTTAACGGATATTTATGAATTTTTATAGTATTAGATTTTATTCATCCAAGACCCATACCCATGGGTGTTTTTGGGTCTAAATCCTACCCATACCCGAAATACTTATTTTAATGGACATGGGTCTGGATCTGGGTCCGGATCTAATATAAAAGTAATGGGTCCGAGTTCGATTAATTCCCGTCCATTGACATGTCTAACTCCAACTGAAGGTTGAAAGAATTATGGAGGGAAAACCGTGCTAAATGAACCCGAAGAAGCCTTCAAGGTGATAGAATCAACTTCTGATAATGAGGGAAGCTATTAAATAATTTATGCAATTTCAAATGTTGTCTCAACGAGCCATATCCATTCTCCACTCTTAATAACCTTAGAGACCAATGCAGAATCAGGGATCCCCAGTAAAATAGGAGCTCGAGAGAACTGATGTTGCAGACACCCAAAGGATGTCATGGCTCCTGACGAAGTAAGAAGTTCTGTCCTGGTCCTATATAGTATTGCACTGCAATGACTAAAGTCCTGTATGTTCCAAAGTAAGAACTAAACCTTAACCTAATATTACTATTTTTTTTTATTTGGCTAAATCGCATTTTCCATCCTGTATGTTAGGGAGTGGCACTTTGAGGACACTCAGAAATGGGGGGCAATTTAATTCACATTAAGCATTTAAGTTTTATGCAATTTGAGGGCTCCATCCATTGGGATTCTCAAAGTTGGTCGAAATGAGCTAATTTGGCCTTTTCGAGGATTTTGAAATGAGGGTTGTGGCTGAGTCAAGAAAACAAAAATTTTTCCTTGCCAACTAGGACGATGATGAGGAAATTTTGGGTCGTAGTCCTCTAACTAAGGCCTTTGATATTTTAGTCCTAGAATTTGTTATTTTTTTGGCATATTCAGCCATTCTAGCCAAATTTTACCTGAATTCCGCCAGAGCAATTTGGGATTTTGAGAATTGGGATTTTCCCAATTTGGTGAGAAAATTGCACATGAAAAGCACATAAAGAAGGTTGAGATTGATTTATGCCTTTGTCTATTTGTTTCTAGCTAGCCCATTTTAAGAAAGACCCCAACTTAAGAATCATAGAATTCATTCTTTCCGCCCAAACATTTTCAGCCCAAATTACTCAAAATTTTCTATCAAAATTGAATATGTATTGAAGCAAAACAAAGCTACGTTTTTGTAATGTCATTAAGCACGAGTGCGAATTTTAATGGTTTCTCCTTCCTAACTACTATGAGATTTCACATAATTTGAAATGTTTGTATATGTTGTTGGATGAAGGAAATTAAAGTATAAATTATTTTGTTGGTGTGGATTCCTTGAGTCCATTTAAAAACCATTTTCTATTAAACAATGACAAAAGTGACTTTGGAATCTGAAATTCTATTGCCTAAACCTTTTCTTCTTCAACTCTATCTTCCATTTGCAAAATAAAGGAGAGGGATGAATCGGGCCAGTTCTATGCAATATATAGAAAGAATTGTGGAAAACACTGTTAATTTCCTCCAAATTGGCTTGAGAATGTTGCCACTAAGTAGCTACATGCATTTTTTCCACCAAATAGGATAAAATCCCTAATTCCCAAACATTCTAAATTGCTCTGATAGAATTCAGGTCAATTCATTTGAAAAACTTAAATTGCCAAAAAATAATAAATTTCAGGACTAGAATTACCAAGACCTTAGTAACAGGAATATGGTCTCCAACCCCCCAAATATACATGATCATGTAAATAGATTTTCATGTTCCTGAATTTATCAAAACAAGAAAATATTACAAATAAATTCTTGAATTGATTTGAGTATTTGTGGGTCCGAAATCTCTACTTGAAATCTCTTATTCTTCTCTTAAGAACGTGATCTTCAATTTCGGCAACTTAAGAGGTGAAACTTGACGTTTGATCTCCTTTGGCGTTGACTTTGACATTGAATAACGTTAATTGGAGGGTCGTTGACTTGTTCCTGGATTAAATGCTGTAGACTTGGAATATTTAACTTGAATTTGGAATACTTCTTGGTGGATTTGAGACTTTGATTTTCCGCCAACGTAGACTTCTGTCTTAATAACGTTAATTCGCCGGTGTTCGGACTTCTTTTCAAATTAAAAGCTGATTTTGGACGATTTCCACGATGAACGCCTTGAATCTTTCCTTGAACGCCGTGGATCTTCCTTGATTTGCACTTGAGAGGATTTTTGGACTTCTTGAATGATCTTTTGCTTGTATCTTCAATTGTATGTGTGTGTGTCTTGAATGACTTCCAAGGACCCCTTTATATAGCTGTTAAAGAGGTAGAGTTGTGGTGAAGTTGAACTCTTATTTTGTATAATCTCATTTATTTAAATTTAAAGAGATAATACATTAAATATTTTGGGAAGACATGATTGGTCAATTTCGATATTATCTCCTTAACTCTTGTATTTTTCAAAGAGATAATATAGAAATATTCATGATTTGATTGGCCGAATCACCTTAATTTGCCACTTGTCGGCCGTCAACTTGATGACGATATATATATTAAAAGATCAATTAAAATAACTATTCATGTTTGAAATTAATTTAGTAAATTCTAAAATATAAATAGAAAAGGGAATATAATTGATAAATAATATATATTTTTTACTTGTCGTCATTTGATTGAGTGCAAAATTAATTTATGTTGGAATAGGTGACCAGAAAGCCAATAGGTTTGGCAATTTGTAACCTATCCGACAACTTGATGTGAATGTAATATTATTATGTGATGAATAAGATGAGTGTTCGTCACCAATGGTACCTTCTTTGTTGCGCTCATCTTACATTTGTTAAAATGGTGTTTAACTTATATCGCAACAAAGCCCACAGACCATGGATAACAACTCGTGCAGTTAGGCCACGCATTGGATGGTGGTCATGAAACCAACTGATTAAGAGTTGGGTCTGAAACGTTCCAAGTCGAGGACCTCGAGACAGGGCATCGAGAGTCCTATTGAGACTTGCGTCAAGAGTCGTGTTCATTGGATGAGTGCCGTGTTTCATCGGCGACAAGCGTGGGACGCCTACACGATCTTGATGGGTTGGTCGACTGGGGTCGAGCCGACTGGACTGACTCGCGGGGATCATCATATGGAAGCCTTGGAGGCTTGGTCGGTATGATTGGATTCTCCGGTTCCGATAGTACGGGAGTAATCCTCAGACTTGAGGAATCATGGCAGTCACGTGCACAGGACGGCTGTATCTTGGATCTGGCGAGAGGTGATCATTCTGTAAGATGATCATTATAAGCCTTGTCCAGTGCAGTCAGAATGTGTAGCGAGGACGGTGGATTCCAAGAAGAGGATCCGTCCCCTGTCAGTATGTGACAGAGGTATCTCCTATGCACTCGGAGACACGTTCATGCTGTTTGAAGCTGTGGCCACAGTGGTTGGTCGAACAGGGAATGGTTTCCTGTGTCGACGCAATGAAGAATACGTGGTCTCGAGTATTAAGCATAGATGCCTAGTCAAGGATGGGAACCGACACCCAATTCCATACCCTAGACTAAGGCCGGGAGACGGTAGACGGAAGGATCGTACCCATACGGAATCGGCGCCTAAATGTTCACGCCAATTCACCTAGTCTCTAGTGACATGGACCGTTGCTAGACGGCCACCCATGGTAACGGGCCCTTGTGGGACACGGGCCCAAGTCTAGCTGAGGGTGAACCTAAAGGGTTACACACAAATCACCGAGGAGGTTGAGAGATCGACTTGGAGTCAATCTCGAAGGATAAAATAAGTAATTGGATTACTTAAGGGAAAGTCCATTGGATGGACGGGCCGATTGTATCGGGCTTTCATTTAATCGGTAAATTGGATTTTCGATTAAATATGGAAAGTTGAGATATTGAGACGTTGGATCTTTTAATTGGATTAAAAGATCAACGGGAATAATTTAAGTGGACATTAAATTGGATTTAATATTGGGTTCGTCGTAATTGGATTACGATAAAAACCCGGTCCGTTAAATTATACCCGAGAGGAGAAATAATTCCTAATTTGGAATAGGAAGAAGTTGGACTTCTTCCCTTAATTAAACATGGCCGACACGCTCCCTTGGAGGAAGCAAAATCAGCCATGTTTCATGCTAGGTGGTATGTTGACTTATCTCTTTTGGAAAGAGACAAATCAACTCCAATCAAGCTCTTCCCTTTTGGTATGATTTGATCATACCATAAATTTTGGTAGGCTTGATTGAAGAATTGATGGTGATTGATTGGAATGAATCTAAACATCCTTGGATGAACCTAGACACATTCCAATAATCACATTAATTATGTATATATATTAGAATATACAACACCTAGCATAAGTGATTCATTATTCATCTTTTTCTAGGAAAAAGAGAAGACAAAAATCCTCTCCTCTCTCTCAAAATTTCGTGCTCCCTTCCTCTCTTACACTTGTGTTCTTCACTTGATTTTGAATCAAGAAGAAGAACAAAGTAAGTTTAAGAGAACACTAATTCATAGTGTTCTTCTCTTAAACCGATTCCTTCCTAAACCCGTTCTTTTCTAGCAAGAAGAACGTGTGTTTCTTCCGGTGTGGTGTGGATCACCTTTGGAGAATCCATACGTTTGGATTTCGTGAGCATTCCGGAGAAGGAACAACGCTAGTAGCCGGGAGCATACGCTAAACAATCAAAGGTAACGGTTTATTACGCTTTGATTGATTTCATTTGTATATCTATGCCCTATGTGTTTAAATATATGTTTTAATATTTACACATCCTACATCGAACGCCCGGTTGAGCACCCAAGGATACACCCCTTGGGATTCGCGTATTTTGAATTTGATTTAAATTTACGCACTTTCCACGCTTTTCTCGCTTCCGCTCGCGCTCCCGGGCGGATCCGCTTGTCCTTCAATTTATTCACAAATGCTCACTCGAAACTCGTTCACGAATATATGCTTGAAAATATAATTTTTGAAGTGAATGAGTTACGAAAATATGAATTAAAAATTGAATGGGCCGCCATCTTTGTGGATTTGCTTCATGAAAAATCCAAACTCATTCTTGTTCTTTTTTGGAAAACAAAAATGGGCCTAGTTTTAATTTGATAGATGTGGATGCATTCCACCACTGAGCAAACTTCATCTTTCTCTGACGCTGTGAGTTGTGAAGGAGTGAAACACGAATTACATATAGTTTTGAAATCCTTTCAAAAATCAAACTTTGGAGAGCACAATCCTTTTTTGGATTAACATAGCGTGATTAACATTCCAATTGTTTCAGCTGTCGAGTTCTGATTGGACTAGAACTTAAATCGCAAAATACTCTAATTGAACACCTATATAAGGAGGACAATCCAGAATCAACCCGGGGTCGTGGAGATTAAATGTTGGACTGCAAAAACTGGTATGCTCCATAGCTTGTATATATTTTCCTGTAACTTTTCATCATGCTCACAAGGTGTTTGTGGTAATGCCCCATTGATTTTGTTTTGCAAAATTTCAGCCCGGGAGAAGTTTTCAACTCAAAATTTCTCTTTGAATCCTCAATTTTTTAGCTTTCTTCTTGATGATTTGATTTTTTTAAACATGCATGACGTGGATTTTACCATATCCTTCAGCCTCAAACTTTTTTTTCTTTGGAGTTTCTCTGACTCTTTCGAGCTGGTACATCGTTGGATCCGTTGACAAACATACACTACAAAAAAATAGGGCTATAGCAACGGATTTTTTGCAGCGGACCAATTCATTGCAAATTTGCAACGACCTTTGCTTCGACTTTGCAACGGATTCTAATTTTTTTTACATTTTTATTGCAATTTCCGTGGCAAGTTAACAATGATATTTTGCAACGGGCTATCCGTGGCAAAATTCAGTTGCAGAATTTGGTCAACTTTAAGATGTCCCACATTCAAATAAGTCATTGCAAAAGTCGTGCCAAAATATTGCAACGACACATTCCGTTGCAAACTTCCAACGATTTTTGCAACAGACGTCTTTCGTTGCATACTTTGCAACGAAGATTGTAGTTAAATCCGTTGCAAAAAATTTGCAACGGACTTTATAACGAACCCGTGTTATTGCAATTTGAATGTTGTGATTTGCAACGGATTTAGCGAGATTTAGCGACGACACATTGTCCGTTGCACAACCTGCCTACAATTTTGCAACGGAGTTGCAACGACCTTTGAAGTCGTTGCAATCCGTACATACAACTGTAAGCATTAATTGTTGAGCCGTTGAATTTGCAACGATTTTTGCAACGGATTTGTCCGTTGCAATATGTTTGTGATAGTTGTAACCTACTATTTTAAAATGCTATATATTTTACAACAGATTTTGCAACGGTAATATAATTTCATTGCAAAGTCCGTTGCAAATCCGTTGCAAAATCCGTAAACATGCGACCTTTATAAGAAAGGTTTTAGGAAAGATTACTACAATTGGACATCTCTTGGTGAGCCTATATAGATGGATTATGAGCATTCAATTTCAGCTGACAAATCTGTAGATCAAACGACAAATTGGAATAACTATGAGCAATTGAATTGGGATTGGAGGATGGTGTTTGATGCAGCTGGTCCCGTATCTCGTCCACAGGGGGATGTATTCAATATGCAATTTGGAGAAAATATTTCCCCCTGGATTCTTTGAACCATGAAAGACATGTTGCTGAGACTTATGTAGTAGCTAATTGTCCAGAAGCGCAACCATACTATGAGTAAGTTTTAAATATGTTTATTTGCTCAGTACAAATATATCTTTAGATTATTAATTAAAGTATATTGATGGCATAACTTGTAATGCAATTTCTTCCATGATTCAAAACTTACCTAAGTTTTTGATAAGTTGACATTGATGGCATAGTTGCAATGCAATTTCTTCCATGGTTCAAAACTTACGTAAGTTTTTGACAAGTTTTTGCTTATCTATATTGTAAATGTAGAACTATTGAAAATGAAATTCAACCTCTAGATGACAGCATAAGCATTTTTGTTGATGAAGATAATAAAACGAAAGATGATGAAGAGGAAAAAGACAGTTTTGAAGAATATGAAACGACTGATGATGAAGAAGATGATAATGAAGAAGATGATGATGATGATGATTATTAATTGAACATAATGTATTGATGATTTTTGTCATGATATTTTATCTCATTAACTAATTGAAGAGTATATCTTAAATCATTTATTCCATATCATTTTTAAAAAAATTATTAATTATAAAATATTTTTATTTCATTTATTAATGAAAACTATATCTTAAATCATTTATCTCATTTAATTTTAAAAATAATTATTAATTTAAAATTATTTTTTTCGATTTACTAATTGAATAGTATATCTCATTTAATTTTAAAAATAATTTAACTTTTTACTATACACTTTCCCTCCCCATTTTGACATCCTAATTTTCCCCCCCCTTTTCCTCCTCTATTTTCTAAACCCTAATTTTTTTCTCCCTTTCCCTCCCTCTTTTCCCCCTCTCCCCTTCCCCCTTCCCCCTACATTTTCAGCACAACATTTCTCTCCCCCCCCTCCTCCTTTTCTCTATTCTGCCGCCGCCACGAGGTATGCTTCTCCCCCTTTCCTCTCCTCTTCTCTTTCTCCTCTTTTCTTTCTTCTAATTTTTTTTTTCAGTTTTTGTTGAAGTCTCCGCCACTGCCCGCTGCCTCCCGCCCGCCGCCGCGAGGTATGCTTCTCCTCTTCTCTTTCTCCTCTTTTCTTTCTTATATTTTTTTTTTCAGTTTTTGTTGAAGTCTTCGCTGCCGCCCGCCCGCCACCGCGAGGTATGCTTCTCCTCCTTTCTTCTCCTCTTCTCTTTCTCCTATTTTCTTTCTTATATTTTTTTTTTCAGTTTTTGACTTTTTTTAGAGCCGCCCGCCGCCGCCGTCGTCCGCCGCTGCCGCCGAGGTCCTCCACTTTCTTCTAGTTTTTCATGTCCAAAACCCTTTTACTTGTTTAGTTTTGTTTAGTTTTTCATGTCTAAAACCCTTTTACTTGTTTAGTTTTGTTTAATTTTTCATGTCCAAAACCCTTTTACTTGTTTAGTTTTGTTTAATTTTTCATGTCCAAAACTTCTAATTCCCTACATGAATATATGCTATATTGAGTATTGGCTAAGTCATATTTTGTTCATGTGCAGAATTGGGTATTTTGTTCTATTTTGTTATAAAATGCATATTGAGTATGTTATATTGAATATGTGTTGGTATAAAATGTATATTAAGTATGTGTTTAATATAAAATTGTGTATGACAATGTAATATATTGAGTATTTGGTTGATATATTGAGAATGTGGTTGGTATATTGAGGTGGATGGGAATGATAATTGTATTGATGAGGTTGGATGAGTGTTGTTGGTTATGATTGTAGATTAGGATTTTTATTAACATAAACTCATCTAAACTAATGTACCTAAGTTATATCACAAGTTAAAAATTTAATTAAACTACTTTAACTTAGTTATATCACAAGTTAAAAATGCAACTCTACTAATGTAATTTTGTTAAATTTCAACTTAAAATCTTTAACTAAACTAATTTAACTTAGTTAACTCCATTGAATGTCATTACTCCGGCGGATATCATGTAAGAAAATTTAAAATATTTGATTGTTTATAAATATTTTAAAAATATTATATTATATTTGTTTTTATAGTTATTTATTTGATACTTTATAGGGATTCGAAAGTTCAAGAGGTCATCAAAAAACGACTCTGAAGATAGTCCGGGTGATATCCCACCCGACCACCCACCTTCACAACATTGTGAAAATGAATTTGATCCCCTTCTTTAAATTTGTATGCTTTAAAATTAAATATTTTTATTTTGTGGATTGGAATGTTGAATTATCTTTACTGTAAGTATTTTGCCTTAAATATATTGTCATATTTGAATTTTCTTGTTAGAGTTAAATTAAATATATTTTTATTATTGAATATAAATTATGAAATTGTCGTTGTAAATGAAAATACTTTTGCAATAGATTGTCGTTGCAATTATCGTGGTAAAATTTGCAACGGATTGTCGTTGTAAATGGAAATTATTTTGCAACGAATTGTAGTAAATTATGTCGTTGCAAATTTTGCAACGGAATGTCGTTGCAAAAAAATATTGCAATATAGCAATGACTTCCATTGCAAATGTCGTTGCAAATAAAATGATTTTGCAACAAATTATAGCTAAATATTTCGTTGCAAAATTTGCAACGGAATGACGTTGCAAATATTCCGTTGCAATATTGCAACGACATTTCGTTGCAAATGTAGTTGCAAATAAAACCCGATTTTACAACGAATTGCTATCATCTTTGCCCAATATGCAAAATATAAAAATTCAACTTTTAAAATAATGAAATTTGCAATGGACTTTTGCAACGGATAAAAATCCGTGGCAATATTTTGCAACGACCAAAAAATCCGTTGCTATATAGCAGTGGTACCTATAGCAACGGAAAATTTTCCGTTGCAAAAGTCCGTGGCAAATCTGTTTTGCAACGAATTTTTCATGAAATCCGTTGCAAAGTTTCGTTGCTATAGGTCTGTTTTTTTGTAGTGATAGAAGTTCTACGCAGAAGGTAAAATAACAATTTTCTTTTTGTTCGCTCGTTCTTCTGATTGCATCAAATTATATTTCACAATATTTCCATGGGACCAATGTCGATGAATCATGCTTGGAGTCTAAAGTAAGAACCTTGTTTATTATGGAACTTAAGTGTTCACTTGCATGGTTTTGGAATATGCAACGAATTTTCCCCTTTTTCTTCAAAATCGATTTCAAGTGGAAAAATTTGATGTAAGTACCACTCCAACTTTAAGTTCCTTGCTTGCAATTCCAAGTTTCACTTTTAATATTGAAAGAGTTTTGGACTTTGTTGATTTCACCATCTTCGGACCATGCAAAAATCTTCCTTTCCAAAACAAAGTGATTGATCAACTCACCATTTCTTTTGGGCCATGAAAATACTTAATATATGAGCCCTCATACCACTGCAACAATTCTTTGATTTGAGTTAACTGCAACCGTAAAATTTTGAAGTACCATGATTTAACCGATGTTGCAATTTTGTAGTGAAACTTTTCAATTGACTGTGAATACACATGATTTATTTGAGTTGATTTTCTAACTCAGTTAAATCTATATATATATATATAGGGATAATTGCATTTACACCCCCTAACCTATGGTTTGTTTACACAAACCACCCCTGCCTTTTGAATAATTACACATACACCCACTAGAATGTAAGCATCATTTACACAAATCACCCCTATTTATTTTAGAAAACTACACTTACACCCCGTAAAAGTATCGACATTATTACACAAACCACCCCTATTTTTTGCTATCAAGGGTGGTTGCTGTAATTATGCAAAAGGCATGGGTGGTTTGTGTAAGTAGACTATAGGTCAGGAGGTGTAAATATAATTATCCCATATATATATTGTGCTTTTCACTAACTCAAGTAAGTCCACCCTTTTTTCGTGTTCTGATAGGTTGCAACATGGTTTACTTCAAAGACGAGTCTTATTCTTCTGGTCAACAAAATTCGTTATTCTTGATGATGAAAGTAAACCCATGGAGAATAGAACAACTTCCACGACCCACACTCCTCTTATCGGTCGATACACGAAGCAATGGCCGAGATTGACACATCCACTTCACACGGAGCAATGGTCTCGAGAAGTTCCACTGAGAAAGACTTCTAAGGTGTGGTCTTTGCAAGTGACTCATCAGCGTTGTTTTGACGAACCAATTCTTCTACCGACATTAGGCAGCCGCATCATTGTAGGGAAAGCTAAGTGGGGTGACACCATTCAACTTGCAGGCGAGTTCTACTACATCAAAGGCTTTTGGGAGTGGATGGAAAAAACCTATTTCATGACCGTTCGTTCAAACTATCTTCCTCTCCGACAAGGCGATCATGTTTTTGTCAAGTTCTATATCCCCCATAAATTTGATTTCTTCCAAGAAGTGCCAGGGATTCTTTCACAAGACGTTTGCAAGGCCTCTTTAGAAGGTGGAGTCCATCATTGGCATCTGCGCATTTTGTTCAAGACCATGGAGAAAGTGTGGTTTCCTTCCATGCCCCAAATATGAAGAATTTCTCCTCTGAGGTGTACAAAAAGTGGTGGGCCAAAGTTGATGGTGGCTACCTTGAAGAAAATGTGGCGAGGTTGCTTTCCTCAAGCCCAAGTCAAGTTTCTCCTAAGGGCAAGGAGTGTGTTGAAGGAGTTGCACAAGATCAATCTCTTGAGCAAGCTATCTCTCTTCCCAAGGTAGTTTTCAAGTGGTTGAACCCCTTGAAGTCAATAAGAAGAAAGACGCCTCCCGTTCTTTGGAAGTACGTGGGAGTAGCAACCCTCATCGTCATTGGAAGAGGCTGAAGAGGGATTTAAAGCCAACAAACGTCAATGTTAATGGTGAGGGCTCAAGTCATGAACCATCGATGTTGAATTTTGTCAAGAAGGTTATTTTTCTTACCTATTTTCCTTTCTTTTATCAATAAGATCTTTTCTTTTTGTTTCTAACTCAAGTTGACGCATTGTTGTAGCTCGAAGATGAAGTCTTAGTTATTGAAGATTATGAGACTTCTTAAGACAGTCAAAGATCTACTTTTGGGTTTGACGTGTTGGCTACAACCCGTCTACTTGAAATGGGGCTTAAGAGAAAACAAACTTCTTGTTATGCCGCTGTGCCGGTATTTGAAGGCGAGAGGTTTGTTCTGAATCATCAAAAGGAGTTCCTTCAAAAGCTATGGAGTGATCTCCTCGTGAAGATATCAAACACCCCAATTGACTTCACCTCCTCAATCAAAGGCGATGTTTGCTTCGTTCTTGAATCCATGAAGAGCTTTCAGAAGTTTGGCGTATCAAAAGTGGAAGAATCGATGAATATGTTCTTCGCCAAGGCTGCTGCTTATGATGAAGCAAGATCATCATCTTTTGAAAGGTTATCCAAAGGTCTTCTCGAGCGACAGTTAAAGGAAGCAACGATTGTCTTCAAGATGCTCGAACAAAAGAGAGTGAATAGGCTTTCAAGGTCCAATCCACCACCGACAAGTTGAAGCGTGTTGAGAAGGAGCTTATAGACTTGAAGTAACAAAGGAAGAACTTGTGTGCTACTCTGAAGGGAGAAAAACAACTTGTTCATAGTGCTCAAGCCAGAGTTAATGAAATTGTGGAAGAAATTGCAGCACTTGAGAATACCACCCCCCTCAATAATGAAATAGTTGTGAGTTTGGAGGTTTCAAGAACAAATTTGGAAGTCCTCAAGGAAGAGTTTAAGTACTTGAGTCCCTTTTCTTGAGATTTGCTTAGGACCTCTATTTTGTTGCATTTGATTCCTTTTTTGTTTGTTTTAAGTCATGAAACTCTGATGTTTTTTGAGATTACGTAATAGAAGTTTTGTTTTTTTTTTCTTTTCTCTCTATCTTGTAATCTTTGAGCAAGTTTTGAATACTTCCCATCTCGATAACTTCATATGAGAAATAAAGTTCATTTAAATGTTATGACTGAACTTAGATATATCTAAGCTGCCTACGTACCTCATCAAGAGGATCAAGTCAATACGTAGTTCAAGGGTACAAATATTTGTTTGGAGAGGGGAAGGTCGTTCACAGTTTATACTGATGCGGGCCAGGAGTTTTTCTTTCTTTCTTTTCTTTTCTTTTTCTTTTTTTTTTAACATGTGTAGTATCGCTTCAAGAACTTTTCATTTATCGGGCCTATCTTGAAGTCGTGTTCAACATCCTCTTCTTCAACCTCATCATTTCCTATTAAAGGAATGTGGTAAGCTTGGGTAATGTCTTCTTTAGCACCACCGTTAACATAATTAGATGATGCTACACTTTCCCTACCATCTTCATCGCTGCACTGAGCTTGCATGGAGATTGTAGTTTGTGCTTTAACCTTTAAGCATCTACCGCATGTTATAGTCAAGGTTGTATGGCGTCTCATTCTTGAAGGAATCAAGCTTTTGAGCTTTTGTATACATGAGTTCTTGATGTTTTTCTTCGTATGTGCAGTTATCTTGAACATGCCTTTCATTTGATACATCACTTTTCTGCATGGACCAAGTCTATCGAAGACAGATCGTTTGTTGGTTTCTCCATGCATCATTCTTTTATGTGGGCCAAGTTTGAAACTCTTCGGTGACATAGTTAATGTTGACCTTCTTTATGGCGATGCGGATAGGCATAGGAGGGATCAAAGACCTATTAGGGAATCTTGAACTGAATGTCGCTTTTCTCTCAACATCATTTGGGTGGCATTGAGTCCATGTACTTATTTACTACCGCCCTTCGTGGAGAGTTTTCTAAAGTAACCCCATCTTGTGGCTTATATCCGGTTTTGACAAGAACTTTGCATGCTTTGGAGTTTCAATTTTTAGGTGTGACATCTCTCCATCCTCTATTTTAGGTCCTTGAGTTGGTTGCACGAAGCCTTTGAGTGGTTGTGCCTTCCTTGCATCAAGATTTGTCAGTTGCAGCACCAATTCTTTTACTGATCAAGTCCTAAGAGGAAGGATTTTTCTTTTGGACCAATTTCACTAGCATTCGCTGAAGAGGTTATTTTGTTTTTACTTTCTTCATCTTGATTGATTTGTTCTTCGAATTTCTCGATGGATGAATTTTATTTAGCTTTTGGACTCCCGAGATAGTTTATAGCATCAGCAAAATGAGACTCGGCTTCGGTGGATAGTTTATCTTTAGCGAGCACTTTCTTCACAACACAGTCTCTTGAATATTTGAAGCACTGGTGCCAAGTAGAAGGAATCACGCCATTCTCATGTAGCCAAGGTCGGCCGAGAAGCATGTTGTATGATGTCTTGGCATCTATGACATAGAACAACGCGGTTGACGACATATCCTCTATCAGGAAGTTTTCTTATGATGCCGAGAGCCCTTTTGTCCCCCTTAGTTGAAGCCTTGGATCATAATACGACTATTTGTCAATTCGTCCATGGGAATCCTAACTCCTTCATTGTGCGTAATGGTAGGATGTGGACTGCAGATCCCCTATCGGTGGTGGATTGAAATTGAGGCGCCCTCGTCCTCTGATGGGAGTTGATGTTCAATTCAATCAATTAATACGTGGCTGACTTTTTGCTCATGTGCATAACAAGTTATGAACTGACCTGTTATGTGGCTTGGAGCCAAGTAGCAGACCTTCATCAGTAAAGGTCATTGCTGACATGCATTAACCTGCATGAGAGAAATCTTTCCTTTCGAGTAGGTCATCGTTGTTGTTTGTAATGTCATTCCTATGCGTGGTATTGCATGAAGCTTTTCTACTATCAACAGATTTGCACTTGGTTGTCACCAGATTTGCTGCTCCAGAGTCCTCTACAAGAGAAATTTTGCCTTGGCGAGCTAATTGCATAACTTTGTCCTTGAACACGAAACAATCTTGTATCGAATACCTAACTAGACAGTGGTACTTGCAATACTTTGGATCATCTGTTCGTCCAACTTTTTTAGGTCGCTTCGATTCGGGCAATTCGATGAGATTGGCCTCTAGTAAGTTTTCAAATATCCTGGGCACATCGGAGTCAAGGAACGGGTATTGCTTCTCTTGCATTTCCTTCAAAGTTAACTTTCTTCGCGGCTTCTCTTCGGGACCATTATTTTTTGAGATGCTACCATTATTTGCCTTGCTTCGGAGTTTGAAGGGTGCCACATTTACTACCATGGATTTCTTATCTGGAGCTTCCGAATAAGGCTTGCCCTATTTCTTGACTACTTGTTTTTCTTTGGTCCTGCGGGGTTCTTGGACAGGTGGTCCTTGCGCTCCACTCGCTAGGCTTAATTCCATATCATGTGCTTGAGTGGCTAAATCTTCGAATGATCTGGGTAAGATTCCTTGGAGAATATACCAAGCACCCCACTGTATCCTTTGAATGCACATCTTTAAGGCTTAGATTTCTCCACCTATTGATATAATCGATAACTGGCTCATCTGTTGGGATTGAATCCCTCCAGTGATGAACCCAAAACGAAACACCTAATTACTATTACAGTCTAATATACACAAAGGACTATACAAATTATATTAGATAAGGGAATACAAAAGGAGGGAGGGGAAAAAATCCCTAACGCCGTCTATAGCTCAGGGAGCCGAGATCTGAGGAGGGGACTCACGGCCACCAATAGGCCGGCTCCCATAACCGGCCACAAAGGTCGCCCACAAAGGGTCCAAAGTACACACCACAACCACTAAGGTTTTTCCACAAGGATCCAAAAAACACCACAAAGGTCACAAAGAGATTTTCGGTTTCAGAGAAGAAGGAGATTTCTTTTTACTCTCGGTCGTGTTCTATATAAGAAGGGATGGAAGCCCTTTTATACAAACAAAGGAGAGAAATTAGAGGCGGAAGAGGCGGTGGTTCACGTTTTCGATACCATCGAAAAGAGGAAGATGGAAGAGAAGCCAAGGAGCCATGTATTGAAGAAGATTAGAGGAGCGGACTTTTGGCGAAGGCTGCGGCTGAGAGGAAATATAAATGAGGAAATATGATTAGGGCAAAACAACTAAGTGTGAGGGACAAGGGTCAAATTCGGGTTATGGGCTGGGTCATGTGGTGGAGGTGGGCCTTGATAGATTGGGCCACAATGTGATGGTTCAATGGGCCTCCAAAGTTGTGGAAAACAGGGACAGTGAGCCGGGCCTATCCGAAATGGGTCATGGGCCAACATATTCCAACAATCTCTACCTTGGACTAGGACCCATGCGGGGAACCAGTACCAAGGTCGGATCTCGGCCATCATCATCGCCATGTTACTCCTGGGACACTGAGAGGTACCTGCAAAATAGAAAAACACACTTGCAAATTTTGGGTTAGTAACGAAGAGAAACGAAAACAAAAACAGAACATTCTTAGGACTGTAAAATTAGTAGACATCTCCATGGCTATCTTCAATTACAGCATTGGCTTCTTCTTCACTATCCTGATTCCTATCCCTGTTGTCTTTTCTAGGTTTCCTACAATCTTTAATATAGTGCCCTTTAATCCCACAATTGTAACACTTCCGTTCTTTCTTTTTATCATCTTCACTCTCATCATCTTTTGATTTAGACTTATTGCTCCTATGTTTGTAGCCTGAATTCCTAGTTGTTCCCTTCACAAAGTTCACTTCAAGTTGGTTTTGACTAGGTTTGTTAGCGTTAGTGTCCATCTCCTTACTCTTTAACCTATTCACAACAGTTTCTAAATTAACATGATCCCTACCATACTTAATGGCAGCTTTAACATCACTGTACTCTTCTGGTATAGCATTGAACAAGACAATTGGAGTATAGTCATCAATGTTCTTATCACCAGTCAACTTTATGTCCTGAACTAGTTTCGTGAACTCATCAAGATTTTCATCAATGTTTTTAGACAAGTCTAACTTATACCGAAAAAATTTCTCAAGCAGAAAAAGCTTACTAGGCAACGAGTTTTCAGTATAAAGCTCTTCTAACTTATCCCACAAATCTTTAGTAGTATTTTATTTTCCTACCTTCCTAATCACAGAATCTGACAAATTCAAGATAATGGAAGAATAGGCATATTCGTCATTTTCAATTCATTTTCGTTCAGAAAAATTTAATGCATATTTACCATGAATAGCTTTGAAAAATCTTTGTTGGATCAAAATTCCTCTCATCTTTTGTTGCCATATAGAAAAATCAAACTTTTCATCGAAAGGGTGCAAATTGTATACAACTATCACAAAAGGATTTTAGTAGCAACAAATGCAGAAAGGGTGACCTTCTCTACCTCAACCAGATACCCGACAACCTTAAGGACCCGACCAGGTGAAGGAGTAGAAAAGGGGTTGGTCGAGATCTAATATCAGTATGCACAAAGCCTTAGTAACAACAGTATTAATAGAACCTTACCAAAAGGTAGCACTTAAGCAGTTAAGCAATATAACAGAATTGCACCAAGCAGGAAAGAGATTCACTAAGCAAAGTAAATTCTTGAGCAGACAACACCGAGCAGTAGAATACTTATATGAATTACACGAAGCAACAAGGATCGCACACAGCCGATTACCAATAACACTAAGCAATTAAATAACATCGGAAACTAATATTGTTTGTACTAAACAAAACAACACAAAGCATAAATCACAAAGTAGAATACCAGTTTTTTTTTTTTTTTTTTTTTAATCACAAAGCAGGATATTACTAAATTTCGCACTAAGCAAGAAAATTATTTAACCGAAATATTTTTGCACAAAGCAGAAAGAGAGGCACTAAACACTTAAAAAGAATTGCAATTGACAAACCTTGCACTTAAACCAAAAGATGCACTAAGCAGACTTACACAAAGCTGAATCCAAATAGCACTAAGAAATACAATGCACTAAAGGAAAAAATGCACTAAGAAATATAAGAGCACTAAGCTAATCAATATCAGAAAATCAGGAAACAAAAAAACGTTATTTCACTAAACACAGCACTAAGCAGTAGTGTTTTAGCACAAAGCCTTAATAGAAGAAATTTTTGGCAAACCAACAGAACCAATCAATATTTACTCAAGACGAAAAATCACTTAGCAATACTTAGCAGCAAATCAACAAACCTTTAGAGCAATATGAAACACAGCAATTCTTGTACTAGGCAACAATTATCAATAATAATGTACCAGGCAATATACTTGAATAAACCCACAAAATTTCACACAATATATAAAAAGAAAAATTTGAGGCGCACAAACAACAACAGAAAAACAAAGGGATCTTTGAAGGCTCGTACCAAACCTTCGACGGCCAGAAAGAGCACAGAGGCTCTGATACCACTGTTGGGATTTAATCCCTCCAGTGATGAACCCAAAACGAAACACCTAATTACTATTACAGTCCAATATACACAAAGGAATATACAAAATATATTAGATAAGGGAATACAAAAGGCGGGAGGGGAAAAAAATCCTAACGCCGTCTATGGCTTAGGGTGCCGAGATCCGAGGAGGGGACTCACGGCCACCAATAGGCCGGCTCCCACAACCGGTTGCTCCAAAGAACACCACCACAAAGGTCGCCCACAAAGGGTCCAAAGTACACACCACAACCACTAAGGTTTTTCCACTAAGGATCCAAAAAACACCACAAAGGTCACAAAGAGATTTTCGGTTTTAGAGAAGAAGGAGATCGCCTTTTACTCTCGGGCGTGTTCTATATAAGAAGGGATGGAAGCCCTTTCATACAAACAGAAGAGAGAAATTAGAGGTGGAAGAGGCGGTGGTTCACGTTTCTGATACCATCGAAAAGAGGAAGATGGAAGAGAAACCAAGGAGCCATGTATTGAAGAAGATTAGAGGAGAGGACTTTTGGTAAAGGCTGCAGCTGAGAGGAAACAGAAATGAGGAAATATGACTTAGGGCAAAACAACTAAGTGTGAGGGAGAAAGGTCAAATTCGGGTTACGGGCCGAGTCATGTGGTGGAGGTGGGTTCCATGAAAAGGATCCGTCCCCTGTCAGTATGTGACAGAGGTATCTCCTATGCACTCGGAGACACGTTCATGCTGTTTAAAGCTGTGATCACAATGGTTAGTCGAACAGGAATGGTTTCCTGTGTCGCCGCAATGAAGCATGCGTAGTCTCGAGTATTAAGTATAGATGTCTAGTCAAGGATGGGAGCCACGCCCAATTCTATACCCTAGACTAAGGCCGGGAGACAGTAGACGAAAGGACCGTACCCGTACAGAATCGGCGCCTAAATGTTCACGCCAACATTCACCTAGTCTCTAGTGCCATGGACCGTTGCTAGACGGCCACCTATGGTAACGGGCCCTTGTATTGGGCCTTTGTTTAATCGGTAAATGGGATTTATCGGTTAAATATGGAAATTTGAGATGTTGGATCTTTTGATCGAATTGAAAGATCAACGGGAATTATTTAAGTGGACATTAAATTGGATTTAATTTTGGGTTCGTCGTAATTGGATTACGATAAAACCCTGTCCGTTAAATTTTGACCCGAGAGGAGAATTTATTCCTATTTTGGAATAGGAAGAAGTTGGACGTCTTCCCTAATTGAGCATGGCCGAAAATGCTCCCTTAGAGGAAGCAAAATTCAGCCGTGTTGCATGCTAGGTGGTGGTTGACTTGTCCCTTTTTGTAAGAGATAAATCAACTCCAATCAAGCCCTTCCCTTTTGGTATGATTTGATCATACCTTAAAAGTTGGTAGGTTTGATTGAAAAATTAATGGTGATTGATTGGGATGTATCTAGACATCCTTGGATGAACCTAGACACATTTCAATAATCACATTAATTATGTATATATATGAGTATATGCTAGCATCTTATGCAAGAGAATCATAATTCATCTTTTCTAGGAAAAGAAGAACAAAATTCAGCCTCCTCTCTCTCTCACACTCTCGGACTCTCTCTCCCTCTCTTACTATTGTTCTTCACTTGATCTTGAATCAAAAGGGAAGAACAAAGTAGGTTTAAGAAGAACACTAATTCATAGTGTTTATTTTCTTAAACCGATTCCTTCATAAACCCGTTTTCTTCTAGCAAGGAGAACGTAAGTTTCTTCCAGTATGGTGTGGATCACATTTGGAGAGTCCATACATTTGGACTTTGTGAACATTCGGAAGAAGAAACAAAGCTTGTAGCCGTATGCACTTGAAAACTACGAAGGTAACAATTTATACGCTTTCATTGTTTTCTATTCATATATGCCCTATGTGTAATATGTGCTTTAATATTGATACATCCTACATCGAGCCGATTGAGCACCCAAGGGTACAATCCTTGGGATTACGTTTATTTATTTGTATAAATGTACGTATTTCATCACTTTCTCGCTTCCGTTCGCGCTTGTCCTTCAGAGTAAAAGTTGTATGTGTTTGTTTCTCTGGCTACAAGTGTAGGGTTAGACAGTGAGGTGACAAGTTCTTGGGGCTGGATCTCAACATTGTTACTTCCAGTCTGGGACATATTCTGGGTCATCTGCATCACGACCAAGTGTATTAATCCTTTGGATTTGACTGTTATGAGTTAAAGAATGATCAGTTTTACGTGATTAATTGTGGTTTCCAAAGACTAGGCAGGCATTTGAAAGTCATGACCATTTGAAAATAGTGATATCTACAATAAACAGTTTATAATGTTAAATCTGAAATAGTTAAATAAATTAAAATAGATTTTAAAGAGTGAAAGCATGTGTTATACATCTTCAGTTTGAGTGTCAATTTCTGGATCAATTTGCTTCCTATTGTCTGGTAGCACTGCAGAATTGTTATGTAAAAGAGTACAAAAATGAATACATACTATAAATTGAATAAATACTGTACACTTTACGAATACCATAAAAAAAGAAGTTGACCACCTGTGTGTTTTTAGAATTGGGATGAGTAGGATTCGTACAACTCTTTTTGTTATGGCCTGTCCTCAAACAATTTGCACAAGTGTGAGACTAGCCCTTTCTTGACACCACTCCATCTCTGATGTCATTGGCATCCCTTCTCCTTACTTTGGGCCTTTCAGGTTTTGATTTGAGTAGTGGAGGATCAACAGTACCCAATGGTGACTCCTCAAAATCATGCATTCCAAGCACATGGCTTTTCATGTGGCTATAAACCCTTAAGTAAGCTTCTTTCTTGAAGTAGTCATCAACATACTCATCCACATTCAAATTGTGATAGCTTATGAAGGTAATTGCATGACAACAAGGGAAACCTACCAACTGAAACATTCCACAAGAACAGTGTCTATCCCTCAGATACAAAGTGTGGTTTTCTATAAAGTGTTGCACTTCAAATCTGTCTTCACCAACCCAACTTGGAAAACAGTTTCTACTCTCATGCATTTGCCTCTCAATCTTCTTGCAAATATTAGGCAAACAACACCGTGATATTTCTCCATTCCTTCCCTTTTCACTTGAATTCTTGTCATACACTTCTTTCTTATTGTCTCAAACATATCATGAATGGGTTGCTCCCTTGCATCTAAAATACATCCGCTGCAGTACAGGTGGAGTCAAAGACCTCTCCACCTTCAACACAAGTGTACTCCTAGGGTTGTGCTTCTCTACAGTAGCACAATAGTCATATAACATCTGATATTGCATTTTGATATTGCCCATCACCAACTTCAGGGCATACCTTTTGGCTCTGTACACCTTATGCATACTACATTCAATCTGAATGTTCCTTCTTATCTTATTTTTCAAAGACTATAACTCCTCATTTGGATCATCCCTTATGATGTGTTCAATTTTCCTCTTAATATACTTGTAATTGGCCTGTTTGTTCTCGGTTCTCTGGGCACATGTGTGGCTTCCTTAAATTGTATTGATTTGGAATGGTGTTGTTTGCATGATCCTTGAAGCATGGATCCTCCATTCACACCCATTCTTGCATGTGGCCGTGATCTTTTTTTTTCATTATGACTTAATTTCAAGTCTAACCCCTTCTCACTGCCCAATCTTTCAAGTCCCTCTGAATTCTCTAACATCCATGAAGGATATTGGGATGCTGAGGAATTAGAGCTACAAGATTCTGAATCATCCCCACCCTCATCATTCAGCTCTTCTATTGGTGAATTATCAGGGCAACTTTCACGTGTTTAGTTAGTTTCAAGGGGGGTTTTAGGTGCATATTCAGGTTCGTAGGGGATTTCTAATGTCTGTTCAGGTTCAGCTTGGCTTTCAGATATCTATCTACGTTCAAGTTGGTTTTCAGATGCATATTCCGGTTCATTGGTGGTTTGGCGATCTTATTGCTTATTTTTTAGTTTCAAAATTAGGATAGAATTGGTCATTTTCAATTGCAAAATTGGGTTCAAATTGATCATTTTCGGTTGCAAAATCAAGTTCAATTTGGTCAGTTTCAGTTTCAACTTCAGGTTCAATTTGGTCATTAGTTTCAGGTTATGAAAGGATAATGAAGGTATTTATTCATTTGATGGAATTATATTACCTTGAGTATCAATCACCAATAAAGGGCCTTGTTATTCTTCATTGTACAGTGATATTACGTCCAAACCCCTATGCCCTCGATAATTCCCTAATGCCATCATCCCCATTCAAGGGCCTAATACCATTAACCAAACTAAGCCCTGGAAGACAATAATATAAAATAATATTCAAACTCTTACCCCCTCCTTTAGTATACATATCAATTATATCCCCATAGTATAAACTTTCCTTATCCACTTCTTGAAACCACATCATAATGCCACCCACATAATAATGGGTGTCCACTCAAGTACCTCACCAACTTATACATCAAAGTCTGCATAATCAGGCAACACCATCCTGCATAGTAAAAAAATAACCTATCATTACTAATAGAATTAATTCTACAGAATCAATTGAAATTACTTCAGTCATGGGGTGGGGACAGGAAATGCAGGGGGGCAACAGAATATCAAGCTTATTAAATTACATCACAAAGGTTATGGGGTGGGACCATCAGGCCATACAATTAAATATAAACTAACATCAAAAGACAATTAATTAGATACAATTAAAATATAAACTAACATCAATTGCATTCAAGAATATACCAAAACAACAGAAACGTGGGAACCAATATTATTAAACAAAACAACAGAAACAAAAAAAAAAAAAAAGAAAAAACAACATAAACATTTAGAGCAATATTATTATACAAAACAACAGAAACAAAAAAAAAAAAAAAAAAGAAGAAGAAGAAGAAGAAGACAAAAAAATAGAAACATTAGCACCAATATTCAATTAAACAACAGAGAATGATTCTCAAACACAGTAAAGACAAAAGAAAAACATACTAACTACAATATACCTTTTAGTTTCCCATTGTCAAACACAGTAAAAAGATTCCTACCTTAGTTCCAACTGAAACCAAAAAAGAAAAAATAGTCAACAAAAGATAACAAAAAATCAGAAACTGAGTATTTTATCACTATACTAAAGAATCATAACATAAAATCTACGAACATAATTTATTACCTTCAAATCGCCTTGCTCTTCGATCGCGGTCTTCAAATCGTCTTGGATAATCGCCTTGGATATTAATCAACACTCAAATTAGTTGGTTTTCACTCAATCTTTAGTACAATTTCTACCTACAAAGATCTAAATCAACCAATCGCAAGAACCCTAGGTCAGTTTTTGGTGCAAAAACCTATCCCCAAATATGTTCTTTCACTTCGTAAAAATAAAGGGTTAAAATTTCTTTTTTACCTGAGATAAGTAACGAGGTAAAAACAGGCATTTTATTTCTCCCACTAGTGCCGTCAGAGTTAACTAACAAAATGGGGATGTGAGCAATATTAAATTGAAAATGATTTTTTTTTTTGCAAATTTATTTAACATGAGGTGTTTTTTGCATAAAAACAAAACACGGGGACTTTTTTTTTTTTTTTTTCAATTATCCATTCTAAAAAATGCCAAATCAACTCATTTTGGCCAATGGGAACTTCGATGGCTGGAGTCATCAAGTAATGTAGAATTAAATGCATAATGTCATTAAATTTTCACTCCATATCTGGGTGTTTTCAAAGTGTCACCTTCCTAATATACAAGACGAAAAATGCAATTTGGTCTGTTTTTTACAATATATGATTATTTATATTTTTCACCCTTGAACTATGCATTCAGTTACATTTACCTCCCTAATGTATGAAAGGCAACAAACACACCTCTAACAAAATAATTTGGCATTGACAGGATAAAAGAAATTGGTCCATACCATGAAGGGACATTTTGTTACATTTTATCATTTAGGGGTGCGGGGGGGGGGGGGGGGGTTGTTAAATACACTTCATACATAGCTTAAGGTTGCAAAATGTATTTAACGCTTCAATATATTTAGAACATGCTTTGAACAAAATTTAAGATAAATGGTGAATAATAACATGCTTAGATATATATATATATATATATATATATATATAAGTTGTATTGTCCATGCACATCTGGAGTATATAAATTGTTGGCTATTTCCAACAATTTCACGTAGTTGTATTATACTAAAAGAATTGCAATGTCAATAACTCATGAATAAGAAAACTATGTTTAATTAACCATCCTACAATTTCTTATTTTTGTGGTTTAAAAGTAAAAATTAAAGTTAAGAAAAGAACAATAATCAATATATGCAATACATGTAGTTTTCCTCATCTACGGAATCTTGAAATATTAAATGAGAGGGTGTTACACAAGGGTCAAACTCGTCGTGATCAAGGGGTCAAGTCTCTCATTTTTCACCGCGACTGTGTGAGATTTTCAGACAGTCAGATTTTGACCATTTTCTCTAAACTTTGCCTTCGGCAATTCTTGTCGGTCACGACATACCTACTCTTCCCTCACGCCGACGATCTTTCTCTCTGTTTATTTCCCCTTCCCATCCCCCACGCTCCATCACGCGACCTCACACTCGCTCATACAAACCTCCGGTCTTCCTCCGCCCTTAGCCGGCCACCGTTCCATCATTCTCCAACACCAGATCCGCAATCCCCTTGTCGAAGAGAACTTTTCCAACCTCCTTTTCATCAATTTCCCTCATTTTTCCCATAAATTCTACCCTCCTCTTCCACCACTACCTTTCCTCCGATGTACTTCACCTAACTCCTTATGGTGGAGCCACCTTCAACCTCCCATCCCCCTCCAACCTCCGCCCCCCCCTCATCCTCCTCCTACACCAGCCCCTTCTCCTGTCAAAAGAAGCCATTTCACTGTAGTTTAGGTCGTCTCCAACACTTCCCTCTCTAACCCTTCAAGAGCCGCAAAAAAAAATCTTTTCAAGATGATGAATTCTCTGCCCTTGGTACAACTTCGTCATTCCAAGGGGAACCTGAAATTTCCTTCTCCAAAGCAGAGATTGAAAAACTGGCTATCAAACTCAAGTTTTCTCGTGTTGGAAAATTTACGCATGGATTGGCTAGTATCAATTTCCTCAACAAGAGACTTATCAAATTGGAACTTCATGAAAGAATCGGTACGGCCTGGGAACGCGGTGGAAGCGTAAAATAAAAGAAATTTAAAATGATTTCAAAGGTTGTTCCCTTTGAATTTTCGGGTGTTCGGTGTATTCAAAAGCATCATAGCATACAGAAAAATATGCTTGAACATGTGGCTAGAGAAGGAAACAAAAACTGCAATAATTTAAATCGGAAAGCTACCTTTTTTCGTTTCACATATAAAACGGCAACAATCGTTGATTCCCGTTTCATTCCTTTTTCGTTCACTTTAGGAATCAACTTAGAATCCCTATAAAGAAGATCCACACCACACTAGGAAAGTAAAATCTCAATCCATTGCTAGATGGAAATGAGATTAATGGAAGAAAATCTGAATAACACTATCATATTAGTGTATTCGAATTCCACTTTGTTCTTAACTTGAATAGACTTCGAGAAGAACACAAAAAAGGTCTTGTGGAGAGGAAAATTTCGTGCCTCTTTGTGAGGAGAGTGCAAGTTAGGGAGTTAGAGCCATATGTGTGTAGTTGTGCAATTGTAAGTAGTTTCCAAAACCACCTACACACTAATGCACAACTTGTGCTCAACCTCCACCCATGTTAGCATAATATGTGCACCACCTCACCATCATGGCAAGCCACATTATTTCTTACATGGAGGACTTTCAACTCCTCTTCAACTTGCATCAATCCCTTAAGCTTAGATTTCAAGTCATGGACCAATTTTGACCGGTGTTAATTTAATCAAATTCAATCAAGTCCAATCAAGATCCATGGGTTCCATATTAATCCAATTAATATTAAAACTTATTGAAATCCAAAAGTTTATTTAATTCAATTAAATAAACATAAGCTCAAGCACTAATTAATTGATCCAATCAATTAAAACGAAACCCAATAAATTAATCTAATTAATTTAAAGGTATTAAGCCCAAAATTAATTAATCCAATTTATTAATTGTTGGGCCATCCATCCAATTAATTTTCGCAATCATTTATATTCTCCAATTAAATTAATTCGCTTCTTCCAGAATTAATTCCAAATTAATAAAAACTACTTCCATAGTGATTTGTGTGTGACTCTTTAGGTTCACCCTCAGCTAGACTTGGGCTTGCGTCCAACACAATGTATTAATTAAAATCTAAATTAATTAATTATTTTTGATTAACCATTAATCAAAAATACCCGTCACCATAGGTGGCCGTCTAGCAACGGCCCGTGGCACTAGAGACTAGGTGAATGTTGGCGTGAACATTTAGGCTTAGAGTTCCATATAGGTACAGTCCTTCCGTCGACCATCTCCTGGCCTTAGTCTAGGGCATGGAATTGGGCCTCGGTTCCCATCCTGGACCAGGCGCCTATGCTTCAAACTCGAGACGCCTTTACTCTATTGATCGACCTAGGGAACCATTCCCTACTCGACCAATCGCTACAGCCGTAGACTTGAAGAGTCTAAACTATCTCAGATCGCATAGGAGACATAGCTATCAAATATTGATAGGGACAGATTCTCTCTTGGAATCCACCGTCCTCACTACATACTCCGACTGCACTGGACAAGACTTATAATGACCATATCAAAGACACGGTCACCTCTCGCCAGATCAAAGATACAACCTTAATATGTATGCGACTGCCATGATTCCTCATGTTCGAGGACAAATCCCGTACTATCGGAACCAAGCACTCCAGTGATACCGACCAAGCCTCCAAGGCTTCCATATGACGATTCCCACGAGTCAGTTCAATCAGTCGACTACCTTGCCAACTAACCTATTAAAATTGCATAGACGACCTACGTCTGGAACCGATGAAACTCGGCACTCACCTAGTGAATGCAATACTTAGTGCAAGTCTCTATAGGAAACTCGAGGCTCAGTCTCGAGGTCCTCGACTTGGAACATTTCAGACCGACCCTCAAGGAGTTGGTTTCATAGCCGCCAACCTATGCGCAACTCAACTCAATGGGTTTAACCAATCGGTCTGTGGGCATTTGTTGTGACATTGAAACGCCATTCAATGTGAGTAGTAAGCACAACAAACATATTTTGCCAGTGATAAATACTTACTTTATCCATCAGTATAATATTACTTTGATAAAGATCGACGAATGATTCCCAAAACAACCAATCTAATTGACTTTCTGGTCACCTATTCTAACAATCTCCCACTTGACCACAAAGCCAATTACCCATGTTGCTCAGAGCCTTCTGAGCATGAGCGATCTACGATACCGGCTCGGTCTCGTGGGTCTACTTTATTTCTCTATCAAAGTGACACGGTCCAACCGTGTCACCTCTTCCTACCATTGTTGCCTGCAACTCGTGGTTGTCTAAGAGTTTTCCATGCATCTGCGATGAGATCTCGGGCCCAAAATCTTTTGCCAAAGCCTAGTTGTTCGCCTCCAAGGCCACTACTGGCTCGGTTGTGCCAGGCACCACATCTATCCTATGGATGCAGTTTTCAATCCAAACCATATTCCAGAAACGACTTCCAAAGTTGTCATTCATTCGACTTTCATAATGACATGTCGTGGTATCCCGCTTGAAACCTTTCCAAGCCACCACACTCACCATTAAGTTTAAATGTACATACATATTGAGACTAAACATTATTCACATGATTCTGAAAGCTAGTACCACTATAGCCTTCCAGAATCAACCCTCCACAAAAACGTGAATTAAGAACACTTATTTAATCCTTATTCAGGTATTAAAGATATTCTCAACAACTGTCTACTTCCTTCCCTTCACAAGCCCAATAACCGTTGTTATGCCCAAAGCATACACAACATCAGGTGCAGTGCACGAACAACATTTTCATGCTGCCTAAGGCAAAGACGTAGGGGATGTCAAACATCTAAGCTTTCTCATCAGTCTAGCGTGACTGAGTCTTGAACAGCTTAACCCTGTATAAAGAAATCCAATTCCTATCATGGAGAATTGCGTGAACAACGCTCGTGTT
Source organism: Sesamum alatum (assembly GCA_034509735.1). NCBI lineage: Eukaryota > Viridiplantae > Streptophyta > Magnoliopsida > Lamiales > Pedaliaceae > Sesamum > Sesamum alatum. Next base: position 13,818,603 of record JACGWO010000005.1, on the reverse strand, counting down.
TCAGTGTTTCCTAACATCTTAAATTCATTCCAAATGAATAAGACGTTACACACTAAACACTTGGAACAAAACTATCCTTCCACTGACCCTAAAGCCTGTTACTGATTGAGTCATACTCAGTATGAACTCATCAAAATGAATATTCCAGTCATATAAAATTTCAAACCCAGTTTGAATTTTCATGATGGATCCAATAGCTCTAAGCCATTGATCCAAACCCGAAGTCCAACATCGCTTCTCCTTATATCTTTTGGATGATAATCCAATTGACCGGACAAGCCCAGAAACCTATACCTGTCAAGTGAACAAGGTATTCTGGTTATCCCTAGGAGGACTGGAATATAGTCAGTAGAATAATATAATTACAAATGATGTTTGTATTATTCTGCATTAAACCTACACAGATCAGAAACCTAGTCTAATTTGTCTCCCACTAGTCTCTTGACGTATGTGGGACCATCCCATGTACTTAAGAACTTTGTAGGATGCAGGCTTGCCAAAGCATATCCTATATGGCAACTAGATCATGACTATTAGAAAATTCCATGTTTCTCAACTTGGCAACCTTTCAAGTCCATATCCAGATGGTTTAAGGTAATCCACTGAAACCCCGATTGAACTAAGTCTAACAAGTTCGATTTCTCCCTTATCAGAGACCTTTCAACCATGGTCCTTACAGGAAGAATTCCATTGAGTGAGAATTCCATTCTCATCTGGATATTCAAGAAATCATACTAAATACACGCCCCTTCGATCTAATCGAGAGGTTTAATTTTGCAATCAGCTTGGTTCACCACTCCAAGTCTAATTCCCCGAACGTATCCAAGGTCCTTAGACTTATGAACCCTCTTCTGGTGCTGTGTATTCAGTAACCTACGAATGTCTAAATGGATTCAATCCAATAGACTTTTGGCAAGCCCACTTTGTCCAACAAAGAAGCTTTACGGTCTTTCCATCTCAGAGAGGACTTGTAAGCTAGTCGACTCAATTATCTGTTGCTAGACTCTTTGAATGTTCCAACTTCCTTGTCCTTAACTAAAGAAAAAAACCATCCTAGCTTATGGATGCCAAATTCGTAAGTTTATCTTGATTATCCATTTTAATAATTTGATATTGAGTACTCATAATCCGATTATGGGATAGTGTTTAAGGATAATTATGTATCCCACCTAGCGGACAAGAATAACCATTCTCTGTCAAATAAAGTAATTTTCTTGATCAAACGAATGTAATTAAAAAACTGTCCAAAAGTACATAAAAACATACTTCGATCATGCCATGTTACATATTTCCTTTCAAACTCTATCCTAACATGATCACTGCTATGCTAAGCCTAACTAGTCCCTAGTCTTTGCGGCAATGGCCCTGCCATTGCTAAGCCGTAGGACCTGTCTTGGCTTTTGACTGAAAACCATCTGCAAACCATTGACAGATTATGACTAACTGGTGTCCAATACCAAAGAGTAGAACAATAATCATGTTGGTACTCAATTCGAATGTACCTTTATTGGAGAGGAGCTTAGAACACTCCTTCTACCAGTGTCCCATTCCGCGGTGGTTAATGCACACATCGTTTGAAATCTATGACTTTGACTGCCGAACCCCCTTCCTCTTTCCTTTACCTCCGCCCAGCGGTGTAACAGGATCACTCGAAGTGCTAGCCGCGACTGATGTCTTAGCTTTCTTCCTCTTCCAGCGTTCGGCACCCTTGCCTTTTGCCTCTGAGGTCGAAATCTCTCCCACTAGTACCGTCGACGCAGGTTTTTCAATCGTTGCCTCATACCGAACCCACATATTTATCAACTCATGAAGGTCTTTCTCAATCCATTCATGTGGTAGTCGAAAATAAATTGGTCGAAGGAGGTAGGAAGAGACTGAAGGATCATGTCCATGTACGTTTCCTTTTCAAGATCAGCTTGGAGGTCTTTGAGCTTCTCCACAAGGTATAGCATCATCACTCCATGCTCTTGTACAGACGACCCTTCTGTCATCTTAGCTCAGAATAATGCCTTCATTGCAGTGTATCTAACATGCCGGTCCGAGACCGCATAGATATCTTGTAAACGAAGCATAATCGGGCCAACATCATCTAGCCTATCGTACTGCTTCTGGATCTCGTTAGTCATTGAGGTCAGTACAATACTGCGGACCTGCCGGTGGTCAACATGCATCTTCTCGAGCGCCAAGCGTTCTTAAGGCATTGACCCATCCGGCAAGGCTTGAGGAAGATCCTTATCCAGAATGTAAGTTTGGTTCTCGAAATCTAAGACTATCTTAAGATTTTGCAGCCAGTCACTGTAGTTTGTTCCATTAAACTTATTAGCCTCTAGTATTGGTGTTAGTGGATTCTTAGACATCTACATTCAATTGTAAACAGAAAAATATTAAGTAGATTATAGTAATATTATGTTCAAGTTAAGACTTGGTCTTTAGTCATTAACCCCTCCCACTATTTCTGCGAAAGCCCATCACTCTCAAATGGGGTTCCTTGAAATCCATTTCCTAGTAGGCTTGAGGTCCACAAACGCAATTGTCCATGCCCCGCTTTTACGATTCACACGGAAAAAGGCATTATGGGAGGTAACTTATACCATTCTCATCCAACGAGATCCCCAAATTATTTTGCCTCACCTCTTCACATGATCTCAAGGACTCCATGCGAATCATGTTACTCAGCGTTAGGCCCGACCCATCAACTAAATGAATATCTCAACTACCGCCCCCCAAGACTCGTGAGACAGGGAAATAAGAGCATATTCCTTTGTTCGTAACAATAGCGCAGCTTTCTTCCATTCCAAATGTGCCACGACTCGTGAGACCACGAATGGGTGAAAATAGATTCCTCACTACATTGCTATGGATGGAATGCTTGGATTTAAATTAAACCATTTGACTTTTTAATCCATTAATGGGCCTAATATTTACTTGGACCATCCAAGTGAGAGTTAAGTTTATTAGTGACGGAGACCTCATCATTAAGAAAGTTTTGCATGCTTGAGTTTTAACATTGAATATAAAGAGATGCATTCCAAACACATCATACATCAAATATTAAAAAGCAAGCCTTATTATTTCAAGGCTAAAAAATGAGATAAAGAGAAAATAATAAAACAAAGAGGCACGCAGGCCTCACCCAACAAAAAGTTAAACCATACATATGGGCCATGGGCTTTGTGATCATCCCCATTGTTTATCCAATAAACAATTAATACACATATATATCAAGTATAAACATGCCCAACAAATAAATTCATCCAATGCATTTATTAAAACGATATCCAATATCAAAAACAACATAATTATATGCAGAAAAATATATATTAATCATGCAATTAAAACTGGATATCAAGTATCATACATCCAATGTACAAAAAAATATTTTTTTGTTTGGAAACCATTTCCAAATTAATCCAAGGCACAATTTAATTTTAAAAAACTTTAATTTAACTAAAATTAAAATTAGTCAAAATTAATCATTTCAGAAAATATGCAGAAATGTAGAAAATCCAATTTTCCGAGTAAAAACGGCCCAGCCGTTCGAAACTGGCGGCGTGGCCGGCCACAGCGCAACGCGCGCGCCTGGTCCCTTGTCGGCCGGCAGCTACTGTGTTGCATGTTTTTTCAACTGATTTTTTTTTTAAATTTCTGCATTAAAACTGAAACTAAAACATGCATTTACAGAAAATTCAATTTTCAAAAAAATGCATGGATATCCATAATTAAAAGAAAATTAACACATATTCTTCTAAACGCATAATCATGCTTAAAACAATAAAACATGCTTTCCAAAAGTAAATTAAATATGTTGAATATGCTCATCACATAAAACCATGTTATTCCTAAAGCCACAACACCGAATTGGGCTCTGATACCACTGAAAGAATCGGTACGGCTCGGGAACGTGGCAGAAGCGTAAAATAAAAGAAATTTTAAACGATTTCAAAGGGGTGTTCCCTTTGAATCTTCGGACGTTCGGTGTATTCAAAAGCATCATAACATACAGAAAAATATGCTTGAATATGTGGCTAGAGGAGGAAACGAAAAATGCAATAATTTAAATCGGAACATTACCTTTTTTCGTTTCACTTGTAGAACGGCAACAAGCGTTGATTTCTTTTTCGTTTCTTTTCCGTTCACTTTAGGACTCAACTAAGAATCCTTCTAAAGATTATCCACACCACACTAGGAAAGTAAAATTTCAATCCATTGCTAGATGGAAATGAAATTAGTGGAAGAAAATCCGAATAACACTATCATATTAGTGTATTCGAATTTCTCTTTGTTCTTAACTTGAATAGCTTCAAGAAGAACACAAAAAGGTCTTTTGGAGAGGAAATTTCGTGGCTCTTTGTGAGGGGTGTGCAAGTTAGGGAGTTAGAGTCATATGTGTGTAGTTGTGTAATTGTAAGTAGTTTCCAAAACCACCTACGCACTAATGCACAACTTATGCTCAACCTCCATCCATGTTAGCATAATATGTGCACCACCTCACCATTATGGCAAGCCACATCATTGCTTACATGGAGGACTTTCAACTCCTTTTCAACTTGCATCAATCCCTTGAGCTTAGATTTCCAGTCATGGACCAATTTTGACCGGTCATCAAATTAAATCAAGTCTAATCAAGATACATGGGTCCCATATTAATCCAATTAATATTAAACCTTATTGAAACCCAAAAGTTTATTTAATCCAATTAAATAAATATAAGCTCAAGCACTAATTAATTGATCCAATCAATTAATTAAACGAAACCCAATAAATTAATCCAATTAATTTAAAGGTATTAAGCCCAAAATTAATTAATCCAATTAAATAATTCTTGGGCCATTCATCCAATGGATTTTCCAATAAATGATCCAATCATTTATATTCTCCTTGAATTAATTTAATCAAACTAAATTAATTCACTTCTTCCAGAATTAATTCCAAATTAATTCCACTACTTCCATAGTGATTTGTGTGTGAATCTTTAGGTTCACCATCAGCTAGACTTGGGCTTGTGTCCAACATAATGTATTAATTAAAATCTAATTTAATTAATTATTTCTGATTAACCATTAATAAAAAATGCCCGTCACCATGGGTGGCCATCTACCAACGGTCCATGGCACTAGAGACTAGGTGAATGTTGGCATGAACATTTAGGCTCCGAGTTCCATATAGGTACAATCCTTCCGTCAACCATCTCCCTTAGTCTAGGGCATGGAATTGGACGTCGGTTCCTATCTTGGACCAAGCGACTATGCTTCAAACTCGAGACGCCTTTACTATATTAATGGACCTAGGGGACCATTCTCTACTCGACCAATCGCTACGGCCGTAGACTTGAAGAGTCTAAACCATCTCGGAGCGCATAGGAGACGTAGCTGTCAAATACTGACAGGGGATAGATTCTCTCTTGGAATCCACCGTCCTCACTACATACTCCAACTGCACTAGACAAGGCTTATAATGACCATATCAAAGACACGGTCACTTCTCGCTAGATCCAAGATACAACCTTCATATATATGCAACGCCATGATTCCTCAAGTTCGAGGACTAATCCCGTACAATCGGAACCAGGAATTCCAGTCATACCGACCAAGCCTCCAAGGCTTCCATATGACGATTCCCACGAGTCAGTTCAATCAGTCGACTACCTTGCAAACTAACCCACTAAAATTCCATTGACGACCTACGCCTGGCACCGATGAAACTCGGCACTCACCCAGTGAATGCAATACTTAGTGCAAGTCTCTATAGGGAACTCGAGGTCCTCAACTTGGAACATTTCAGACCGACCCTCAAGGAGTTGGTTTCATAGCCGCCAACCTATGCGCACCTCAACTCAATGGGTTTAACCAATCGGTCTGTAGGCATTTGTTGTGACATTGAAACGCCATTCAATGTGAGTAGTAAGCACAACAAAGACATTTTGTCAGTGATGAATACTTACTTTATCCATCAGTATAATATTACTTTCATAAAGTTCGACGAATAGTTCCCAGAATAGCCAATCTAATTAACTTTCTGGTCACCTATTCTAATAATTCGAGGTAATATTATTGTTGGCATTATTAATCTGAAACATGTCCTCATCAATCTTACGCATGAAGAAGATTTTTCACACTTATGGCTTAGAGGGGAGTGGAAATTTGATAGCTTCCACATGCGCGTGTTCAAACGGACCCCTACATTTAACTCTCAAATTGAATCCCCCATTGCCCCTGTGTGGATAAAGCTGCCTGAACTTCCCTCTCACTTGTTTGATAAGAGTGCTTTGTTTAGCATTGCAAATTTGATTGGGAAACCATTAAGATTTGATGAGCTTACTGTTGATCTCTCTAAACCTAGTCTTGCTCGTGTATGTGTTGAATTGGATTTGACTACTCCTAGAACGCAGGCTATATTTGTTAAGTTTGAGGATACTACTTTTAGGCAAACTATCATCTGTGAAAATTGCCCCTAATACTGCTCCTTTTGCAAACACTTGGGACATGAACAAAATTCTTGCCTGCTGAAAGCTAAAGTTTCATCTCAATCTTCTATGACTGGTTTGCACTCGAAAGATCCCAAGGAAAATGTTGCTCATAAGGACAAAAGAAAATCTATTATGTTTGAGGATATTGGGAACATTGTTGAAGGGGTTGGAAACCGATCCAACAAAGATAAAAGAACAACAAACCCTAATACTACCAGGTTGAATCTGGTTGAGGAAGACAACCAGGGTCAGATACTAGATGGGAATCATTATAGGACCAGAGATATAACTAAGATAGGAGAAGAGACAAGAATAGTACATCAGATGAAGGAGCAACAAAATGAGCCTCTGGAAACTGATCATCTTGAGGACTTCAATTATGATGACCCACTTTTAGTTGAACTGTTGGACAGAAACTGGGAGAAATCACTTGAACACTGCATTGCACCTAACTAGGAGCTAATTGAGGATGTTGAGGCGATCATTCATTGCTGGAAAAACAGGGAGCTCTTCACATGTATGCATATCTTAATACTCTCCAATTCAAATACCATGAAGAGGAGATGAGAACCAAAAATAGGACGATTATGGAGAAACACCCCTTCAAGCAAGCTGAGTGTGCGAACCAAAGGAACTTGAATAATGTTGGTGCTCAATCTAGTATAAATAATGGTGAGATATCTTTGTAGAGGCAGAAACATAATTTGAAGATGAACGAGACTGTACTCCAACCTTCAACAGATTTCAAAGTTTGGAAGGCATGGTCAAAGAAGTTTTGAACACTACCAATATCTCCCAGTCCCTAGTGCAGGAGATACAAGAAACTATGGCCACCCAGGTCATATCCTCAAATGAACAACAAGGACACCATCTAGCAGCATCCAATACTGAAAATGGAATCTCATCAGACCACTAGGACATCCTTCTAGAAGAAGCAACAACTAGAAAACTCAAAAGAAACAAATCCATGGATGAAGCAATACCCTCCAATAGGCCTCTTACCACCACTAAAAAGGTAAAAAAGGTAAAGGTAATAGCTCTCCTAAAACTTTTTCTTAGAGGAGGACCATATCCTCCTCTTCATCCTCCCTACAGTTTTAAATAATTAAAATTATTATATGGAATATTAGATGAATTGGTAAAGCTAGTAAACAAAAGATTTTATTTGATATTTTGAATGAGAATAAACCACATATCCTCATGCTTCTTGAATCCTCTGTTCACTTGATGATGCTTTCTTTATTCGCATTTTCAGATTTAATGTTGTTTACTCTAATGTCAATAACAAAATCTGGTGTTTTGCTTCAAATGATGTTGATATTCAAGTTTTGACTTGTCATGCTCAATTTTTATAGAAGATTTCAGAGAACTGGTCCTAGATACTGGTCTGATAGATGCATGTTTTGAGGGAGATCCCTTCATCTGGACTAATAACAAGATTTGGAAAAGATTGGATAGGGTCTTCTATTCAAATGAGTAGGCGGATACATTCACCTGCACAAGGGTTACTCATCATTCCATAAGACATTCAGACCACCACCCTCTGCTAATTTCAACTTCTAACACTAGAACCAGGCCCCCCTCTTCCTTCAAGTTCCAAAATATATGGGTTAAACACCACACATGCACAGATAGCATCTCTCAATCTTGGAACCTTCTATTACATAGTGTTGGGATGTACAGACTCCAACAAAAACTATACAGTGTTAAGGAGATTTTGAAAGCATGGAACAAAAACGCTTTTGGGAATGTGTTTAACAATGTGGAGCAAGCTAGAAACAAAGCCACTGAAGCTGAGAAACAATTTGGTAGACATGCTAATGACAACAATCTCATTGCTCTTAATAGACGTAATGCTGAGCTTGTCCATGCCCTCAGTCTGGAGTCTGAATATCAGAAGCAAAAAAGCAATTGCAAATGGTTGGAAGTTGGGAAAACGAACACAAGGTATTTCTATTCTCTGGTCAAAAAGAAAAGGGCCAAATCACTCATTCACAGAATCATGGATGGAAACCAGGAGATTACACACCCAGACACCCAGAGCAAATCAAGCAATCTATTTTTGTTAATATGGATCTCTTGTGCAGCTTAACTTTTGTATATTTTTGTGTTTTGTCTCCGTGTGGATGTTGTGTGTTTGGGTGTTGTTTTGTTTGGAAAACTCTTGCAGGTGACAAGATCTTCATTGTTTACCCAGTGACACGACCCATTCTTTTTGGCATAATGAAGTTGTACTCCAACTAGTGTCACGAACTTTTGTCTTTATCTCTTTTGCAATGGAGTAGTACTCCTTATTTATGTGCTTTTGATCCTATCTTGTAAGGGAGTAATACTTCTTATTTATCTTTCTGTGCATCCAAATTATAAGGGAGTAGTATTCCTTATTTACAGCTTCGTAGCCACTACTAGGGAGAAAGTACTCCCCATTGTAAATTTAATCCTTTTAATTATATAGAAGGGAAGGGGATGCCGAAAAGCTCCCCCCATCCCTGGGGTGTTTTTTGTTTTAAAAAAAAAATGAGAGGGTGTTTGACTGAGTTTATAAATTTTTTAAAATATGAAGACGTTTGACAGCTTATAAGTTCAGTAACTATTTGATAATCTTTTTTTCTTAAAGAGCTTTATAATATTCTAAAATAAAATTTTTAGAATCTTATAAGCTTCATAAAAATAAAAATTAACTCAACCCATCTTTTTCGATAAGAGTTTTTTTTACTCTTCAGTTTCAAACATCCAATACATAAAAATAAGATAAATTATACTTTTAGTCTTATAGGATAGGAGGTTCAACACTTTAATCCATTACTTCATAGAATTTTTAAAATGATCTTAAAATTGAGAAAACCCGACGCATTTAGTATTTTATGTTATTGTACTTTCAAAATAATTCTAAAATTGAAAAAATTCGACACATTTAGTCCATTGTCCAAATTTCTTATAAATTTTGTCATTTTATGTATTCAAACTCTATAACAAAATATTTTTAGAATAAAATTAAACAATTTTAAACTTTTAAAACACTCGATAGAATATAAAAACTTATAAAATATTTCAAATAAGTCTACGCAAACACTTTCTAGTTCACGTTTATTGTTGGATTATATATTAAAGTTGTGGACAACTGTATCTGGACAGGTCGCATTATCTACCACCTTAAAACCTTTCACAATCTTCCAGAGGGAATCTTCCATGAATCATTTAATTTTCCGTGAGCTGGGAGTTGAAGATTCTCCCACGAATCAAGAGTTTCCTTGGAATATACGCGATATACGTTGTTGACCTAGAAAAAAGAATGAAAAACAAAGAAAAGCTAATTTGTACTGTACAATAATGATAATACATATAATTTATTGTGTTAGACTTGAGCTTTTAATTATCGAACTAATTATACTGTTCTCTTGTAAGGATTGATGTAATTATAAATAGATATTTTGTAGTTTGAAAAATTATATTTAGTATTTTTATATTTATTTTTATCTAATAAATAGATTCCCCTTTATCTTTTTTGACTAAACTATCCTTATGAGGGTGAAAATGTGCCTCCTCATATGCATCAGTGGGTGAAGATGTATAAGGTAGTTTGGTTAGAAAAAAATTATTTAACTTGCAATATGTCAATAATAAGTCAATTGAAAATAAATATGAATTGTCATTCAAATTTTGCTAATATCAACAAATATCTTGAGTTTTGACTAAGGGATCTCTTTGGTGGACCAAAAAAAAAATAATTTTGGGGTATTACGTGTAATTTTCTAAATTACATAAAATTTATATATAATTACACCAAATCTTATGGGAGGACGGTGTAATCATTCTTTAATTATAATAATAGAATCACAAGAAGAAATATAACATTTGGCCATGGTTACCTGTCATGGTTAAAACAAAATAGCTGTAGTAAAAAGTCAATAACTACAGCCACGCAACGATTATTGGTTATAGTTTTTACAGGCGTGGCTATTGCATTTGCCATGACGAAAATCGTTATCATGGTGGATAAATTAAGTATTTGTATTAATTTTTCTTTAATTGTGGTTAATAATAATTATTTACTACGGCCTTATTCCATAACCAATATAATCATAGGCTTTTATAGTAGTATTTTTTTCAGTGAATCGTACATGAATTTCTCTAAATTAGTGTTCAATGGCATAGATAAAGTTCCTGGAAAAGGGGTGAAGAAAATTGCATAAATATAGCCAATGAGGCATTGTTTGATCTGTAAAGTTGAGGCTTTATAAGCACAAAATTGTGAATATGAATCTCACGAATGTTCGTATATATGTTTATTTTGATAGTACTTTATTGTTTCTTTATTTTGTTTGAACGTATTAGTTTATATAAACTATTGATATATTCAATAAATTTTTAAATTTAAATATATTAAATAATGCAGTAAATGACATGCTATCTCTCATCTGACATTGATTGTAGAGTGGAGTACAATGGCTTATAAGCCTCAAACATCATTCCTAAAGAGAGGCAATTTTTCATGATAAAAAAATTATGACTCATATGAAGTTGCAGCGTACAAAATTCTGTGCAATAAAATTCCCATTGTGTTGCATGTCTGCATCACACACACATATATATACATATATATATATATATAAAAAAATGCAATTTACTTTCATGTGCTAAAGAAAATGGACAATTTACCCACTGTGTTATTAGAAATAAAGTAAAATATCATCTTGACCCTGCAGTGCATTAAATGAGCCTCTTTTCCATCTAGGATTTTGACCAATAAATATATTATTTTTATATATTTTAATTTAATTATAAATATCTATGCATTTATAAAAATAATATTTAATATATTAAATATTATGTGTTGTTAGAAAAATGAATAAATAAATATATATTCCCTTTTTCTTCATCTCCTTATCGCCAGACACATGACGCCGCCCCCATCTCCCTTCCTTCATGCCGCTGCCGACCCCCTCCTTCCCCCCACCCCCTTGTCTTCCCCCTCCATCCAGATCCGCCCCTCCTCCCTGTCGGTAGCCACCTCTCCACCGACATCTATCTTGCTCTCTTTCTCTCTCTATATATATATAGATCTTATTTTAAAAATATAAATGTATATTATATATATATATATTCAAATTTAATTATATATAATGTATAATTTTAATTACTATTTATTTAACTTTGTTGATTTATTATTTAAAATTTGGACCTTAGATTCATCAAAATCCAACAATTTTTAAATAAGAACATATATATTATTTTAAATTTTAAATTAAAAAAATTAAAAAAAAAAAAAAAGGCACATGTTCATCACGAAACTCATCAGGAGGATATTTGTTCTATTTCTAATAACACAGGGGGATAAATTGCTGCTTTATTTTCAGAGGAGATAAATTGCTCATTTTTCTTAATATATATATATATATATATATATATATACGCCACCACTCCGTTGCAATTGAATTGTTCAAAACTTGATTAAAATAACTTAGGGTCCGAAAGCTTAAAATAAGATTTCATTTTCCTTTACACATGGAATGCGATTGGCATGTTTCAGCCAATTGGCAACGGAGGAGAGAGAGAGCAGGAAATTAAGTAATCTTCGACCGAGTTTCATTGGCTGTTCTCTCAGTCCTTATCCCATTGTCCCACTGCAAATAGCCGATCGAACGGCCATTCACAATGACAAAAATGTCAACAAGCAATGGAACAGATAGATCCATATAGGGAAAAACAAAATTAGTCCACTAATTTTATTTTTATTCATTTTTAGTTCACTAACTTTGATCGATTTTATATATTATATTAGAATTAAATGCATTTTTGGTCTCGTAACTTAAGTTATTTGGCATTTTCGTCTTTTAATTTTTTAGGGTAGCATTTTAGTCCTATATCTTTTAAATTTTCGCAATTTCAGTTCTTTTGTTAGCCGGAGTTCATCCCTATCGACGAGAAGGGTGACTCCGACAAATAAAAGGACTGAAATCGTGAAAATTAAAAAGATGAAGGACCAAAATGCTACTCTAAAAAGTTAAAGGACAAAAATGCTGACAGAATGGGCCAATAGGAACAAAAGTCCCAATTTTAAAATGTCACGTGATAGGCACATGCATTTTTCCAGCGAGAAAGGTGACCTCCGGCAAAAAAAAGGACTAAAATTACAACAACTAAAAAAATACAGGACCAAAATGGTACACCAAAAAGTTAAAGGACGAAAATGCCAAATGACCTAAGTTACGGGACCATAAATGTATTTAAACCTATTATATTGCTAAAATGCGTCAATTTTCTTCGATTCAGGGTTTGGAGCCAATTTTCGGTGAAATAAACGGAAATTCCTAATGTGTCATTTATTTGCTGAAGTGTTCGGCAACCCAAACTATGTGTGTCCATGTGGCATTTTATAGTGTCATGGCCTACTTGTATATATATATAATTATAAAACAAAATTATTATATAATAAATTAAAAATCCTCTCCCCGCCCTCCCCTCCCCTCCCCTTGTTCCACCTCTGCCGCCCCTTCATCCCCCATAGAAGAGGGTGACGTCGCCCAGCAGAGGGGTACGATGCACCATTGGGCGACTCGCGGTGCCCAGGGCACAATTGGGCGACGACGAGTCGCCCGAATCTATTAATCTGGGCGAGTCGTCATCACCTGGTTGTGCGTCGGATGATTTTTTCTTTCTTTGTTTCAAGTTGGTATATTAAGTTATATATTTTATTCTAATTCATAATATATTTTAAAGTTTGTAAGATTATTTATTATATGCATGCAGAGACGACGTGTCACGAAAGTTAGTATAAAATATAAATTCAATTTATTTTTTTTATGTAATTTGACATCTTTTTTGTAAGTGCTTATGTGGCAGAGAACAGATAAAAAATGTCCACTTCAAGTGTCAAGTCATTTTTTAGTGCCATATGGGATAAAAAAATCCTCAAAGTTTGCAGCATGTGCAGTGCATATGCTATTTTCGGCCAGAAAAGCGAAATCCGGCTATCGAAGGATCTAATTGAAGCATTTTTGCAGCATAGTGTATAAATTTAAAAACTATCAAAATTAGTAGACTAAAATTGAACGAGGTCAAAGTTAGTGAACTAAAAATTTCTTTTTCCAGTCCCTATATAAACATCTTCCGATTTCCATGGCCTCGTCAAAGTTAAATATTTTTTTTTTAAAAAAAAACTTTCGATTTTTTACTACATCATTCATTACATTCAAATTTAAATACCAATTCAATATATTGATATTTCTGAATCATCAATAATATTCAAAATAAACAAAAAAAATAAGATACTATTATAAAAAAATAAATTATATATTCACATCCATAAAACTCAAATCCACAACCTCTTTGTTGCGAGGCAAAGCCAAACTTTTTCCGACAAGGCCTGTTTCATTACCCCGTTCCTTGTGGATTGTGGTAGTACCTTCATTTCCAACAAAAATGATCATATCACCCTTGGCTCAGTTCCAACAGTTTAAGTGTAGGGGTAATTACACTTTGACCCCTTGTAAAACTATGAAATTATATTTTTTCTTAAAAGAATTTTAAATTACACTTAAATCCCCTCAAAAAAAATTCCAACTACACCTATCCTCATTCCATTAGGATTGGACGAAAAATATTGTCATGAGCAAAGAAATAACATAAACTTTCAATTTTACCCTTTATTTGGTATTCTTATGTAACAATTTAGTACTTATGAGGGAAAAATCATAATAATATTAACCTCACTCCATATGTATATATCACATTAATTCATCCCCTTATAAGTACATATATATATATATATATATATATGAAAGTATTAAATGAGTGTAAAATTAAAATTTATGTAATTCTTTTTGCTTATGTCGGTTTTTTTCGTCCAACCCTACACTACAAAAAAATATGGGAAATGCAATGGATATAGGAATAGTTTTTTTTTTTTTCATTGGGAACGGTAATTAGATCACTGGATTCATTTGGACCTCTATTAGGAACTGTTATGGAACGACATGCTATCCGTTGAAACGAGCAGCGTTCCTAATAATTAGGAATGGATGTAAGCTGACTGTTCCAAACTTGAATTGTTTTTGGCGTACAACGTGATTACCATTCCTAATTACCTTTGTGTGTATGAATTTATAATTTGTGTATTTGGAACACCTTGTTAATGGTTAGAACGGTCACATCAAACGTAAATCGTGCCATTTGGAAAGGTAATTAGAACACTGTTTGGACTAGACAACATATATTGGAGATACATTTTTGCACTGTTTCTGAAATACAAATTGGAACGGTCAACTATAAATTTGGGGTTAGAGTTAGGAACGGTCTTAGGAACACAATTAGACCTTCTTTCCTAAGGAACCTAGGAACGGATTTTGTAGTCTTGTTTTGGAATACGCCATTGGAACGGTTTTAGATATTTTATTTAGAATGAAAATCGTACCACAAAATCATTGATTTTAGAATAATTTTAGGAATGGTCGTTCCCTAATTTGGATTCATTTTTATACGCTTTTAGGAACGACTGTCACCTAATTTGGAATATTTTTTTATACGATCATAGGAACGGTCGCTTCATTAAACCGGCCTATATTTGAAACGGTAACCACAATTTATATGCACTCCATGACCATCTAAATTACCGTTCCTAAATAATGAATTATTAATATTTTTATAATAATAATAATTATTATTAAAATATATATTAAATTATTAATAATATTTTTTAATTTGGTTTTATAATTATAATTTAAATATGAAAAATGCATAATTTGGAAATAAAATTATATTTAAATAAAAATATTATCCAATTTAATTATAAAATATAAAAAAAATCCTAAATCTACTCCCCGTCCCCCTCGTCCTGGTCCATATCGTCATCGTCTGGAGGGGGGGGGATTTCTGTAGAAGGCCGTGACGGGCCAGCAGCGGAGTTATTGGTGTATAGGGTCTTCATAATACCCATCATATCTACCATCATCTCCTCCAGCTGGACCATGCGATCCTCCAAGCTCGATGCTGGCGGTGGTGATGGCGAGGTAACGGTCTGGCTGAGACCGTGGGCCTCAGAACCAAGACCGAATACCCGGCCCTTGTTCTTGCCCCCGACTACAGCCAGCCACAAGTCTTGCTCGGTTTACGCCACCGAGCCCTCTGATTCGGCCGGACGATCCCCAGGATTGGCAGTGGCCTGAGACTGGTGATCCTCCAACAACTTCTGGAACGTCTCCTGTAAAAATAGTAAATTATTATTATTGTTATTTTCAAACATTAAAAAAATAAATTAGAAAAGGTAATTTCCAACTTACCGCCACC
Organism: Sesamum alatum; assembly: GCA_034509735.1. NCBI lineage: Eukaryota > Viridiplantae > Streptophyta > Magnoliopsida > Lamiales > Pedaliaceae > Sesamum > Sesamum alatum. The sequence continues at coordinate 13,802,852 of JACGWO010000005.1, read as the reverse complement.
TCCGCAGCCCTCGGGCTACTGCAGCCGCCGTCGGCCTTCTTCTTGTAGCATATGGAGAATAACTCCATCTGTTTCACTAGCCGACCGAGCTGTGTCTCATGTAAAAAGAAATGAGAAACAGTTATTACAATTTTAATTTAATAATGATAAATACTTTTTATAAGATAAAATTTCTTACCATCTTCCTCTTGTGCATAACGATGGAGGCAAAACCCCCGCGGTATATAGTAGAGGATGCGGCTGGGTTGGCGGACCGATTGGCCTTGTTCTTGGGGCACTCATCCTTGAACTCCTTGTTGTCCCAGTAGAGCAGAAGCTGCCGCCAGACTTCGTTCGCTAGCCAAAGAGGCTTCACCAGAGACTGTCTGGCGAGGACGAACTTCTTGCGGAGGAACTTCCCTGCAAACATGTGGAAGATTTTGAACATGGACTCGTCATCGCAGTCCCACCAGTATGTCATCTGTATTAGAAAAAAAAAAGAAAATATATATATATATATATATATTGTTAAAATATTTGATATAAAAATTTAATTGATACCGTTTAACTGAAATTGATGTTACCTTCAAGCTCTCGAACCAGAAATGTTGGTGCTCTGGCGGCACCTGGCGCAAAACAGCCCCAAGGGTGGGGATAGTGTCCTCTCACCACCGCGTTCATGCATTTGTGTATCTTCCGATCAGCTCTGAAATTACATAATAAGGTTAATTACACTCACCTCCCCTGCTACTATGGGAATATACAAATCCCCTCCTCTTACTATGAAAATTACAAATTGCCCCCTCCAGCTAATAGTTGTTAGTCAAATTTAATAATAGGTTCTTAAATGACCCTTTTGCCCTCATTTATAAAACTGAAAATAATTCAATTAATTTTAAAATTAATAATAGAAGTATTTTTTTATTTTTTTAAGAAGCAAAAAAGTTTTTTTTTTGGAATAATTTTAAAATATACTTATGTCTTCCTTTTTCTAGAAATTGTAACGTATAGAACTTTAAGAATCAAAATATACTAAAATTGACTTGTTTAAATTTTCATTCGGCATAGTAAAATTGGTTAAAATAATGGAATTCGCCTCAATATGGCTAAAATAATGAAATTTGCCTCAATATTTTTAACATTTGAGTAATATAAAATCTATTTTATTACTTGCTATAAAATAATATAATTTCAATAAAATTTGCAAGCTTTGATGATTGTTAGGAATAGAAATTAATGTCACAACCTACAGATACCAAATATTTTATTAAAAAAATATTATAAAACAATATACTAAAATTTACGAGTATACATCCTTATTAACTTTAAAAATAACAAATTATCCCTTAAGGGTATTTAAGTCATAGAAAATAGAGTTATTCAGGTTGAGGGTATTATACGAAGTTTAGATCAATTTTTTTTATGACATCAACGAAATCCATTAAGTTGACTAACGAAAGGGGCAATTTGTAAGGTGGATATATTTCGAAGGGAAGTTTATGTAATTTTCATAGTAAGAGGGGGGAATTTGTATATTTCTATAGTAGTAGGGGAGGTCAGTGTAATTAACCTTATATAATAATTAGTGTGACATAAAATGATAAAAATAATTTAAATTATAGAAATATTTAAAAAAATATACATATATCTCGCGTCGGCGAGTGTGATATACTGGTGAGCGGATGGTGGGGGGAGTGGGGTGTGTGGGGGTGGGGTAGCCCATGGACGGGCCGGATCTACCGCCGGTGCCGGAGTAGATGGTCCGACAGCCTCCTCGACTGGTGCAGTAGTACACGAATCTGGCTGCTGATCCTGTGCTGGTGCTGCAGGTGCCTGCTCTGCCGGTGGTGGTGGTGGTGGGGGGGGGGGTGGTCGGAATACTACTTCCCCACCCTGGGGAGCAACACCCACCGACGGTATGGCCACTGAGCCAAGACTGCATCCACGACCACGGCCGCGGTAGCAGCCATGTCCACCTCCTCGAGGTGTGAAATCCTGACCAGACATAATCTACATGTTTTTAAAAAAAATATTAGTGGTATGAATTTTTAACAAAATATAAGTATCAATTTGTTTTTAAGGGAGATAATTTTCTAAACTTTGAAAATTCTATACTAAGTCCCACAATTAATCTAACTAGCAACGGTTGCACGCGGTCCCCGCGCATATAACCCAATTGGATGCAATATAAGAATTATTACCGTTTTCTAATTAATAAGAAAATAAAAAAACACAAATTTTTCATATTTCTGAAATGAGATAGAAAATAAAAAGAAGCAAGAATTGCCGCACATTTAGTAATATACTAAAAGAAGTTTCACCTTCCATGTACCTTATGCAAGTAAAATTCTGATTGTGTGATTTATATCTAGGTCAATACATTTAAGATGAAGCAGAGCTAACTAAATGAAGATTGATGCATGGATAGTGAAACTTCTATTTTTCCATTAGATTGCATTTTATCTTTTGTATATATTTCATGATACGTGTTGATTGCAAGTACTAATTATTCAATTTAATCGTACTACTTTTTTATTTTATTCTACTTGTTGTGTTCATAATATAAATTCTTTATACTTTCAATTAATTCTTATCTTACATACGAAATTGTTAGGCAATAGTAAAGTTTTAATAAAGAAACAAATTGTATACTTTAAAAATTCATTTATAAATTTCATTTCTTCATTTGCCAATTGCAATTAGCATGTAGTCTTATTTCCTAATTAATTTGAAAATATGACCAATTCTTGATCCTTTTATTTTCTTATTAGTTGGAAAACGCTATATAGCGTTCTTGCATGATAATTTCACCCAAGTTGAAGTATTGAAGCATATAATTTATTTTTGTATTCTAAAATTTGTCATTCTCAAACAACATTGTATGGAAAGACAACTTGATAAAGAATCAAAACATTAATTAATATCGAAAAGTTGAAAATCATGTCATTACTCATATTAAAAAAAATTCTTTTTTATTTTTTAAGATCATACTTTTTTTATTTTTAAAAATTATACTTTATTTCATTAATAGAATAATGAAAGAGTACATTTCCTGCTAAATATCACATTTTGTTAAAAAGTAAATCATCTAATTCTTTTATCAATAATATGCAACTAATATGACTACAATGAAAAAGAAAAATCATACTATATAGCAGGCCACCATTATTAAATCGACAAAAAAAAAGAGTTTCATATTAAATTTTTGAGCCAAGTAGAAGACATAATTCAATTAGTATGATCAACTTATTGTAATTTGTTATGGGACAAAATATGAAATATTCCCTAACTTAGCTAATTCATTTTTGTCATATAAAGCAACAATTCCTTCACCACATTAATTCTATATTTGTGCTCTCTCCTAATCTCTCCTTTCTTAATAAAATTTGAGCAACCAATATTAGTTTCTTTTCTTATCTTCTTATTTTACCAAAAATCATTTTGGACAAAACAATTCAAATTGAGGCCTAAAATACCAAATCCTAAGGTTATAAGTTTCCTCCCTTACTAACACTCGGAAAACTCCCCAACTCACCCTTCCCTTCTATCTCTCTTTCTTATTCTTATTTTTGTCCCTCCTTTTTTTTTTTTCTTATCAATAGCAGCTTTATTAAAGATGTAAAAAAAAACTAAAGAAAAAAAGAAATAGAGGTAGAAAAATTCTTTGCTAATGATGTTTGTTGATGGTTATGCCCCCGTTCACTTCTTTGGACTGTCAGAGATCTCTTCTTTGCTTTATTCACTGCATTGATTTCAATCATAGAATCAAATTTGGCACCCCTGAAATTAATGTACATCAGATTACTCCTTGCAATAAAAATATTGACCCTATCAAAAAGTTTCGCTACTAATTATCATTTCCTGCACAAAATGTAAGCATGTAAGTGAAATACAAAAACAGTCATATTCACACCATCAATGAGGATTAAGTAAACCAATCCCATTAATTAACACTTATAATTTCATTGTGTCGCCTTGTTGCCTGCTTCACGGACTTCTTCTCTTATAATTGGTCAATTCTTTCTCAAATCTTGAAATGACAAAGCCTCGCCGAACTTTACCATCACCAAAGCCTTGATCGATGTTTAATGCCATTTTGAGATCTTTATATTTAAGCATTAAAAGCTTTTTCTTATCAGTGAAAGAAGGACGAAAGAATTGTTGAAGTTGTGGAATTGGTGATATGAAAAATGTAGTTATTTTATTGAGAAGAATAAGTTGAAGAAATGAGTTTAATTAATGAAGAGTGGAAGGAGGAGTGGGAAGTTGCGGTTACGCAACGAGGGGAGCGGTGGGAGAGTGGAAACTTATAGTTAATTGAAGATAATAGGTAAACAATTCACAGGCCAAAATTCTAGTTAATTTTCAATATTTTACATTTATCAAGATAAGGGTATTATGGATATTTCAAAAAATTAGTGTAACATGGTATCAAAACTACCATATTGTGAGTGTGTCACCCCTTTTCTTTATAAATAGTATAGATAAATGGATACTAAATCCCAAAATTTTAAGAAAATTTTCATACAATGTATACTAAATCCCAAAATTCTTTTCTAAAATGTATACTAAATTTTACATGTATTTCCTAAAATATATTCTAAATCCAAAAATTTTACCCTAAATTTTCACTAAATCCTTCTATTTTCCTATATAGTTATACTAAATCCCAAAATTCTTTGGAAAAAGATGATTTATATTATGAGTAAATTTTATTTTACTAGGAAATTGTAAAAAAATAAATAAAAAAATAAAAATGACATAATATTTTTTAAAAATACAGAAAATGTAAAGAATTTTCAAGAAAATACAAAATTTTACAGAATTTACAGAAAATTCTGATTTTTTTTAAATTTACAGAAAATGACATAAATTTTTTTGAAATTACAGAAAACTTTCAGAAAATTCTCAGACTTTTTTTAAATTACATAAAATTTTCTAAAATTTTCAGAATTTTTTAAATTTACAGAAAAATTTTGAAATTTTTTAAAATTACAAAAAAAATTCAGAATTTTTCAGAATTTTTAGAATTTTCATAAAAATTTTAAAAATTACAAAATTTTGAGAAAATGTAAAGAATTTTCATAAAGTTCTTTAAAATTACAAAAGAAATTCTGAATTAATAGAAAATTTTCAGAAAAAACATAAAAATTACAGAATTTTAAAAAATTAAAATTTTCAGAATTTTAAAACAAAAAAATTACAAAATTACACCCAAATTAACAAAAACCAAACGCATATTACAGAAATTGCACTAATTAAAAAAATTAACAAATTACACCAAAATTACAACACTAATTAACAGGTATTACAGAAATTACAACTAAATTACACTAATTAACAGGAATTACAGAAAATACAGAATAATTACAGAATATACAAAAATTACAACTAAATCCCCTAACTATACAAAAATTACATAAAAACACCCTAACTATACATAAATTACATAAAAACATTATAGAAAACTTTTAATGAAATAAAAATTAAAAAGGATTTTTTCAGACCCTACTTGGTAGTTGAGGCTGGCGGCGTCAATGGAGGCGGTGGACGATGGTGGTGGCAGAGGCGGCGGACGATGGAGGATGAGGCAGCGGAGGGAGAGGCAGCGGAGGGAGAGGCAGCGGTGGTGGGCATTAGCGGAGGAGGCAGAGGTGGAGGGAGAGGCGGCGGAGGTGGAGGGAGAGTGGGAGTGAGAGGGAAAGACAGAGAGAGAGAGATTGAGAGTGAGAGGGTGAGGCAGAAAATATGAGAAAATCGACCAAGGGTTTAATTTATATTAGAATTTTGGAATGGTCGACGTTGTATAGACCGTTCCTAAGTTCAGTCCAAATATAGAAAACAACGTCGTTTTGGTATTAAAACGATGATGTTTTAAGACTTAGTACTGATATTGACCTAAATAGGAACGTTCATTTAATATGTCCCCTGTTACTACTACCGTTCCTAAAATCCAAAACGATGTCGTTTTGATACTTAGTACTGGTATTGACCTAAATAGGAACGGTCATTTATTATGTCCTGTGTTACTAATACCGTTCCTAAAAGCCAAAACGGCGTCGTTTGCAGACATGGAAATAGTAACCATTCCTATTTTCATATAGAACCGTTCCTATATGTATTGCAATATTTTTTTTATCTTCTTAGATAATAAATATAAATTAGGAAAAACGCGTTATGAACACTTATTTGATTGAATAAATGTATACAATTGGATGTTTAAAGAATTTAAAAATATATAGTAATTTCCAAAAAATAGACACGTTCACAATACCAAGTATATTTGTAAACTTATGTTTGTTAGTAAACTATAGATGTAACTAGCATCCTATATTATTGTACTGCACGACATAATCAGACTGTCAAAATTTCAATCAGATCGTTGGATATGATGTACCACACAAAAGAATACATTATATGTAGTTTTGAAAAATTTTAGTGTGCGGATATCGGGATATCGTATCCGGTCAGTATTCACTGTAATAAGAACAGTTGCATCCTTAAATCCGGGTTGCTGATTGAAAATCAGACCGTTAGATATCAATTAATTTTCATAATCTTTGATGTGTTTAAAAATGATGTCGATCCGGCTCACGAATGTTGAGATATCATCAGAATTAATCAAAATACACAATATTGTAACCAAATTTGGAACGGTCGGAATTGCCTTAGGAACGGTTTGGAGGCATTTTCTGTAGGAGCGATTGGGTATAAAAGGACCGCTCCAAAATTTGATTTTCCTAACAATTTTTTATTGGGCGGCAAAACAAAATATTGGACCGCACGTTGGAATAGTCGCCCAATTAATATGACTGTTCCTAATTCGAACTTGGAGCCTATTTTTCAGTAGGCGCCAATTGAAATATTGTACCTAGAATAGGAACGGTCTTAGGTTTACACTGATCGTTCCTAATTCAAATTTTCCTCAATTTTTTTTTAAGTAGGCGTCAAATTGAAAAATTATATATGTAGTAGGAACGGTAGTTGGAAATTCGGACCGTTCCTAATTCAAATTTCTCTCAATTTTTTTTTGGCGCCTATTTAAAAAATTGTACCTGTAATAGGAACGGTCTTAGGAAATTCGGATCGTTCCTAATTCAAATTTCCCTCAATTTTTTTGTTTGGCGCCTATCAAAAAATTGTACTTGTATTAGGAACAGTCGTAGTATATAATATGCGTTCCAATTTTTAAAATTTATTCTAATTTTTTAAAATAATAAATATATATATATAATACAATGCTTACAATAAGGTTTATAAAAAAGTTAACGAGGGTGTGAATTTTTAATAAGTCTCTTCTCGGACTCAGCCTCGTCAAAGCTATCTTCATCATCGCATTCACCATTTGGCGAGCGCGATGTCCCTGCTCCATGATCAACGACCACCTGTATTCCCGTTGGGCCATGCAGTTCAAACGTTTGGTGATCTGTATCAATATCTGGATTAGGTACGACTTCATCTATCTGATAGGAGACCTCAGTCCATCGCGAGTCATCGATAACTCTTCGAGCCTTGATTTTGCAAACAACTTTACAGTCAACTTTGTCTCTTTTCATGCTCAGGTAATCCGCGTAGTAGACTTGTACTGCTTGTTGAGCCAGTATGAATGACTCATTCTTTTGGTAGAGCTTTTTGAAGTTGACATCAACGATTTGATAACGAGGGTGTATCTTCATGCTTCTGACTAGATCGACCCAACATAATTAAACAATACTATGTGCATGTCTGGAATAAGTGGAAAATCTAATTGAATAATCTCTTCCAATATTTCGTAGAAGTCAGAATCTGTGTCTATATATGATGAGCTTTTCACACAAACACCACAATTCATTGTTGACTTCCCGACATTGTGATGTTCAGTGTGGAAATTGAAGCCATTGACGAAGTAAGACGGGTCTGTCGTCACTTCTGCTCTAGGGCCCCAATAATGCAACTTTAACAATTTGTCATTTGTGTGATTCAATTCGGGTTTCACCTGCAATTCATCATACAACAATTCAAATAATTGATTACAAATTGAGCAGATCGCATTTATAAGAAAGTGACACTTACACGACGCTTGAACCAATCCTTAAATTGTGTTGCCACTAGTTGATCAATTATTGGGTCCTCTGAAAGGTGTTGCTTGAACAGTTCATTCAAGAATGACCTGTTACAGTAAAACTGATAATTATAAATATACATGTCGAAATTGAAATGAAGGCTTGAGATAGTTATGTTTGTATAAGACACTTACTCGTAGTACGGTACAACTACTTCACAATTACACAACATGTATGTCTCGATAACATGAAGTTCTCACCGCTCAGCCATCTCTTCTTTGAGGCTCCACTTGCTCCGCCTGGGTAATTGAAAATGGACCGTACTATTCGATCGTCGTTGCTAGTGAGATCATCGTTCCGACCGGGTCTGCTTCTCTTGTAGAGAATGTGCGGTACGAAGTAGTGAGAGGAGAAAAGCCCAATTTCTTCGACAATATAAGCCTCTACAATTGACGCATCGACGTGTGCTTTGTTTTTCACCTTCTTCAAATCGCGTAGGAATATATTCGTACAAGTATTTATTAAAATGCAAATTAATTGCCACTTAAAAATAATATATTTAACAGTAGTTAATTACCTCTCAAATAGGTACATCAACCTGTATAGCACGGGCCCCCCAACGCGCGCCTTATATGGAAGGTGATAATTAGATGCTCCATTGAGTCAAAAAAAGAAGGAGAAAATATTTTCTCGACGTTTCACAGGATGACGACTACACTATCCTCCAATTCTTTTACCTTGACCACATCTAGTGTTGTTAAGCATAGGACCTGGAATAGAAGGCTCACTTCTGTCAAGGCCCCCCACACATGCTCTAGAAGCATTTCACGGAAGGCAACTGGAATCAACTTCTGCATGAATACATGACAATAGTGGCTCTTCATTCCGTGTATCCTTAACTCCTTCATGTCGACGCAACGGGCCAAGTTAGAGGCATACCCATCAGGAAACCTAAGATAACGAATCCACTCATATATCTTCTTTTTTTGCTCCTTCGTTAGTGTATATACCGCTTTGGGCATCACGTTCGGTCTCCTTTCGTCCACCTCAAGCTCCGGCCGATTACACATGATCTTGAGATCCTTCTGTGCATTCAGATTGTCCTTCGTTTTCCCCTTGATGTCCATCACAGTATTGAATATATTATCGGACACATTCTTCTCAATATGCATGACATCAAGATTGTGTTCCATCAGATGCGCCCCCCAGTATCCAACCTCCCAAAAGATGCTTTTCTTCGTCCACTTATGGTCGACACAATAGCCTTGCGGTTCACGTAACGGTTGTTCGACTGCAATACTAAACGCATTGACACAGGTTCGGATCTGCTCTCCAATCAGCCTCGAACGTGCAACCTTCCTCTCCATTCGATTTTTAGTGAAGGTTTTCTTGTTCCTGCAATAAGGATGATCCGGTGGGAGGAACTGCCTGTGGCAGTCAAAATAGCATGACTTCTGATCGTGCTGTAAATAGAATGTCCGTGTGTCCTCCATACAAACTGGACACCCCATAACACTGGCGGTACTCCATCTAGATGCCATCCCATAAGCGGGAAGGTCATTCACTGTCCACATCAATGCGGCCCGCATCATGAATGACTGGTTTGTCGCAGTGTCGTGCGTACATACACCCACATGCCATAAATTCTGTAACTCTTCGATCAACGACTTTAAGTAGACATTGATAAGATGTTTGGGATTCGATGGGACAGGGATCACCATCGTTAGGAACATATACTCAAGCTTCATGCACATTCCCGATGGGAGATTGTACGGTGTAAGTATCACGGGCCAACATGAGTAAGTTTTACCATACTGGCCATGCGGTGCAAACCTATCCGTGCACAACCTAAGTCTAACATTACGGGGCTTGGCTGCAAAATTAGGATACGTTCGGTCAAAATGCTTCCAAGCCTCCGCATCGGACGGATGACACATGGATCTTTCCTTTATCCGATGGCTTGCATGCCAAGTCATATGCTCTGCTGTGGCCTCCAACGCATACAACCTCTGGAGCCGAGGGGTAAGCGGTAGATACCTAAAAATAGCATACGGGGACTTCTTGCATTTAGGATTTCTGTCCTTGGTGGGCTTATACCTAGTGTCTTCACATACTTGCAATATTCCAAATCAATGTCATCCTTCCAGTACAACATGCAACCATTTTTGCAAGCATCAATCTTTTGAATTGATAAACCCAATTCTCTTATTAATTTCTTCGTATTGTAATAATCGGCGGGGAAAGTGTGATTGCTGGGCATTACAGTATTAGCCCACTGGCATAAGCGATCATATATATGCTCGAAAAAACACCCTTCGGGCTTGATAATCACCAAAGCAGCAATTGACGCCAACTGAGAGGTGGTGTAGCCGTTCCACAATGGTTGGTCCGCAGCATGAACTACATCAAAATAACGGTCTGACGAGCCAGACACATAATCTTAGGGCCCCGAATCGTAATATGAACTAGGACCCACATCAGATGGACAATACCGAGTACCATCATCAGTCGGTCCCTCCTGGTTATACGAAGACCCGAAAGACGGTCCGGCGGCATCGAATACCATCCTCTGCGCCCAATCAATCTGAGCCGCATCACCCCAATGCGAACTACCCTCCTCCTGAATGGGTGGCGTTTGCTGCTGCTGCACAGGGGGCGCTGTCAATGCTTCAAAGTATTCTTGCACCTCTCCTCACCATGCGAAGTCCAATTATAATACTGCGGCATAAACCCTTTCATACACAAGTCAAAATTTACCTCGTCTGGTGTTTTGAACCATTCGTTTTTGCACTTCCGGCAGGGACACCTAATCTTCTCCCAATCGATATATGCACGCTGAGACTGGTCCCATTCTAGAAATGTTGTAACACCATCCTCAAACTCCGGCGTCACGCCCAGCACGTCTCGATCATACATCAATCTCCTCAACTGTCTTAACATGATTGGTCCTACGTACACAAGCAATTCACAACAATAATTAAATGACGAGAACAAATTATATATATATATATAGCTAACTATTATAGAATTTCAACTTCTTACCTGAGCAAAACACCTATCAAGATCAATGCAAAATTGACGCAGATAATTGATATGTTCGATTTTACGTATAAAGAATCAATAGGGGAAGTTAGAACAAATGAGTTGGAGAGTAATTATAAGAACAATAAGAATGAAGGGGGACATATATATAGAAAAATATTGGAACGGGCATTGGAATATTATTTAGCACACAACACGAACCGTTGAAATATAGCCGTTGCTCCAACTTTAGAACGGTCTCTGGAACGGATATAACAACAGTAATATTACCGTTGTAATATAGCCATTCTGGCATATTAGGAACGGGATTTGTCACACATAATCGTTCATGTGAAGCGCCCGTTCCAAATTGGACCACATTTGGGAACGGTTTTTGTAATAACACTGGATTTTCTAAATACCCACAATTTGGAACCGTCATTGCATTACATTGTTCGCTCATGGCATAAAAGGGTCTCATGTAGCACTACATATTGGAACAGTCGACAACCGGTCCAAATAGACCCGAGCTTTGGAACACGTATAGGAACTGTACGTGTTCCCGGTCAACTAACCGTTCTAATTTGATAAAACCTCACAAATTTCTAGCAGCTTGGCAAAAGGAGTAACTTGAGGAAGCGTGTCCAGCAGAAATGTATTTTCTCTATATTGTTGTTAGGATTATTGAGCTCACACGTTTCTGTTAAGGTTAGCTCACTTTTCTGTTTAATTAGTTGTTAGGGTTAGTTAATAGCGGTTAGTTGGTTAATTAAATCAACTGCACTCAGTCTTAGTCTGCTCTCTTCTCTTATTTAAAGTCCCCCAGCTTTACTCCACTGTACACTACATTCTTTCAGTTTCTACGAATCAATAGAGCAAGAATAAGAGTTTTAGTTTTGTCTTGTGTTTGTGACCATGGAATTCTGCATTTCTAGTTTCGAGCATGGTATCAGAGCCATCTTTTGATGGTCTCTGATCCTGCCAAGAAGAGATTGTAATCCAGATAGTTTTTTTTTTCTATTTCAAGAAATTCTTCGTCTATTTTTGTTCACTGTTGTTGTTGATTACTTCTGAGTTGAGGGAAACTGAAAGATGGCCGAGAAAGAAGTTGCGAATCTTAACCAAAAGGTGCAAGGGAGTGGCGAGGCATGGCGGTCACAGGCGGGAGACCACCCAGGAATGATACTGGTTACGGCCGTTCTAGATGGAAGCAATTATCTCGCCTGGAGCAGATCAATTCGCTTTGCCCTCAAAGCAAAGGGGAGGATAGGGTTCATCAATGGGACTTCTGTGCGACCCACTGAAGGGAAGTCAGAAATTGAGCAATGGGAACGAGGGGATTCAATGGTGGTGTCATGGTTACTGAATGCCCTCTCCAAGGACATAGCTGAAGCGTTCTTGTACACCACCTCTGCGAGGGACCTACGGATAGATCTTGAATCAAGATTCGGAGAGAGCAATGGACCCTTGCTCTATCAGATCCAAAGAGAGATATCTTCCTTGAAACAAGGTAACATAGGAGTTTTCGTGTATTTTACTAAGTTGAAGAAGCTCTGGGATGAGCAAGCTTGTTTGGCACCCTTGCCATCTTATAGCTGTGGGTGGGCAAGATTTTGTCGGACAGAAATGAGTCCACCCAATTGATCCAATTCTTGATGGGGTTGGATGAGGCATATGAGCATGTGATAAATCAGGTGTTGTTCATGGATCCATTTCCCACAGTTGCCAGGGCATATTCCATGATCACCAGAGTTGAGAAGCAGCGACAAGTCAACACTGGAAACGTGCAGGATGGAGCCATGACTACAAAATCAAGAGGCTGGGAGGCAGACCTCTCAGAACTTTGGGCAGAAGAGAAGAGGTTTCATGGACAAGATGTCCCTATGATGCGATCATTGTGATAAAGTTGGACATACTCGTGAAACCTGCTTCAAGATTCATGGTTTTTCTGAATGGTATAAGGCCCTGCTAGATCAAAAGAAAAGGACTGAAGCCAACAAAGGACAGGCTGCAAACGCGGCCACTCATGGAAGAGAAGGCAACCCCAAGGGGGTAATGGCAGGATCAGGGGGGGGGGGTTCCCTCAATGAGGCTATACGGGCTGAATTGATGAGGATGATGCAGGAACAAGGACAGGGTGATGAAGGAGATACTAACCTCGCGGACTACGAAGAGTTTGTAGGTACTATTCTTGATAAAATGAAGCGTATTTTCTATAATAATTTGTGGATAATTGACAGTGGTGCTTCTGTGCATATGTGTTCCTCTTTAATTGCTTTTTCAAATTACAAAACTATGATTGGAAATGCTTGGGTTAGACTGCCGGATGGCTCCAGAAAACGTGTTACTCACAGAGGGGATGTAAAAATTGGTCACAATATTACACTCAAAGATGCTTTATATGTCCCTTGTTTTAAACACAATGTACTATCAGTGAGAAAATTATGTGCTGATGCTTTTGTTAATGTGTTGTTTGATAAAAATGGTTGCACCTTGCAAGACCTTCGAACGAGAAAGGTCATAAGCATGGGAAAGCTGATAGGAAGCTTCTACATGCTGGACAAGGACTCCCTGAACTGCTCCCTAGATGGGAATCCTAGGATTATAGATGCTTTGTCTTGTATGTTCTCTAGAATACTAAGAATACATGACACAGAAGGTTGGGCCATGCATTCACTGATGTAATAAGGCATTTGCCCTTTCTTAATAAGATGAGTTCTATTTTCTGTCAGATTTATCCTCTTGCTAAACAACACAGAAACCCCTTTCCTTTAAGTGATACAAAAACTGATAAGGCTTTTGAACTTGTCCATGTGGACGTATGGGGACCATATAGAGAGTTTTCATTGTCTAATTGCCAATTCATGCTGACCATTGTGGATGATTTGACTAGGGCTACATGGGTATATATGATGTCACATAGATCCCAAACCACACAAAAGCTGAAATGTTTCTTTAACATGATAAACACACAGTTTGATGCTAAGGCTAAGATCGTTAGAACTGACAACGGGACTGAATTCACATGCACTGAATGTCAGTCCCTACTTCAAAACCTTGGAATCCTACATCAAAGAACATGCGTGCATACCCCTCAACAGAATGGGGTGGTTGATAGAAAGCACCAACACCTCTTGCAAGTATCAAGAGCTCTAATGCTTCAGGCAGGATTACCTAAGATTTTTTGGACCGAAGCATTGCTAACTGCTACTTACTTGATTAACAGACTACCAAGGCCCATCCTTAGGTGGAAAACCCCCTATGAGGCCCTGCATAAAAGACCTGCTGAATATGGCCACGTAAGACTGTTTGGATGCCTTTGCTATCCCAATAATGTGGCTCCTAACAAGAACAAGTTTGATCAACGAGCATATAGGTGCATACTATTAGGTTATGCCCATGGGCAGAAAGGGTACAAGGTATATTATTTGGACAAGAAAAATGTGTTAGTAACCAGGGACATTACTTTCCAAGAGGATGTTTTTCCCTTCAAGTCTGAGGTTAATAGAGAACCTACCTGTCCTATGCCCCTAATGGACTTGGAAGATAATGTCAATAATGATTCTGACTCTAACAATAAGCTTGACATGCATTCAGATGAGAAAGGGCCCTCAGTCCAATTAAGAAGGTCCACTCGAGCCATAATGAAGCCAGCAAGATTTAATGATTTTGTATGCAAAGTAACTGAAGAAAAATCTTGTGATGATCTTACTTCTGTTTTGTTGGAACACGTGCTCTGTAGATGTTTTACCTTTCATGTAGGAACCAAGGAGTGACAAAGAGGCAGAGGGGAATGAGCTTTGGAAGCAGGCTATGTCTGCAGAGATAGCAGCTCTAGAAAAGAATGGAACTTGGAAGGTGGCAGAACTGCCAGAAGGAAAAAAATGCATTGGGTGCAAGTGGATATACAAACTGAAGTTAACGCTAGAAGGCAAGATTGATAGGTACAAGGCGAGGCTTGTGGCTAAAGGGTATAGCCAAGTCGAAGGAGTTGACTACACAGATTGCTTTGCCCCAGTGGCAAAGCCAGTTACAATCCGAATTTTGCTTGCCATGGTGGGATCTAAGGCCTGGCCTCTACATCAAGTGGACGTAAATAACGCCTTTCTGCATGGGAATCTTGATGAAGACATATACATGGAACCTCCCCAGGGATATTCAGTACCACCAGGTTCCGTTTGTAAAGTAGAGAAATCCTTATATGGGCTAAAGCAGGCATCGAGACAATGGAATCAAACGTTCACAGACAAAATGAGGCTCTTTGGGTTTGTCCAGTCACAATATGATCACTGCCCCTTCTTCAAGGGTGCAACGAATGATTTGGTGGTTTAGTGGTATATGTGGATGACATTTTAGTGACAGCAGCTACGGAGGGCAAGATACAAGAGGTGAAGGAATATCTTCACCGTCTCTTTACCATTAAAGACTTAGGGGAGGCGAAGTATTTCTTAGGAGTGGAGATTGCACTATCAGCAGAGGGTTTATTGGTCACTCGGCGGAAATACGTTATGGATATTGTCAAGGACATACGGCTTACTCATGCTAATACAGCCAGGACTCCGCTACCAACAGGAGTTAAACTTTCCACCCAAGCTAAAACTGCATTGGCAGACCCCACAAGGTTCATGAGGTTGGTGGGGAGAGTGCTGTATATGGGTTCACCGGGCCGGATGTGTCCTATGCAGCACAACAACTGAGCCAGCATCTGCAACTGCCTTGCAAGGAGCATTGGGATGCTGCAGTGCATCTGATCAGGTACCTAAAAGGGTGCCCCACGACAGGTTTGTTATTTCCTTTTAATAATAACCTTAACTGACTGGTTTTTGTGATGCAGATTGGGCTGCATGCGTTGATTCCAGGAAGTCATTGACAGGCTATTGCGTATTCTTGGGACCTTCTTTGATACCTTGGAGGACCAAGAAACAAGCTACGGTATCAAGGTCCACGGCGGAAGCGGAGTATAGGAGCATGGCATCCACGGTATGTGAACTTACTTGGATCACATACAACATGAAGGAGCTAGGCTTGGAGGTACTCAAGCCAATTACCCTTCTTTTGTGACAACAAGGCCGCCTTGCACATTACGGCTAATCTGATTTTTCACGAAAGAACAAAATATCTTGAAATAGACTGCCATATCGTGAGAAACAAGTTTAAGGAAGGATTCATCCTTCCCACACATGTTGCCTCCCAACACCAAGTTGCCGACATGTTCACTAAAGCCCTCACAAGTCCGCAATTCCATTCGCTATGTGCCAAGTTAGGCTTGGTCACTTTAGACCCAAGTCCAACTTGAAGGGGGGGCTGATAAAACCTCACAAATTTCCAGCAGCTTGGCAAAAGGAGTAACTTGAGGAAGCGTGTCCAGCAGAAATGCGTTTTCTCTGTATTGTTGTTAGGATTATTAAGCTCACATGTTTCTATTAGAGTTAGCTCATTTTTCTGTTTAATTAGTTGTTAGGGTTAGTTAATAGCGGTTAGCTGGTTAATTAAATCAACCGCACTCAGTCTCAGTCTGCTCTCTTCTCTTATTTAAAGTCCCCCAGCTCTACTCCACTGTACACTACATTCTTTCAGTTTTTACGAATCAATAGAGCAAGAAGAAGAGTTCTAATTTTGTCTTGTGTTTGTGACCATGGAATTCTGCGTTTCTAGTTTTGAGCACAATTTTCACACATGTGTTCCAAATGAAATACCAAAAATATAATCGGTCCCATTTTGGAACAGTATTAAGTTTACCTATTGACACACATATGTTGGCACACAAATAGGAACAATCTTACCATTCCTACACGTTTGGACTATCATTAGCGCGAAAATGACGTCATCAACGGTTTCCCGTTCCACAACAGTTCCATGTTTGGAACGGTCATATATATCCGTTCCATTTGCCGCATTTTTTTGTACTGCTAATGGAAGGGGTTCAGGTGTCAATGGAGAATTTTTGGAGGGAGTGTAAGTGTAATTGTCAAAATTTTTTGAGGAAAAGTGTAATTTTGTATTTTCAAAGGGGGTATGAGTGTATTTAACCATTAAATATATATGTGTCATATATAAAAAACAAATGAAAAAAAATATAATTTACTGAAAAATTAAGCCTTAGATATATGATTTGGAGATCATTAATTTATTAAATCTCGTAAGCAATATGTGATGATCTACTTTTGTGAAAGCTGTTTATGGACAAACGATCGTAGTAAGTTGGTTAATTGATTATTATTTGCTTGTTATAAATTAACATTTGATTATAAAAAATATATGTATATGTCATAATTTTCACCTTACACGTAGTCATTAGCAATTGTATCGTCTAACCCTAAGAAAAGTCTACGAAAAAAATTGATACAAATCAGTGTCGAGTAAATTAGCAAGTAAAAGTTTTTCGTTGCTAATCTATACTACTTAATATGTATTTTAAATAATTCGTTGCTAAATTATTTTACCAAATAAATTTTTTGTTGCTAAATAGAATAGCAAGTAAATTTCTTGTATTAAATAATATACATTAACAACGTGAAGTTTACTTGTTAATTAACTCGAACCTAATTTTTCTCTTTGCGATTGATCCATTTTCTTGTAGTGTGTGGTCTTTATTACTCACATAAAATAATAATGTAACTTAACGGTATAAGGAGTTAAGTAATCTTGAGATCAACTCACAAACTTAAAGAGTTTTGCTTTTATGTTAATTAATACCCACATTAAATTAATATTATCTACTGTATATGCCAGACAAGACGAATGACAACGTAAAAGTTTTCACCACGATTAATTAATATATTCATGGTTTTAGCTATGATTAATTTACTGTTGTTTGTAGCTATGAGCCTACGACTAATATTTTAGTTTCACTTGTAAAACAACAATAAATAGGTTTTGTGCAACCGTGCTTATTGAGTATATTTGTAGCGAATTTTTATTTATTTTGATAATTAATTATGATAAAAAAAATTATAATTTTGCTAGCTATTCATGTCTTTATGCTTCAGCTTCATCTTAATCAAAATAATGATTAGTAAATTCTACACCATAATTAGTTGAAAATTTGAGAGATTTATGGCATGTAATCTTATTAATTTAGTACAAATATCTTCTCTATTTTGTTTACCAACTCTTTTTTGTTTGAAACAAAATACCATATCATAATTATATAAGAGTTAGAGAGTTGCTACAGAGATTGTTTAGCTGCCTAGTGTTTACGACAACAGTATTGTTTTGCAAACCATTCCAAAAAAAGAAAAAAAAAAAAAAAAAAAGAACAGACAAACATCAAAATATCTAGAAATTAAGTTCTTTAGAACCACTCTTTAAAGCCAAAAGGTCCGCAATTTGATTAGCTTCTCTGCAGCAGAATTCCATCTTCACTGATCTGAAGCTGGTCAAGTTATTCCAGCATTCGCCAAATAATTTTCGCTTGTATGCACTCTTATAAGTGTTTTATTTTGTTTTACTAGATACCGTGGCACGTAGTACCTGCGCGCAAAATTTTTGGTAATGTTTTTATTTTATTGAAGCTCATAATTTGTCCTGGTATATTAAAATGTGTCATTAGCTTACAAACATCACATACAAAAACTGTCTGATAACTTTCTTTAATGCATAAATTACCACCGCACATTTTACTCAAAATAAAATTAAAAATTCAAAACGTCGTACAATATATGCTATATTGATAATGATGAATATATACAAACAACACAAATGCTATATGTCATTTTATTCCGATTAACAATAAACTTAAATAAAATGAGAGTTAATTTGATTTTTGAGTACATATAATTATATGTAATTAATTTCTAAAGGAACTTAATCGAGTAGTTAATTTAACATGAGTTGAAAATTTGAAGGGCATTCTTAGTTTATTATAACTTGGTGTAGTGGTATCAACACCATGACTGTGAGTTTAAAAACCCTCTTTCCTTTTAGTATGGGAAAATTATTTTTTTCATCCGGTAAGTTTACCCAATATTAGATTTAGTCCTGTAACTATGTCTTTTATGCATTTAGTCATGCAAGTTATAAAATTCATGACATTTAGTCCGATTCATAGTTTTTAATCAATTTTATGGCAATTTTGTTGGAATTTGCCACGTGTTCACCAGAATGTCCAACTAGGCGAGAAATTGATGATGTGGTTGTAATGTGGCATACACATGAGTGATTAAAAAGTATTGTTGCTCGATGTCATTCGAACTTGAGTCTACTAATACTGTAAATTCTCATTTTGCCACTTGAACTACAACCAATATATGTATTTTTTTAACCATATTCTATAACCTATAATTTTGGAAATACTTTGATATAAAATTGATATTAATTAATATTACTAAAAATTCTAAAAATTTAAATCTAAAAATGATATAGTTTATTTTGTTATTCAAGAAGAATATAATTGGTATTGATATTTATCTTAACAATGGAATATTAATATGTAAAATATATAAAAACTTGCATATGAAAATTAATATATAATTGTTTTTAATATATATATATATATAGTCTTATTATTATTCCACCGTTAAGATAAATATCAATCTAATTATATTCTTCTTGAACAACAAAATAAACTATATCACTAAATATCAACCCTAAATCGAACTAAATGTTATTAATTTTGTAACTTACAGGACTAAATAAATAAATAGTATTGTTACATGACTAAATCTAATATTAGGTAAACTTAGTGGACGAAAAAACTAATTTTCCCTAGTAGTATAGATGTTACGTATGAACAGTCATAATGATTTATAGTTTTCATTGTCCTTAATAGTTGTCGTCATTGACATTAGATTTGATTTAAATCATATTTAAATTTCTTTTTTTTTTTCTATATAGATTTGTAATTATAGACAAAATTAGAAGAGCACGGACAAATAACAATCTCAAATAGAAATATTATGGTTCATTTTTGTAGCGTCAGGTGTAATTCGAACGTAAGTGTCAAAATTGACATCGACATAAAACAATAAACAGAAAAAACAGTTTGATTTCATCAATGTTTCATGATCTGAATAAATCACATCAATATATTGTTTATTTAATGTCAACGACAAAGTGAATGGAATCAACTTTTATTTTATTTTTAAAGACATGTACTGATTGCAGGATGTAGGAATTCAGCCCTGTTTCAGGCCAAATTATCAGTTGGAGAAATCTAATGTCCTTTTTTCCCCCTATACACCATCCCATATTAAAAGGGATACTGCTAATAAACTAAACATTTCTCCAAATCCAACCAAGAATAAATATCTAGGCCTCCCCTTTACTACCAATAGAATTACTAAAGACATGTTCTATGATATTTTGATAAAATGGACAATAATATGAATCTCTGGTACAACAAATCCTTATCATATGCAGGACGCACAGTACTCATTCGTAGTAGTGTTGCTACATCCTGCAATCATTAAATGTCTTTATTTAAATTACCTGTGGCTATTCATAAAAAAATTATTGCGTTACAAAAAAAGTTTCTCTGGAATACTAACCCATCACAGAAAAAAAGGGAGTTTGGTTAAGTGGAAAATTGTGACACTTCCTAAAAAGTGGGGGAGGGCTGGAATTGAGAGATACCTATACATTAAACAGGGCTTATCTTCTAAAACAAAGTTGGAGGTTGCACCTGACTGAAAAATCATTATTTTATCAACTTTTTAAACAAAAATACTTTCCTAATACTACATTCTCTGAATCGGTATCAAAATCGCAACATAACTGGCTTTGGAAGAACTTACATAACAATGTTAATCATGTAATCCAATCATCACAATGGATAGTAGGAAAAGGGGAAAATATTAATATATGGTCTGATAAATGGGTAGAAAATTTTTATCTAAGAGATTTAATTCAAGAAATCCCGATATACTTAGCTAATATGAAGTGGCTGACCTAATTAATAGTAACCAAAAATGGGACCTCAGCCAGATTCAGTCAATTTTACCTCCTGATATCTTAATTAAAATCGCATCGATTCTACTTCCCAATTCAGTACAGGATGATTTATGTGTATGGGCATGGAACCTCAAAGGTAAATTCACTTTGAAATCTGCATATTTGTGGCTCCTCTCTCTATCTAGAACATATAAGAGCGCTGACCTTCCATGGAAATCCTTGTGGAAAATAAAAGCTCCACCACGCGTTTTATTTCAGGCATGGCTGGTAAGTCACTCTAGTCTGCCAACAACAAAGTTCCTCTATGATCAATTTCAACTTCCATCTGCCAAATGCTCGCTATGCCTGAATGAAATAGATACTATTGAGCACATTTACACACAATGTAAGTACTTTCTATCCTTCTCCTCTCACCTACTTCTTGAAATTACTTCCATATCCTCCCATAATCTTGTTTGTTTGATGCACTATTGGAAGAAATATCCTGCAAAACAATCATTGTCTCATGTAACTCTTTGGTACATTTGGAAGGTCCGTAATCAAGTTATTTTTAATAACATGCCTATCAATATTTTCTAGGTTGGGAGAGGTATACATGCATCAATACCTACACACCCTTCTCTAAACATGAAACAGAAAAATAATATCTGGATTAAATGGAATAAACCTCCCAATAATTGGACAAAATTGATTATTGATGGTGCATCCATACATAATTCAGGTTGGTCTGGATGTGGTGGTATATGTCGAAATCATAAAGGGGACTTTATTCTGCTTGTTCCAGTTCTACAAGTTTCAACACGAATTCAATGGCAGAAGTATGTGCTGTTAGCACAGGACTTGACCTTGCAAAGGAGCTACAAATTTCACGATTATTGGTACAAACTGACTCAATGTTGGTTTTTCGACTTTTTTTGCAGGGAGCAGCTCCACCCAAGCACATCATGCAGGTTCTCACGGAGTGCAAGAAGAAATTGACTTAATTACATGAAGTGCAATTCAGGTTTTGTCCAAGGGAAGTAAACCGGGCAGCAGATATTTTGGCAAAAAAGGCTGCAACACAACTTTTTGAAACTTGTTTTTACCAGCAATGTCCAACTTTTTTTGCTCAAGTTTTGTATGATGATAAATACCTATGGTATCCTAGAACTGTTAAACACTTATGTACTTCCCACTTGCTGCAGCAGTAAATAAAAATTTTCCTTGTGTTAAAAAAAAAACTTTTATTTTATTTTTGGTCATGAGTTCATTCACTCATATACTTTTTATTATTTATACTAATATAAAAAAATCCTTTCTCACTCGTAAATGATGATTTATGACATGGCGATACCAATTTTGGTGTGGCGATAATAATTCTAAGTTAGTTTTCTTTCACTTTCTTTCTTTTTTTTTGTTCTTTTTAACATGTAATATATTGGTTTATATATATATACTAGCCGTCATGGCATGCCGATCCTACGTGCATATAATAAATAATTTTTATACTTTAAAATATATTATAAAAGAGTAAAATATATAAACTAACACATCACTTTAAAAAGAAAAGAAAAGTAAGAAAACAACTAATTTATCAATTAATATAAAATTTGAAAAGTTGAATAAAGTAGTTATCATATCAGTTGAAGGATATTTTTGGCATTACAAAAAAGTGGTGCTGCGGTGTCATTAATCGCCATTTGTGAGTAAAAATAGGGTTTCTTTTATATAATAGTGTAGATATATATATATATATTCTGATCTATCTATTTTAATATAAAAAGAAAGGCATTTCTCACTCACAAATGGTGGTTTATGACACTGTCACAATAATTTTTTGGTATGCCGATAATGCCCCTAAGTTAGTTTTTTTCCCTTTTCTTTCTTTCTTTCGTTCTTTGTTTATTTTACATGTAATCGTGTTGGTTTATATATATATATATATATATATATATATATTTATTTACAGTAACTTTGAATCGTGCAATATTATCTTTTATGCACATAGGGAAGGCGTGCCACGACGGTCAGTCTAATATAAAAAGAAAGGCATTTCTCACTCACAAATGGCAGTTTATGACACCGGGGCACAAATTTTTTGGTTATACCGATAATACCCTCGAGTTAGTTTTCTTTTCTTTCTTTCTTTTTTTTAGAATACTATCCGTCGTGGCACGCCGTCCCTGCGTGCAAATAATAAATAATTTTTTGCGCTGTAAAATAAATTATAAATAAGAGTAAAATATATAAACTAACACATCACATTAAAAAAAAAAAGAAGGAAAGAAAGAAAAAACTAATTTATCAATTAATATAAAATTTGGAAATTTGAATAAAGTAGTTATCATATCAGTTGGGGTTATTTTTGGCATTACACAAAAATAGTGCGGCGGTGTCATTAACCGCCATTTGTGAGTAAAAACAGGATTTCTTTTATACAATAGTATAGATAGCCTGTTGGTATACATATATATATTATTTATATAATTTTGAAGCGAGCAATATTATCTAGACTAATATAAAAAGAAAAAGCGTTTCTCTCTCACAATGGCTATTTATGACACCGCGAACTAAATTTTTTGTTATGCCGATAATACCATTAAGTTAGTTTTCTTTTCTTTCTTTCTTGTCTTTGAATTGTCATTTGTTGGTTTATCTATATATATATATATATATATATATATATTTCCTATTTACACTATTTTTAGAATGTGCAATATTGTTTTATATACACGCAGGGATGACATGCCACGACAACTTGTATAATATAATAATTCATTGTTCTAATTATTCATTTTTCCCTTTTCATTAAATGAATCTATCATTCCGTTCATTATAAATGTTCTGAGAGTTCGATTTCTATTTTACTAGTAGATGTGGCACGCCGTCCCTGCATGCATATAATAAATAATATTTCACATTTTAAAATATATTATTATAAATAAATATGTATACATGTATATATATATATATATATATATATATATAAAGACTTACTTCATATTACTTAATAGGAAAAGAAGGGCTTAGGCAAATTAATTTTGCGCCCATTTAAATGACGACAAGTGAAAAATATATATTATTTATCAATTATATTCTCTTTTCTATTTATATTTTGAAACTTACTAGATTAATTTCAAATATGAATAGTTAATTTAATTGATATTTAATATATACTTCGTCATCAAATCAACGGCCGATAAGTGATAAATTGAGGTGTTTCGGCCAATCAAATCAAGACCAATGTTTTTGATATTATCTCTTTGAAAAATACAAATATTAAAGAGATAATATCAAGATTGACCAATCATGTCTTCCCAAATATTTAATGTATTTATCTCTTAAATTAAAATGAAGAATGGTGTTCAAGTTCACCACAACTCTACCTCTTTGACAGCTATATAAAGGGTGTTAGAATAGGTGACCAAAAAGCCAATCATAGTGTTTGGTTTTGTTTTGATTTGTGGAGATAGAGAGAGAAAAATAGAGATAAATAAGTGTGTGTTGGAGATATAGTGTATGTTTGGATTTGTTTTTGGAGTTAATTTTAAATAGTGTAAAAATATATTGTATGTATTATGTTATATATTGGGAGACAAAAAACACTGTTCATTGTCAAATCATGTCTCTTTTATATATTTTTATATATGTATATAGTAATATTTGTTTTTTTATATGTATTGTGTTGTATATTAGGAGACAAAAAATACTATTCATTGTCAAATCATGTTTTTTTATATATTTTTATAAATGTATATATATAATAATAATTGTTTATTTTTAGGTGGATGTATGTATATATGGGAGAACGTGCCAAAACACCTAGTAAAGGTGTTTTGATTAATATTATGTTTGGTTTTGTTTTCTCAGTGTCTCAAAAATACCTGGGAAATGAAACCAAACAAAGTGAATATGTTTGGCATTTTGTAACCTATTTGACAACTTGATGTAATGTAATATTATGTGATGAATAAAATGAGTGTTCGTCACAAATGGTACCTTCTTTGTTGCGCTCATTTTACATATGTTAAAACGGTGTTTTACTTATATCGCAACAAAGCCCATAGACCACGATTAACAACTCATGCAGTTGGGCCACACATTGGATGGTGATCATGAAACCAACTGATTAAGAGTTGGGTCTCAAACGTTCTAAGTCGAGGACCTCGAGACAGGGCATCGAGAGACCTATGGAGACTTGCATCAAGAGTCATGTTCATTGCATGAGTGTCGTGTTTCATCGGCGACAGGCGTGGGACGCCTACACGATCTTGATGGGTTGGTCGACTGGGGTCGAGCCAACTGGACTGACTCGCAGAGATCATCATATGAAAGCCTTGGAGGCTTGATCGGTATGATTGGATTTCTCTGGTTCCGATAGTACGGGAGTAGTCTTCAAACTTGAGGAACCATGGCAGTTACGTGCACAGGACGGCTGTATCTTGGATCTGGCGAGAGGTGATCATTCTGTAAGATGATCATTATAAGCCTTGTCCAATGCAGTCAGAATGTGTAGCAAGGACGGTGGATTCCAAGAAGAGGATCTGTCCCCTGTTTGTATGTGACAGAGGTATCTCTGATGCACTCGGAGACACGTTCATGCTGTTTAAAGCTATGGCCACAGTGGTTGGTCGAACAGGGGATGGTTTCATGTGTCGACGCAATGAGGCATGCGTAGTCTCGAGTATTAAGCATAGATGCCTAGTCAAGGATGGGAACCAATGCCCAATTTCATAACCTAGACTAAGGCCGGGAGACGTTTGATGGAAGGACCATACCCGTACGGAATCGGCGCCTAAATGTTCACGTCAACATTCACCTAGTCTCTAGTGCCATGGACTGTTGCTAGACAACCGCCCATGGTAACTGGCCCTTGCGGGACACGGACCCAAGTCTAGTTAAGGGTAAACCTAAAGGGTCACACACAAATCACCGAGAAGGTTGAGAGATTGACTTGGAGTCAATTTCGAAGGATGAATAAGTAATTGGATTACTTAAGGGATTGTCCATTGGATGGACGGGCCGATATTGTATTGGGCCCTCGTTTAGTCGGTAAATAGGATTTGTCGATTAATATGAAAAGTTGAGATGTTGGATCTTTTAATTGGATTAAAAGATCAAAGGGAATTATTTAAGTTGACGTTGAACTAAATTAGATTTAATTTTGGGTTCGTCGTAATTGGATTACGGTAAAACCCGATCCGTTAAATTTTGACCCGAGAGGAGAATTTATTTCTATTTTGGAATAGGAAGAAGTTGGACTTCTTCCCTAAATAAGCATGACCGAAAATGCTACCTTGGAGGGAGCAAAATTCGGCCATGTTGGATGCAAGGTGGTAGTTGACTTATCTCTTTTGGTAAGAGACAAATCAACTCCAATCAAGCCCTTCCCTTTTGGTATGATTTGATCATACCTTAAAAGTTGGTAGTCTTGATTGAAGAATTAATGGTGATTGATTGGGATGTATCTAGACATCCTTGGATGAACCTAGACACATTCCAATAATCACATTAATTATGTATATATATGAGGATATACTAACACCTTATGCATGAACATTCATAATTCATCCTATCTAGGAAAAGAAGAACACAAAAATTGGCCACTCCTCTCTCTCTCTCTAACTTTCGGCAACCTCTCTCCCTCTCTTACTAGTGTTCTTCATTTGATCTTGGATCAAAAAGGAAAAACAAAGTAAGTTTAAGAACACTAATCCATAGTGTTTATCTTCTTAAACCGATTCCTTCTAAACCCATTTTCTTCTAGCAAGGAAAACATGTGTTTCTTCTGGTGTGGTGTGGATCACCTTTGGAGAGTTCATACGTTTGAACTTGGTGGACATTCCGAAGAAGGAACAAAGCAAGTAGCTAGCGCACGCGTGAAAACTACAAAGGTAACGGTTAATTATGCTTTCGTAGCTTTCTATTTCATCTATGCCCTATGCACAATATGCGCTTTATGTTGTTACATGCTACATCGAACGCCCGGTTGAGCACCCAAAGCTACACCCTTTGGGATTATGTTTATTTATTTTTTTAAATTTATATATTATCCATGCTTCTCGCTTCTGCTCGCGCTCCCGGGCGGATCTGCTTGTCCTTCAAGTGGTATCAGAGCCCGGTTCGATGTAAGGGGAATAGATCTATGTGCTTGGTATGATCTACTTGCATTTACGGCTTTTATGAGCATGTATGATTGCATGAATATATGAATAAATATGATGATTCATTTGTTTAAATCTGATGGACGTTAAGCATGCAAATTTTGTGAGATTGGATCTTGAATTGCATGTTCATTTTTAGTTTATTATTGTTAATTTGTGCTCAAAAGGAAGTGTCGAAAAATATGGAAAAACGGACAGCAGCGGCAGCGGTTGGCTGTCGCCCCTGCCGGCTGGTCACTAGCTGGCAAGCGCGCGCAGGCTCATGCCAATGCGCAGCCCGGCCAGCGTGCCTAGCACCGTGTGTGCTGGCAGGGGCAGACGCGCACACCGCGGCCGCGCGCAGGCGGGCGCCTGTGCGCGTGCTATGCGTGTGCATGCCGCTGCCGGCCGAGGCCAGTGCGGCACAGGCCGCGCACTCGGCTGTGCCGTTTTGTGCCATTTCTCGATGTTTTCTGAAAATTTTAATTTTCTGGGTTTTTCTGCACATTGTTCTTAAAATGTATTAATTTAGCACATTTGATTTTGGAGTTGTTGGACTTTTCCTTGGATCAAATTTGCTTAATTAATTTGGGATTAATACATGCTTTGGATGCATTGTGTATATTGTCCATTGAATTTGAAATTTGGATTTTGCATATTGTTTATATATTTGTGCCTTGTGATGTTGGACATCACTTGGATATTTTGAATATCCATGGTTTAAGCATGATTATTTGGAGTAATTGTGTTATCTGCGTTGATGGGATCAAGATGGGATGATCACAAGAGCCCTAGACCTTGTGTATGGATGTATGTATGTCATTTATATTTCTGTTGGGTGGGGCCTGCGTGCCTCTTGTTTTGGGATTATCATCTCCCGGTTTTCAGCCTCATGATGTTAAGGCTTGTTATTTATTTGCCATGTATTACTTTCAATTGTAATGAGAGTAGGTGGTTTTGGTGAGGTTTTAATTTTAACAAGCCCATGGAGTCGGAGACCCAAGGTGGAACATCAAGGCGTGAAACAAGAGCATCACAAGGCCCATTAGAATGACAATGGGTATATTATTTTGTAATAATATAGGACCACCTTAGATAGACCATAGACTCACTGCGGGCTCAATTAGTCGCATAGTTTGGACTTGTGATCATCCTTACAGGGCTATGCTATGTTTTCTGCATGCGGCGTATTTATTTAATCGCTTTAAATATTGGATATTTATGCATGCTAAAACACCTTAATGTGATGAGGTCTCAGTCGTTCATTAAGCTCTCAGTTGGTTGGACCAAATTAAATATTAGGCCCAGAACGGACTTGTATTAAAATGGTTTTTTGATCTGTCTCAGCCTTCCATCCACACCAATGTGGTGAGGAAGCTATCACTACCAAAGTGTGGTCTCACGAGTCGTGGCACACTTGGACTAGGGGAAAGCTGCACCATTGTTGTGAACAAATAGATTGCACACACTATTTCCCTGACTAGTCGTGGGGGACGACAGTTTGAGGCATGATTTGGTTGATGGGTCGGGCCCAACACTGAGTAACATGGTTTGCTTGGAGTCCTCGGAACCATGCGAATAGGTGAGGCAAAACATCTTGGGAATCTCATGGGATGAGAATGAAATTGGATATCTCCAGCGAGGCCTTGTTCATGTGAATCGTTAAAGCGGGGCATTGAGATTACGCTCGTGGATCCCAAGCCCACTAGGAAATTGTTTCCCGAAACTCGCTTGAGAGTGGTGGACTTTCGTATAAATAGTGGGAGGGTTAAAGACTAAAAGACCATATCTTCAACTTGAATTATAATATTACCATCATCTGCTAATTTCTGCTTTACATTTTATAAATGTAGATATGTCTAAGAATCTATTGACCATGGTACTTGAGACTATTAAGTTCAACATAACGAACTACTCGGACTGGCTAAGAAATATGAGGATTGTCCTCGGTTTCGAGAACCAAGGCTACGTCTTAGACGAGCCGCCGCCGAGCGACTTACCGGAGGGATCCACTCCAGAAGAACATTTGATGTTCGAGAAATGGCATGAGGACAACCGGAAAGTGCACAGTTTCATATTGGCTTCGATGTTTAACGACATCCAAAAGCAATATGAGAGGCTGGACAACATCTCCGCCATAATGCTCCGCATGAATGAGGTTTATGCGGTTCCTGATTGCAAAAATATATACTAGCAAGTGTACTAGCTATCAAGTAGTATAAAGAATGTCGATCCCACGAGGATTTTAACGAAACAATTACCACAACTATGACTATTCCTAATTATTTTGACAACCGAAGAGTTTGGATGATTTAGGAGTCTACTAAAAACAATAAAATCAACTTTTAGCAAGCAATTATGGTGAGGAAAAACGCAGATTTAGGAAGGAGTGCCACGGCTATAGGTCCACCTAATCAACGCAATGCATTTAATATTAACGGATCAATCACACAAATAATTATCTTCGCATACTGAGGTTTTTCCTAATTTAATCCAATATACTCTCTCGAGCTATATCGAACCTATTACTACCAAGGAATTAGGGGATCTCTCCTCTTCCAAGACTCGTGATAATAACGCATTAAGATTCATGAAAAACCTATGGAACCAGATAGATCATGCCTGTGTATGTCTACACATCATTCAATCCATACCATGAATTACCCTTTCCACTATGCTAAATTCCCTCTCGGTTCATTAACATAATTAAGCAAATCTAAGAGGTGATCAAGCTCTTAAATAATAGCAATAAACACAATAACTCATGGATATGCGAAAATAACGGTGGATTAATCCAGAAAAATATTTAACACATAGTATCAATTAGGCTTTCCATAAGCCTTAGCACAAAAAGAAAATTAGTTCATCCTAATTCTAGCAAAAACACAAAGATGCAGAAAATTGCTGGAAAAACAAGTTCTCTCAGTCTTCTCCTCCCTCCTTCTTTATATAGAGGGACAATCCTAGTTGAGGAAGGAGAGGACTAGGACTCTATTTAGCATAGAAACTCTTTTTCTTTTCTAGTCCTATTCTAACCAAGACTCTAAGGTGGATTACAAGGGAAATAGGACTCCTTTTTGGTTGACCTATAATCAGAATTCTCGATTTTTGTAGGTCAACTCGTCTGCCAATTTCCGCCCAGCGAATGTCTGATAACCCGTGGGTCACGGGTTATGCTTCCTGCGCTTCTGAAACCGGATTTCTGATAGCCCGTGGGTCACGGGCTAACTTGTAGTCATTTCTGCAGGATTTTTGACTCTTCTCTCTATGTTTGGACTCTTGTCTTGCACTTGCCCTTTTTGCCCACCAAAGTTCCTAAAAACCACAAATATACCCAAGAACAAGCATTATATCGAGATAAAATGAGGGTGAAAATATAGGAATAAGATGTATAATTTCCCCCAATCAAATACCCCCACACTTAGATCATGCTTGTCCTCAAGCATATAGCAATTTAATGTAATCATCTTCAAAGGAATATACCTTTCTACATAACACCTCATTTCAACTTATGCCAACACTTCAAAATGAATTCACTGTCAAATTGCAACAGAGAAATGATAGACTACATAGTACCCATTCACACAGGCCACACGATATGACAACCATCTCAACAATCCATTCGGAATCAAAAATGCAAAGTGAGTGAACACCCTCGCTTTGGATACACTCAATGCGCTCAAAGTGTTTAAGGGTGAACAACAACTCTCAAGTCAAGCTTTTAACGAGATTTTACCATAGGCTTGCTCTTATATCACATCTCCACCGCTTCAAGTGAGTTTGGAGTGAGAATCAAAGGGTCTTTTCCGGGTTGTAATGGGGCTTTAGGTGAGGGTAGGAGACAAACAAAAAAATTGAAAGAAGGGGTTGTGGGGTTAAAGAAATTAGATGACATTACTTGGATAGGCTTCCAAAGGCGGGAATTTTCTAGTTCAAGTGCACTTTTTTCTTTCTTTGTCCTCCATCTTTTTCTTCTTTCTTTACTTTTCCCTTCACATTGCATCATACTTTTCTCCACTGTTTTCTCTTTTTCCCTTCTTTTTCTCCACTTTTTTTTTTGGAAAGGATACATTCGATTTTTTTTTTCTTCTTTTTTTTTTTTTTTTTTTTGGGGAGATATTTGATTTCTCTCTTTTCTTTCTCTTCCACAATGTCTTTCCTTTAGACACATCTTTATGGGATGGTTGGGACTTGCACTTGAACTATACACTAATGAGGGAATAGTATCACAAGCAGTCATTCCAATCCTTTAACAGTGGGGTTCAAAGGTTTAGGACAAAGAAACGGTTGTTCATGGCTTGTATTGTGCTTAATATAACAACAAAATCAGGCTCAGGCTCGATTGGGCTCCTAGGGGTGGATATTTATGCAGGCTTAGCAGCAAGAAACTTTGGTTCAATCCTAATGCCCTTATCACTTTCAAACACACCAACTCGACATTGCGGTCTCGACATGTATAACCGAGCAAGTTCTAGAAAATCAAGCCAAAGATGACAATCACACAGCCAAACAAAATGTGAGAGCAATAAGATGTGTGCTCATAGGCTCAAAAGCTCACCAAAAGGGCTTATGTGTGTTACTCACAAGCATTTTTTTTCATCAAAACAAGATTGTTAAGATATTCATCATACATGTGGCAAGTTTGAATTTTCCTACGCATGTCAAGTGTTCTATTGCAATCCTAACAGTGTATGCATAAATCATATTGGCATGAGTGGAATGGGGATGCAATGTATCAAGGTTCATCAACATATTGCCCAACAAATCTCCAATTTGCAGAAAATGTCACAGAATTATAGCAAATAAGTGTCAGCATGCTTCAGCCACATTCATCAATATGCATGTAATCAAAGGACATCAACCACCCCCACACATAAATCCGACAGTGTCCTCAATGTCGGAGCCCCAAGGAAAGAGAAAAGGGAAAGAGAAAGAGAGACATCCCTGAGGGTGTGGGGCGCCGAACGGCTACTGCGGCGGAGGGTATGGCGGGTGGAAGTGCATGAAGTCGAAATATGCGTGTAAGTTCAGCTCCATGCGGCGCAACCGCCCATCAACGTCGTCCATCCGGTCATGAAGGGTCTCGGTGGCAAGGGGTGTAGGATCTTCATCGGGGCGAGGACTAGCCTCGCGCTGGCGGCGGCCAAGGCGCGGACCTGTAGAACCTGCAGGGGCAAAGCGAATAACGCCGCCTTGGCGAACGATTAGACCCATATGATCCAAAGCCTCAACATCTAGGGGTTGGGGAATGCATGCAATGTGAAGAGTGGTGTGGGTGAGATCGAGTAAGCCGGCATTTACAGCAATCTGCGTAACTAAAGACCTAGAATTAATGGTCGCTGTTTAGAGACAATAGTTTGGAATTGGGAAGCGACCCAAAAACCCACATTAATCCTAGTATGAGTGAGCATGCTCCATAAGAAAAACAATTCAGTTTTATTTAGCACAGCAGCCGAATCCTTGCGTCCGGAGAAGGTGAAAGCAAGGAAACGGTGCAGGTACCGAAGAGCAGGGTCAAGGAGGTAGGTGTCTTTAGTCTTGCTAGAATCATAGAAACAGTTGTCAGGTGCCAAATTGCCGGCTAGTTCCGAATAGACACATTGAGGGATGAAAGAATCAGGAAAATCACATGCACTAGACAAATAGGCATCACTTGTGGCCAAAACGGGATCAATAAAACCAAGTGCCAAGTTAAAGTCAGTGACAGACAGATTAAAAGTACGACCACACAGACGAAACTTGATGGCACCCGGCGTGCTTAAGTGTGCGGGTGGTGCAAATTCATAAGTAGCATAGAACTCACGCATCAGCTCAATGTAAACAGGATGTTGAATGGAGCAAAAACAGTCCCAACATGAGTTTCGAACCAGTCCATCAACAATATCAACGAGTTGTAATTCAATGAGCGTTGGGTGATGGATAGACTTACCTGGGAGAATACGGAGCGCAGAAACTGTAGCATACCTCTCCCGATGACGCTGAGAGCGGAACGTAAGGTGACCGCCAAGATCGCTGTCGGCCGGTGGTAATGTGACACTGGAGCGGCTGAGACGACGCCGAGAACGGGACGAGCTTGGAGTGTCCATGGGAACCTGTAGTAGAAGGAGCACGTCAGACACAAGTAGGAGAACAAGAGAAAAAAAAAGAAACGGGAGTGAGAAAAATGCGGAGTAAAAAAAATGAAAAAAAACGTGTTTTTGGAGGGAGGAAGTGAAGGAGAAAAAAAAACCAAAAAAAAACAAAGAAGAAGATCAGAAAATATTAGAGAAAGAGAGAAAAAAGAAAGAAAAAACAAGGGACAAGAAAAAAAAAGAGAAAAATGAAAAAGAAAACGAAAAGGGTGCGCGGCGGGGATGCGGCAGCCGGAACGTGGCGGTGGGCGGCAGTTGCGGCGCGGCGGCGGACTGTGGTCGAGTTGCGGCGGGGGGCGGCGGCTGGAACGCGGCGCTGCTGTGAAGGAGAGAGAGGTGAGTGCTTGGTGGGAATTAGGTATTGTAGTGCCCTAATTTCCCAAGTTTGGGGATTTCTATTTTCTGCTGAAATTTCGATTTTTTGCTTTTATTATTATTATTATTATTTTTTTTATATACAGAAAATAAAATAAAAAACGTATGAAATATAATTTCAGCCGCGGACAGAAGCGCATTCTAAATAACCCGTGGGTCACGGGCTATCAGATATTCGCTTGTCAGAAACGTACCAGGGATAGTCCGTGGGTCACGGGTTATCAGGAATCCGTTACCTGTGCTGAAACTGAAAGAATGGAAATACACACGCATGGGTTGCCTCCCATGTAGCGCTTGTTTAACGTCGTTAGCTCGACCATATAGGCTCATGGTGTGGAAAGTTGGAGAGGTGGGTCGACGTGAGTTGGTGGCATGCCCTCGAGGTAGTGTTTGAGCCGTTGGCCATTAACCTTAAAGGGCCCCTTCTCTCCGTGGAGCTCGACGGCTCCGTGGGGGAAGACATTCGTCACCACGAATGGCCCACTCCACTTGGATCGTAGTTTGCCCGGAAATAACCTCAACCTAGAATTGTAGAGTAGCACTGTGTCGCCTCCTGTAAACTCCTTTGGCCTAATGCGGGCGTCATGCCAAGCTTTTGTGCGTTCTTTGAATAGACGAGCATTCTCATAAGCGTGGTACCTCAGTTCATCCAACTCATTGAGTTGAAGCTTGCGATTGTCCCCTGCACATTGAAGATCAAAGTTTAGGAATTTAGTGGCCCAATAAGCCTTATGCTCTAATTCCACCGGGAGATGACAGTGTTTACCAAAAATTAGGCGAAAGGGAGACATACCGATCGGGGTTTTGAATGCAGTGCGATATGCCCATAGGGCATCATCTAATTTAAAAAACCAATCCTTCCTAGCGGTATTTACCGTTTTCTCCAAAATTTGTTTAAGCTCCCTATTAGAAACTTCGACCTGGCCACTCGTTTGGGGGTGGTAAGGGGTAGCTATGCGGTGAGTGACACCAAACTTCGTAAGTAAGGCTTCAAACTGTTTATTGCAAAAATGTTTCCCACCATCACTAATAATGGCCCGAGGGGTGCCAAAACGAGTGAAAATATGCTTTTTAAGGAATTTGAGGACCACTCGGGAATCATTAGTGGGTGTACCAATAGCCTCGACCCACTTACTCACATAGTCTACCGCAACAAGGATGTAGGTGTTATTATATGATTTAGGGAAAGGCCCCATAAAATCAATCCCCCACACATCAAAAATTTCACATATTAAGATATTAGAGAGAGGCATCTCATGACGACGCGAGATATTACCTGTGCGTTGGCATTGATCACAAGCACTTACATAGGCGTGGGCATCCTTGAACAATGATGGCCAAACGAATCCGCTTTGGAGGACTTTGGCCGCTGTTTTAGATGCACCATGGTGTCCCCCACTTTCTCGGTCGTGGCAAAATTTGAGGATACTATGCATCTCCTCCTCGGGCACACAACGCCGTATCATCCCATCCCCGCATTGCTTGTACACATAAGGTTCATCCCATAGGTAGTACTTGACATCCGAAAAGAACTTCTTCTTTTGTTGGTACGACATGTGGGTTGGTACCACATTTCCTGCAAGAAAATTCGCAAAGTCAGCGAACGATGGTTCTCCTTTTGTGTTGATAGCGTGCAATTGTTCATCGGGGAACTCATCACGAAGGGTGAAATCTTGCATGGTTTCTACATAATCCCTATCTAGTCTAGATAGGTGATCGGCCACTGTGTTTTCCGAGCCCTTGCGGTCTTTTATCTCCACGTCAAATTCCTGCAGTAAGAGGATCCACCGCAATAACCGAGGTTTAGCATCACGTTTAGACAAAAGGTATCGAAGAGCTGCATGATCAGTAAAGATAATCACTTTGGATAGCAACAAGTAAGGTCGAAATTTCTCAATAGCAAAGATGACTGCGAGCAGTTCTTTTTCTGTGGTGGCGTAATTGCATTGAGCTTCATTCATCGTTCTGCTTGCATAATAAATAGTATGAAATTTCTTTTCTACTCGTTGTCCCAAAACAGCCCCTAGAGTGTCGTTACTAGCATCACACATGATTTCAAAAGGCAAATCCCATAAAGGTGCAGACACAATAGGCGCAGTGGTGAGTCTTTCTTTGAGCAAACGAAATGCATGCACACACTCATCATTGAATTCAAAGGGTACATCCTTACTCAAGAGATGGGTCAAAGGTCTAGCCACTTTTGAGAAA
The DNA here is from genome assembly GCA_034509735.1 of Sesamum alatum. Taxonomy (NCBI): domain Eukaryota; kingdom Viridiplantae; phylum Streptophyta; class Magnoliopsida; order Lamiales; family Pedaliaceae; genus Sesamum; species Sesamum alatum. The sequence goes on along the minus strand of JACGWO010000005.1, from coordinate 13,767,083 downwards.
TCCTTAATGAACCGCCTATAGAAGCCGGCGTGACCTAGGAAACCTCTTACATCCTTTACAGACTGAGGGATCGGAAGTTTTGCAATTAGTTCGACTTTTGCTCTATCGACCTCTATACCACGAGAAGAGACTTTATGTCCTAGAACAATCCCTTCACTCACCATGAAATGACATTTTTCCCAATTTAACACAAGATTTGTTTCTTCACACCTTTGCAAGACTTTGTCCAAGTTAACTAAACATGTGTCAAAAGATTGTGCATAAACAGAGAAATCATCCATAAAGACTTCCATAAAATGATCAATGAAGTCACCAAACACAGAAATCATGCAACGTTGAAAGGTAGCTGGTGCATTGCACAATCCAAATGGCATTCTCCTAAATGCAAACGTACCAAAGGGACATGTGAAGGTGGTTTTTTCTTGATCCTCAGGGGCGATGGCCACCTGGTGGTATCCGGAGTAACCATCTAAGAAACAGTAAAACGCATGTCCCGCGAGTTTTTCAACCATTTGGTCAATGAAGGGGAGGGGGAAATGGTCTTTCCTAGTGGCCTCATTAAGCGCCCTATAATCAATACACACCCTCCATCCCGTGACTGTTCTAGTAGGGATGAGTTCATTATGGTCATTGGTTACTACCGTCATCCCACCCTTCTTAGGAACACATTGAACAGGACTTACCCATGCAGAATCAGAAATGGGATAGATAATACCTGCCGCGAGCCATTTGAGGATTTCCTTTTTTACTACCTCTTGCATGTTCGGATTCAACCGACGTTGTGGTTGTGCCTTCGGCTTGTGCCCATCCTCCATCAAAATTTTGTGTGTACACGTCACCGGGCTGATTCCCTTAATATCGGCAATGCTCCAACCGATAGCCGCCAAGTGTTCCTTGAGCACTCGTTGCAACTTTTCCTCTTGTAAACCTGTCAAATTGGATGAAACAATAACCGGTAAGGATGATTCTTTCCCAAGAAAAACATACTTAAGATGGGGAGGAAGAGGCTTGAGTTCGAGAGTAGGGGGCATTTCGGTGGATGGCTTCAATACTGGAGCCGGAGGACCACCCAAAGGAAGGAACCGACGTGGTCGTGGTGTGGTCTCATCCTGGTTGGCCTCCAAATGGCATAGTGCTTCGACGCGCTCACCTAAACCTTCCTGCAAAAAAACACTCTTTAGAGTTGAGAATACACACATCAAAAGAGTCTTTTTCGTTACTCAACATGGTACAATCGTCTGTTAATGCCTCAATGCAATCAATGGAAAAAACTTCATGCTCCACATGTTTTGGGTGTTTGATAGCTTTGAACACATTAAAAACGACCTCCTCATTATTGATTCTAAGTGTAAGTTGCCCCTTTTGCACATCAATTAAAGCTTTTCCCGTAGCAAGGAAAGGTCTACCTAAAATCAATGGAGTATTCACATCCTCTTCCATGTCAAGAACGACAAAATCAACGGGGATGACAAACTTTCCTACTTTGACCAATACATCCTCAACTATCCCTCTAGGGTATTTAATACTCCTATCGGCTAGTTGTAATGTGATTATAGTTGGTGAGAGCTCATGCATTCCTAATCTAGCAAATATAGAATATGGCATCAAATTAATGCTAGCACCTAGATCACATAAAGCTTTGTCAAAATTTACTTCCCCGATAGTGCAAGGTATTGAAAAACTCCCCGGATCTTTGAGCTTTGGTGGAAGTTTATTTTGCAGGATCGCTGAGCATTCCTCGTTGAGTTTCACCGTTTCTCCATTCGCCCACTTTTTCTTGTTGGATATTACCTCTTTCAAAAACTTGGCGTAGCTTGGCATCTGTGAGAAAGCATCAAGGAGAGGGATGTTAACATGAATTTTCTTGAATATCTCTAGAAATTTACCAAACTGTTTATCCAAATTTGCCTTCAAAACGCGCTTGGGATATGGGATATATGGAGGAACTTCATCAAGATTAAGTTTAGGAGTACTCCCTTTTTCTTCCTCTTGAGGTTCCACATCCTCCGTTGGTTGAGGCTCCTCTACCCGCTCGTGGGGCGAGTCCTTCCCAAGAATTTTCCCGTTCTTGAGAGTGATTGCATTGACTTGTTCCTTAGGATTCTTCTCGGTGTTACTCGGAAGTTGCCCCTCCGTTTTGCTGGTGAGCATGCTCGCGAGTTGCCCCATTTGGACCTCGAGATTTCGGATTGAAGCCTCTTGATTCTGAAAACGAGTGTTGGCGGCGGAGATGAAGGAGGAGAGCTTTTCTTCAAGGTTATTCTTCTTCTCTTGCGGCGGCTGCTGCTGGCGTGGTTGTTGTTGGTACCCCGGTGGTCCTTGTTGTTGGTTGTTACTCCACGAAAAATTGGGGTGGCTACGCCATCCCGGATTGTAGGTGTTGGAGTATGGATTAAAGTTGGACCTGCCACCATGAGAAACAAAATTAGCATCTTCATAAACAGCACTTACGTTTCCTACCTTGCAGTCTTGACTTAAATGACCCATTTGGCCACATGCGCCGCAAGGTCCTAAGGGTGGAGCGTTCCACATCGTGGCTCCAAAGTTATTTAGTTGTTGCGTTAGTGCAGCCATTTGTGCAGATAGTGCCGTCGTTGCGTCAACTTGATGGATACCGGCTACTCGTCGGTCCTGGACATATGAGTAGAAATTCGATGCTATCTCATCAATGATTGTGAATGCCTCTGATGGCAGTTTCTTCATGATAGTACCACCTGCAGCTGCATCGATGGTGGCTCGGTTGGCCAACGTGAGACCATTGTAGAATGTCTGGACCTGCCTCCATACTGGGAGCTCATGATGAGGGCACTTTTTAAGCATCTCCCTAAAACGTTCCCACGCATCATATAGTGATTCCCTATCTGACTGCACAAAAGAAGTGATGTCATTGAGCAATTTAGCAGTTTTAGAAGGGGGAAAGTATTTAGCAAGAAATTTTTGTGTCAGGTCTTGCCAAGTTGTAATACTACCGGCAGGCAACGACTGCAGCCAATCCTTGGCCTTATCACACAAGGAAAACGGAAATAATCTAAGCCTAACATCATCATCACTAACACCATTAAACTTAAAAGTATCACAAATTTCAAGAAAGTTAGAGAGATGTTGATTCGGATTTTCATCACGCAAACCAGAAAACTGCACACGTGTTTGGATCATCTGAATGATGGCCGGCTTGATCTCAAAATTGTTGGCTTGGATCGAAGGTTTGGCAATGCTAGATGTCACCCCATCTGCTGTTGGGAACGCATACTCCATCATTGGCCTCTCCACGACCCCTAAAGCATTTGCCATGGCCGGTTCTATGAGAATAGGTTGATCCTCGGTGTTGGAATTTCCACTCCTTTCACCCCTCTCGATGGTGTTTCTTTGTTGGCGAAAAGTTCTCTCAATTTCAGGGTCGAATCGTGCTAACTCTCCACCACCACTTCGTGTCATTAAACTGTGCACCAAAGAAAGAAGAGAAGTGAGGTAGAAAAGTAAAGATAAAAATAAAGCAAGGAAAAATCTAAATTAATTAAGTCCAGCGAGTTATGATATTCTTTCGAATTAAATCCCCGGCAACGACGCCAAAAACTTGATTGCAAAAATATATACTAGCAAGTGTACTAGCTATCAAGTAGTATAAAGAATGTCGATCCCACGAGGATTTAACGAAACAATTACCACAACTATGACTATTCCTAATTATTTGGACAACCGAAGAGTTTGGATGATTTAGGAGTCTACTAAAAACAATAAAATCAACTTTTAGCAAGCAATTATGGTGAGGAAAAACGCAGATTTAGGAAGGAGTGCCACGGCTATAGGTCCACCTAATCAACGCAATGCATTTAATATTAACGGATCAATCACACAAATAATTATCTTCGCATACTGAGGTTTTTCCTAATTTAATCCAATATACTCTCTCGAGCTATATCGAACCTATTACTACCAAGGAATTAGGGGATCTCTCCTCTTCCAAGACTCGTGATAATAACGCATTAAGATTCATGAAAAACCTATGGAACCAGATAGATCATGCCTGTGTATGTCTACACATCATTCAATCCATACCATGAATTACCCTTTCCACTATGCTAAATTCCCTCTCGGTTCATTAACATAATTAAGCAAATCTAAGAGGTGATCAAGCTCTTAAATAATAGCAATAAACACAATAACTCATGGATATGCGAAAATAACGGTGGATTAATCCAGAAAAATATTTAACACATAGTATCAATTAGGCTTTCCATAAGCCTTAGCACAAAAAGAAAATTAGTTCATCCTAATTCTAGCAAAAACACAAAGATGCAGAAAATTGCTGGAAAAAACAAGTTCTCTCAGTCTTCTCCTCCCTCCTTCTTTATATAGAGGGACAATCCTAGTTGAGGAAGGAGAGGACTAGGACTCTATTTAGCATAGAAACTCTTTTTCTTTTCTAGTCCTATTCTAACCAAGACTCTAAGGTGGATTACAAGGGAAATAGGACTCCTTTTTGGTTGACCTATAATCAGAATTCTCGATTTTTGTAGGTCAACTCGTCTGCCAATTTCCGCCCAGCGAATGTCTGATAACCCGTGGGTCACGGGTTATGCTTCCTGCGCTTCTGAAACCGGATTTCTGATAGCCCGTGGGTCACGGGCTAACTTGTAGTCATTTCTGCAGGATTTTTGACTCTTCTCTCTATGTTTGGACTCTTGTCTTGCACTTGCCCTTTTTACCCACCAAAGTTCCTAAAAACCACAAATATACCCAAGAACAAGCATTATATCGAGATAAAATGAGGGTGAAAATATAGGAATAAGATGAAAATATAGTTAAACATAAATATTATATTATTATTTAATTTCAATAGCAACTACATCAATTAATAACTCCAAATACATATTATACTACATACAAATTATGTTAATTGGCTAAATGATACAAAATTAAACTACATATATTTGAATTAAAAAAAGATAATATTTTAAATTTTTTCTATGACTATTATGTATGTTTCTTTAATTTCACAATTTCTTCATAGCATTTCCGAAATATTTCCGAAAAGTTTCTAATATTTATAAACTCAACATCTGTTGGAAACGAAACTTTAATCTATGCTTGAAAAGGACTAAGGACATGTTCTTGATCTACGGTGGTGGAGAGTTAATACTGGAAGGCTATAGCGACGCTAGCTTCTAGTCGGATGACGATGATGCCAAGTCTCAGTCTGGTTTTGTATTTAGACTTAATGGTGGCGTGGTTGCTTGGAAGAGTTCCAAGCAGGCTACCACGACGGACTCCACCACAGAGTCTGAATACATAGCAGCTTCGGAAGCTGCTAAGGATGCGTTGTGTATGAAGAGTTACATCCAACAGTTGGGTGTAGTGCTTAGCATCGTTGAGCCAGTGGTCATCTTCTGCGATAACAACGGGGCTATAGCGTAAGCAAAGGAACCGAGATCTCATCATCGATCCAAGCATATTCTTAGACGCTACCATCTGCTCAGAGAGATAGTTAACAGGGGTGATGTTCAGATGGACCGAGTCAGCTCTGCAGAAAATATAGCAGATCCACTTACTAAGCCCGTGTCGCAAGTTGCCCATACTCAGCATCTGGATAAGATGGGTTTGAGGTCAATTGGTGATTGGCTTTAGGTCAAGTGGGAGATTGTTAGACTAGATGACCAGAAAGCTAATAGGTTTGGCGTTTTGTAACCTTTTTTGACAACTTGATGTAATGTAATATTATGTGGTGAATAAAATGAGTGTTCGTCATCAATGGTACCTTCTTTATTCGCTCATTTTACATATGTTAAAACTGTGTTTTACTTATATTGTAACAAAGCCCACATACCACGATTAACAACTCATGCAGTTGGGCCACGCATTGGATGGTTGACATGGAACAAACTGATTAAGATTTAGTTCTGAAACGGTCCAAGTCGAGGACATCGAGACAGGGCATCGAGAGTCCTATGGAGACTTGCATTAAGAGTTGTGTTCATTGCATGAGTGCCGTGATTCATCGATCACAGGCGTGGGATGCCTACACGATAATGATGGGTTGGTCGATAGGGTCGAGCCTACTAGACTTACTCGCGGGGATCATCATATGGAAGCCTTGGAGGCTCGGTCGGTATGATTGGATTTCTCGATTCCGATAGTATGGGAGTAGTCCTCAAACTTGAGGAACCATGGCAGTTATGTGCACAGGACGGCTGTATCTTGGAACTTGGGAGAGTTTATCATTCTGTAAGATGATCATTATAAGCCTTGTCCAGTGCAGTTAGAATGTATAGTGAGGACGGTGGGTTCCAAGAACAGGATCCGTCCCCTGTCAGTATGTGACAGAGGTATCTCCTATGCACTCGGAGACACGTTCATGCTGTTTAAAGTTGTGGCCACAGTTGTTGATCGAACAGGGAATGATTTTCTGTGTCGACGCAATGAGGCATGCGTAGTCTCGAGTATTAAGCATAGATGCCTAGTCAAGGATGGGAACCGATGCCCAATTCCATACCATAGACTAAGGCAGGGAGACGGTAGATGGAAGGACCGTACCCATACGGAATCGGCGCCTAAATGCTCACGTCAATATTCACCTAGTCTCTAGTGCCATGGACCATTGCTAGATGGCCACCCATGGTAACGGGCCCTTGTGGGACACGGGCCTAAGTCTAGCTGAGGGTGAACCTAAAGGGACACACACAAATCACCGAGAAGGGATTGACCATTGGATGGACGGGTCGATATTGTATCGGGCCCTCGTTTAATCGGTGAATAGGATTTATCGATTAATATGGAAAGTTGAGATGTTGGATCTTTTAATTGAATTAAAAGATCAACAGGAATTATTTAAGTGGACATTAAATTAAATTAGATTTAATTTTTGGGTTTGTCGTAATTGGATTATGGTAAAACCCAGTCTGTTAAATTTTGACCCGAGAGGAGAAATAATTCCTATTTTGGAATAGGAAGAAGTTGGAGTTCTTCCCTAAATAAGCATGGCCGAAAATGCTACCTTGGAGGGAGCAAAATTCGGCCATGATGGATGTAAGGTGGTAGTTGACTTGTCTCTTTTGGTAAGAGACAAATCAATTTCAATCAAGCCCTTCCTTTTTGGTATGATTTGATAATATCTTAAAAGTTGGTAGGCTTGATTGAAGAATTAATGGTGATTCATCGGGATGTATCTAGACATCCTTGGATGAACCTAAACACATTCCAATAATCACATTAATTATGTATATATATAAGGATATACTAACACCTTATGCATGAGATTCATAATTCATCTTTTCTAGAAAAGAAGACCACAAAAATCGGCCACTCCTCTCTCTCTAACTTTCGGCCACCTCTCTCCCTTTCTTACTGATGTTCTTCATTTGATCTTGGATCAAAAGGGAAGAACAAAGTAAGTTTAAAAAGAACACTAATCCATAGTGTTTATCTTCTTAAACCGATTCCTTCTAAACCCGTTTTCTTCTAGCAAGGAAAACGTGTGTTTCTTCTGGTGGTGGTGTTGATCACCTTTTGAGAGTTCATACGTTTGATCTTGGTGGACATTCCGAAGAAGGAACAAAGCAAGTAGTCGGCTCACGCTTGAAAACTACAAAGGTATCGGTTAATTATGCTTTCGTAGCTTTCTATTTCATCTATGTCCTATGTACAATATGCGCTTTATGTTGTTACATCCTACATCGAACGTCCGGTTGAGCACCCAAGGGTACACCCCTTGGGATTACGTTTAGTTATTTGCTTAAATTTACGTATTATCCATGCTTCTTGCTTCCGCTCGCGGTCCCAGTCGGATCTGCTTGTCCTCCGAAGGGGTCCTTGAAACTCACACACACACACACACATACATTTGAAGATACAAGCAAGAGAGCATTAAAGAAGTCCCTAAATCCTCTCAAGTGCAAATCAAGGAAGATCCACAACATTCAAGACAAGATTCAAGGCATGCATCGCGGAAATCATCCAAATTCAACGTTTGATTAGAGAAGAAGTCAAAAGACCTGCGAATTAACGTTATCAAGAAGCATATCCACTTTGGTGAAAGATCAAAATCTCAAATCCACCCAGAAATATACCAAATTCAAGTCAAATATCTTCAAATTTATAGCGTTTAATCTGAGAACAAGTCAATGACCTATGAATTACGTTATTCAAAGTCAAAGTCAACGTCGAAGGAGATCAAACGTCAAGTTTCACCTCCGAAGTTGCCGAAATCGAAAATCACGTTCTTGAAGAGAAGAATCAAGAGGTTCAAGTAGAGATTTTGCATCCACAAATACTCAAATCAATTCAAGAAATTTATTCATAATATTTTTTTGTTTCAATAAATTCAGGAACACGAAAATTTATTTATAAATTTTGGCACGCCCGGTGGGAGCTCTCTACCTCTCACCTCTTCCCTTCAATAAAGCCCGAAGTATTTCGATAGACACTTAAGGGAAAGCTGTGAAGATGGTGAATCCCGAACTCACCACATCGAAGTCTTCAAGTTCAAGTACAAAGAGTCTCAGTGTTACTACCAGAAGCATGTCAAAAAAATTTAAAGAATCATCCCAGATGATTCCTCCCATTGAGTATGCTCAAAAGGACGTCTTCGTACCTAGCCATGCAAGTGAAGATGACAAATATAAATCTCCTCCGGCCTCTCCTTGCTCCGTGTCTAGCTACTCATTCAAAATGCACGTGGCCTCGGTCATGGTGACGAATGCTACAACCTTAGAAGAGCAAATTGCAAGTCTGACCAGAGCCATCGAAGGACTCACAAAGTATGTCAAGGAGCAAGATGCCCAAGTTGCAAGGTTGATCAACAAGCCAGGCAACGTTGACACAAGCCAAACTCGGGGGAAACAAGTTGAGGCTCATGATGAAGTAGAAGTATCCACAAAACATCACTATATCGAGAAAGATAAACCTGCAAAAGCGCTTGAAGTCTCATCTGATGGACTGATTCCAGTAGATCAACTAAAAGAATTAATTAAAGGGACCATCAGGAGCAAGATTGAGGAAGCTCAAGGTCATTCTTTACTTACTCCAAGCCCTACACTCTAAGAATTGACAGCTTGAAGATGCCGATGGGCTACCAACCACCAAAGTTCCAGCAATTTAATGCCAAGGGCAATCCTAAGCAACATGTGGCCCACTTCGTGGAAACATGCAACAACGCTGGAAAATGTGGGAATCATCTAGTCAAACAGTTTTGTCCGATCACTGAAAGACAACGCATTCAACTAGTATACTGATTTGGAGGCCAGTTCAATTGATGAATGGGAACAACTGGAGAAAGAATTTCTCAGTTGATTCTATAGCACTCGCCGCATTGTCAGCATAATTGAGCTTACAAATTCCCGTCAGTGGAAGGATGAGCCAGTCATCGATTATATCAATAGGTGGAGGAATCTGAGCCTTAACTGCAAAGATCAGTTATCTGAAGCTTCCGCCATTGAGATGTGCATTCAAGGGATGCATTGGGGACTCCGGTATATTCTGCAAAGAATCCTACCCAGATCATTTGAAGATTTGGCCACTTGAGCACATGATATGGAGTTAAGTATGGTAGCAAGTAGAGTAGAAGGACCACCTATCCAAGAACCCCGTAGAACCAAGGAAAGGAAACAAATCAAGAAAGGGGGCAAAACCTTTTTCAAAATCTCCTAGTAAGAAATCAATGGCAGTGAATGTAGCACCATTCAAGCTTAGGAGCACAACAAAAGATAATGTTACCTCGAAGAATAACGCTCCTTACATGAGACCGCAAAAAAAGTAAACTTTAAAGGAAATGCAAGCAAAGTAGTCTCGATTTTGATGTCCCCGGCATATTTGATGACTTGTTGGAGGCTAACCTCATGGAATTACTCAAGGCAAAGCGACCTGAATATACCGAACGAATAGATGACCTAAAGTACTGCAAATATCATCATTTAATTGGGCATTCATTGCAAGATTGCTTTGTACTCAAGGGCAAGGTTATGCAGCTAGCTCGCCAAGGTAAAATCTCTCTTGTAGAAGATACCGCGGCTATAAAGGTTGCCACGACCAAGTGTGAGTCCTTTGATGACGACAATGCTTCATGGAATACCACACATGAGAACAATACTTCGATCAAAGAGGAAGCGTTGTTCGAAAGGAAGATTTCTCTGATACTGATTAATGCATGTCCACCATTACTTTCACCGACGAAGAGTTGCTTCTTGGATCTAAGCCTCATAACCGTCCCTTGTTCGTCTCTGGATATGCACGTGAACAAAAGGTGAATGGAATATTGATCGATGGAGGCTCTGTAGTCTAAATCTTACCCTTAGGAACCTTGAAAGAATTAGGGATCCTAATAGACGAACACTCAAACAGCCGCCTCACGATTGAAGGCTTCAATCAAAGAGGACAAAGGGTTGTCGGCATTATAAGGATGGAATTGTTGATGGACGATATGGCGTCAAGCAAACTATTTCATGTTATAGACACCAAAACTTCTTACGACATGCTTCTTGGCCGCCCTTGGTTGCATGAGATTCTGTAGTTCCTTCAATGTGGCATCAGTGTTTCAAATATTGCCGCCATGGTGCAGTGAAAAAGGTGCTCGGTGATACCAAACCTTTTACCGAAGTTGAGTTGCACTTTGCCAACGTTAAGTACTATGTCGAAGCTCCCAAAAGAGGAAAAAAGATTTTGCCCTCAGAAAAACCAAAGCCACATGATGATCGGATCGTGATGAGAAATGAGCCACCCGCTGTCGAGGCTAGATTTTCAAAGAGTCTGACTTTACCATTCACCCAGATCAACGTGAAACAACCATTGAAATCGCCACTCAAAGGATTTGAGCCCTCAACCCAAGAAGAAGAAAAGGGACGTGAGACGTTGGCTATGGATGGAAAAGGGTATGATCCTAAAGCCTTCAAGATGCTTGTTAAAGTCGGGTATAATCCACAAGAAAGACTAGCCTTTGGAAAGTTTTCTCCCGAAGCCACCAACAAGAAGCTCCATGGGTTCAACGCCAACCAAGTGATGTTAAATTAAAAAGGGCATGCAATCCTAGATTCACGTGTCGGTCTTGGCTTTATCCCTCCTAAGCCTATCCACATCGCCATAAAAAAGGGCCAGCAACAACCATGTCAAAGAAAGTTTCTCTTCAACGGAAGATGGCCAAAGGAAAGAAAATCTACAAGAGTCTGTCTTCAATAGACTTGGTCCACATAAAAAGATGATGCATGGAAAAAAACAACAATCAATCTGTTTTTGATAGACTTGGTCCATGGAAAAAATGATGTATCAAAAGAAAGGCATTCCAAGGTGGTCGCACAATCACAGGAAAACATCACATCCTCACAGAAACTTAGGAGTCGGATTCCTTTCGGGATGAGACGTCACACGACTTTAAGCCATATCATGTGACAAAGCCTTGAAGGTTAAAACACAAACTGCGGTCTTCACGCAGACGCAACTCGATGACGAGGAATAGAGAAAGGGTAGCATCATATAACCATATCAACAGTGGCACTGAAGAAGATGTCGCCCAAGCTCATCACGTCACCTTAATTGAAAATGAGGAGGTTGAAGAAGAAGATGCTGAAAATGCTCTTTTAGAACTTGAGGAAGACATTAAAGCCACCGATGATGAGTTGAAAGAAGTCAACCCGACCAATTTACGCAAGTGCCTCTCTAACCCCGGAAGAAGATAAGGCTTATGTCGCCTTACTTCATAAGTATAAAGACGTATTTGCATGGTCATACAAAGAAATGCCCGGACTAGATCCAAAAGTAGCTGTGCACCACTTATCAATAAAGAAAGGGGCTTGTCCTGTCAAACAACCCTAACAAAGATTCTGACTTGAGCTAATCCTGCTGATCGAAGGTGTAGTAAGCAAGCTCATCGAAGTCAGTTTCATTCGAGAAGTCAAGTATCCAACATGGATTTCCAGTATCGTGCCTGTGAGAAAGAAGAACGGGTAGATTCGAGCATGTGTTGACTTCAGGGACTTGAATAATGCATGTCCGAAGGACGACTTCTCGTTACCCATCGCCGAGTTAATGATAGACGACACTACAGGTCACGAAGCCATATCTGCCATGGATGGATCATCTGGATATAATCAAATATGTATGGCACCAGCGGATGAGGAATTGATAGCATTTCACACTCCTAAAGGTATATATTGCTACAAAGCATGCCTTTTGGATTAAAAATGCCGGCGCCACATATCAAAGGGCAAAGCAATAGATCTTCGACGACATGCTCCACAAGAATGTAGAATGTTAAGTTGATGACTTGGTCGTGAAGTTAGAGAAACAAGGGGATCATCTTCATCACTTGGGAAAGGTTTTCGAACATTTGAGGAGTTTCCAGCTAAAGATGAATGCCTCCAAATATGCATTCGGAGTTACGTCAAGAAAATTCCTTGGGTTCGTCGTCCGCCAGCGGGGTATAGAGACTGAGCAAGCCAAAATTGATGCCATTTGAGAATGCTAGAACCGCGAAACATCCATGAGCTCAAGAGTTTGCAAGGAAAGCTTGCATATCTTCGGAGATTCATTTCAAATCAAGTAGGCCATTGTCAAACATTTAGTCGTCTAATGAAGCAAGACGTACCCTTTGAGTGGGATGGAGCTTGTGATAAAGCATTTAAAAATATAAAGTCTTACTTAATGAGGCCTCCATGTTGATTGCATCCGTGTCTGGGCGCCCTTTAATCCTTTATATTGTGGCTCAAGAGCGCTCTATAGGAATCTACGTGCCCAAAAGAACGACGAAGGGAAAGAAAATGCTTTGTACTATTTAAGCATAACAATGGCACCAAACGAGCTCAACTATTCACCAATCAAAAGGCTATGTTTTCCCTCATCTTCGCAATCCAGAAGTTGAAGCATTACCTTCAATCACACAGTGTCTATCTGGCCTCAAAGACGAATCCTCTAAAATATGTTATGTCAAAGCTAGTACTTTCTGATAGGCTCACAAGATGGTATCTTCAACTACAACAATCCGAGATCACATACGTTGCTCAAAAAACTGTGAAAGGATAAGTCTTAGCAGATTGTATAGCCGATCACCCCATGCCTGCCGAGTGGGAATTATCTAATGACTTGCCTGACGAAGATGTCCTTCTGATTAAAGTTAGGGGCCCTTGGAAAATGTATTTTGATGGAGCTTCCTACAGAGAAGGAGTCGGGGCTGGGTTGTCTTTGTCATATTTGAAGGGGAAGTCCTGCCTTACTCCTTCACTTTAAATCAGAACTGTTGAAATATGTGGCAGAGTACCAAGCTTTAATCCTTGGACTGGAATGGCAGTTGACATAAAGCAACGGCACCTCAAATGATATGGAGACTCTAAGTTAGTGATCAATCAACTCTTCGGTCTCTACGAAGTCAAAAAGCCTAAGTTGTTTCCATACGAGGACTATGCAAGAAGGTTGATGGGATGGCCAGGATATGTAGAACTTGAGAACCTACTAATAAAGGATAATAAACAAGCTGATGGGTTGGTGAAGCTTGCTTCAACCTCTCGATGGCTGATAAGGAAACACGCATACTGATATGTAAGAATTCGGACATACCACCGATATTCTGTGATGATGAGGATGACACATTCCAAGAAGAAAAAAATCATGTTATGGAGGTTCTCGAAATTGAAGAGGAAGATTAGCGACAATAGCTTATTGACTACTTGAAGTACTAGAAAGTTACCCGACGATCTACGATGAAGGGTCAAAATTCGACGACGGGCATCTCGCTACATCTACTTCAAGGACACGCTCTATAGACGTTCATTTGATGGTATTTTCTTATGTTTCCTAAATGATGATGAGAAAATGCAAGTTATGGAAGAAGCTCATTCTGAAGTTTGTGGTGCTCACCGATCCGAACCAAAGTTGCACTTTCGTAGAAAAAGGATGGGATATTACTGGCCGACGATGGTTAAGGATTTCATGGACTACGCAGGGAGATTGCAAGCTTGTAAAATTTACACCAATCTTATCCACCAACCACTTAAGCCATCGCACCCTAGCGTGGCTTCGTGGCCCTTCGATGCTTGGGGTTTGGATGTTGTGGGACCTATGACAAAGTCCTCCGGTGGTTAATTATATATCTTGGCAGCAATTGACTACTTCTCTAAATGGGCTGAAGAAATCTCCCTTAAACAAGTGAAGAAAGAAAATGTTGTTGATTTCATCTGTACCCACATCATATACCGCTACGGAGTGCCCAGATATATCATCACTGATAATGGAAAAGCCTTCTGTAACAACTTGATAGACAAATTATGTCAAAAGTTTGGGTTCAAGCAAAAAAACTCTTCTCTGTACTATGCCGCTGCCAACAGTCTAGTTAAAGCATTTAACAAAACTTTGTGCAGCCTATTGAAAAAAGTGGTGACCAAGTCAAAGCTGAATTGGCACAAAAGAATTGGAGAAGCTCTATGGGCATACAGGACTATTGTCAGAATGCCTACGCAAGCAACTCCTTATGCCCTGGTTTATGGAGTGGAGGTAGTCCTCCCGCTTGAGCAACAAGTTCCTTCATTGAGGATAGCAATACAAGAATGACTCACTGAAAAAGAAAACGCTTGAATACGGCTTCAAGAGCTAGAAGCTCTGGATGAGAAAAGATTGGAAGCACAAAAAGGCTCGAGTGTTATCAAGCTCGATTATCCAAGGAATTTAATAAGAAGGTTCGTCTGTGCTCTTTTCAAGTTGGTGATCTAGTACTTGTAGTGAGGAGACCTATAATCACAACGCATCGAACGGGCAACAAGTTCTTACCAAATCGGGATGGTCCATACATCGTCAAAGAGGTCTATACAAATGGTGCATATAAGTTGGTTGCTGAAGATGGCTTGAAGATGGGCCTGATAAATGGAAAGTTCTTGAAGCGATACTACGCCTAAAAAAGAAATTAAAAAAAAGAGAAAAGAACAGAAAAAGGAAAAATAAAAAAAAAGAAAAAACAAAGAAAAGAACTCTTGGCCTGGATGAGTATAAACTGTGAACGGCCCTCCTCTCTCCAAATAAAAATTTAGTACCCTTGGACTATGTGTTGACTTGATCCTCTTGATGAGGTACATAAGCAACTTAGATATCTCTAAGTTCAGTCATAACATTTAAATGAACTTTATTTTCTCATATGAAGTTATCGAGATGGGAAGTATTCAAAACATGCTCAAAGATCGCAAGATAGAGAGAAAAGGAAAAAATTCTATTATGTAATCTCAAAAAACATCGGAGTTCATGACATAGATCAAAAGAAAAATGAATCAAATGCAACAAAATAAAAGGTCCTAAGCAAATCTCAAGCAAAGGGACTCAAGTCCTTCAACTCTTCCTTGAGGACTTCAATTTGTTCTTGAAGCCTCCAAATTCACAACCATTTCATTATTGAGGTGGTGCTCTTCTCAAGCGCTGCAGTTTCTTCCATAATTTTACGAACTCCGACTTGAGCACTATGAAAAAGTTGTTTTTCTCTTTTTAGAGTAGCACACAAGTGCTTTCGTTGTTCCTTCAAGTTCATAAGCTCCTTCTCAACACCCTTCAACTTGTTCGTAGTGATTGGACCTTGAACGCCTTTTCACTCTCTTTCGTTCGAGCATGTTGAAGACGATCGTTCGCTTCCTTTAACTATCATTCGAGAAGACCTTTGGGTAACGTTTTAGAACACGATGGTCTTGCTTCATCATAGGCAGGAGCCATGGCGAAGAACATATTCATCGATTCTTCCACTTTTGAGATGTTAAACTTTTGAAAGCTCTTCATGGATTCAAGAACAACGTAAACACCATCTTTGATTGAGGAGGTGAAGTCACTTGGGGTGTTTGATATCTTCATGAGGAGATCACTCCACAACTTTTGAAGAAACTCCTTTTGATGATTAAGAACAAACCTCTCACCTTCAAATACCAACACCGCGACATGATAACAAAATTGCCTTGCCGCAAAGGAAGATAGTTTGAACGAACAACCATGAAATAGGCTTCTTCACATATTGTAGAGTGCCCATCATCTGTAAATCAAAAATCCTTGTCCCTCACAATCACGTTTCTAGATAAGAGATAAAGTCACCTCTGTGAAGCCGCTTTCTCGCCTTTTGCGGATCATAGTATTTTGCACCTCCTTCGCTTGAGAATAGAGAGTCATCTTGGCCCCATGAACACTTTGCACGATTTGATAATGAGTCTTGAAATAATAAGCTATCCATCCAAAAACAAAGTGAATAGAAAATGGAGAATGCACGCGAGTCGGCCTTGGGGAATTAGAGATCTTGTTCAAACTTTGTTAGATGCTAGCCAAGACGGGGACGAAAAGACCAACCCTTCGATGGGAAGCCATAGCACTTGCCACTTTGAAAACACGTTGACATATTGAACCAACATCTTGAATGGGGAGAATGAAGGTGCAAAGCCAACACGCCAAGTACGCCGCCAAGAAAGTCTCTTTCTTTAAGCTTCCTTCAACGCCAAGCTTTGAGAATAACCCCTCTTCTGCAATAGACCACTTGCCGTACACCCCAAAGGTTCCGGAAGGGTCATGAGTTGACTTAGGAGGAACTGTCTTTCTCTCTTTACATGGAGGAGGCTCGCAGTACTTCGTGGCCCTTTTAAGCCAAAACTTCATCCATTTGTCGGTAGGAACTTGGGAGGATTAACCAACGTTGCTACTTCATCGAAGCAAATGGTAAGCGTGGAGCAGGAATTTGCAAGAGCGAGGAACAAGCCTTCGTCCCGTCTTGTCGACACCGTTATGTTCCTTGGCACTTGGGATGACTTTGTCATAAAAGAGTCCAGTCATAGGAAGTCCAGCAAGAGTATGCACGTCCCACAACGAGATAGACGACTCTCTCAAGCATGTCAGAAGAGTGTTAGTTGAAGGGCACCACGCTTCGCAGAATGCCTTGACGAGCATGGAATTGCGGTCGTAAGTAAACAATGAAGCATACACGACGTCATATACTTGAGCCACAACTAGCTTTTGCTCGCACCGGCTAAGTACGTCTTACATCCCCAAAAACCTTTGATGTAGCGAACTCGCCGGCAAAGTAAATGGTGCCACCCCACTTGGCTTTCCCTTCAATGATGTGGCGGCCTAACGTCGGTAGAAGACTTGGTTTATCAGAACGACGATGATGAGTCACTTGCGAAGACCACACATTGGAACATTTACTCAGTGGAACCTCTTGAGACCATTGTTCTGTGTGGAGTGGATTAATCAATCTGGGCCACTGCTTCACATATCGACCAATGAGATGAGTATGAGTCGTCAAAATAGTCCCTTTCTCCGTGGGTTGACATTCATCATCAAGAATAACTAAGCTTTGTTGACTGGACAAAACGAACTTGTCCTTGAAATAAACCATGTTTCAGCCTATCAAGACATCAGAAAATAATTTAATTGAGTAAATAAATCCCATTTACTGATTAAACGAGGGCCTAATACAATATCGGCCCATCCATCCAATGGACAATACCATAAGTAATCCAATTACTTATTCATCCTTCGAGATTGACTCCAAGTCAATCTCTTAACCTTCTTGGTGATTTGTGTGTCATCCTTTAGGTTCACCCTCAGCTAGGCTTGAACAAGGGGCCGTTACCATGGGTAGCCGTCTAGCAACGGTCTATGCCACTAGAGACTAGGTGAATGTTGGCGTGAACATTTAGGCGCCAATTTCATACGGGTACGGTCCTTCCGTCTACCGTCTCCTGACCTTAGTCTAGGATATAGAATTGGACGTCAGTTCCCATTCTTGACTAGGCATCTATGCTTAATACTCGAGACTACGCATGCCTTATTGCGTCGACACAGAAAACCATTCCCTGTTCGACCAACCACTGTGGCCACAACTTTAAATAGCATGAACGTGTCTCCGAGTGAAGGACAAGCAGATCCGCCCGGGAGCGCGAGCGGAAGCGAGGAAGCGAGAAAAGTGCATAAATTTAAATCAAATTCAAAATACGCGAATCCCAAGGGATGTACCCTTGGGTGCTCAACCGGGTGTTCGATGTAGGATGTGTAAATATTAAAACATATATTTAAGCACATAGGGCATAGATATATAAATGAGATCAATCTAAGCGTAATAAACCGTTACCTTTGATTGTTTAGCGTATGCTCCCGGCTACTTGCGTTGTTCCTTCTCCGGAATGCTCACGAAATCCAAACGTATGGATTCTCCAAAGGTGATCCACACCACACCAGAAGAAACACACGTTCTTCTTGCTAGAAAAGAACGGGTTTAGAAGGAATCGGTTTAAGAGAAGAACACTATGAATTAGTGTTCTCTTAAACTTAGTTTGTTCTTCTTCTTGATTCAAAAGCAAGTGAAGAATACAAGTGTGTGAGAGGGAGAGAGCACGAAATTTTGAGAGAGAGGAGAGGATTTTTGTCTTCTCTTTTTCCTAGAAAAAGATGAATAATGAATCACATATGCTTGGTATTGTATATTCTAATATATATACATAATTAATGTGATTATTGGAATGTGTCTAGGTTCATCCAAGGATGTCTAGATTCATTCCAATCAATCACCATCAATTCTTCAATCAAGCCTACAAAATTTATGGTATGATCAAATCATACCAAAAGGGAAGAGCTTGATTGGAGTTGATTTGTCTCTTTTCCAAAAGAGACAAGTCAACATACCACCTAGCGTGACACATGGCTGATTTTGCTTCCTCCAAGGGAGCATGTCGGCCATGTTTAATTAAGGGAAGAAGTCCAACTTCTTCCTATTTCAAATTAGGAATTATTTCTCCTCTCGGGTATAATTTAACGGATCGGGTTTTATCGTAATCCAATTACGATGAACCCAATATTAAATCCAATTTAATGTCCACTTAAATTATTCCTGTTGATCTTTTAATCCAATTAAAAGATCCAACGTCTCAACGTCTCAACTTTCCATATTTAATCGAAAATCAAATTTACCGATTAAATGAAAGCCCGGTACAATATCGGCCCGTCCATGCAATGGACTTTCCCACAAGTAATCCAATTACTTATTTTATCCTTCGAGATTGACTCCAAGTCGATCTCTCAGCCTCCTCGGTGATTTGTGTGTGACCCTTTAGGTTCACCCTTAGCTAGACTTGGGCCCGTGTCCCACAAGGGCCCGTTACCATGGGTGGCCATCTAGCAACGGTCCATGGCACTAGAGACTAGGTAAATTGGCGTGAACATTTAGGCGCCGATTCCGTACGGGTACGATCCTTCCGTCTACCGTCTCCCGGCCTTAGTCTAGGGTATGGAATTGGGCGTCGGTTCCTATCCTTGACTAGGCATCTATGCTTAATACTTGAGACCACGTATGCTTCATTGCGTCGACACAGGGAACCATTCCCTGTTCGACCAAGCACTGTGGCCACAGCTTTAAACAGCATGAACATG
The DNA here is from genome assembly GCA_034509735.1 of Sesamum alatum. Taxonomy (NCBI): domain Eukaryota; kingdom Viridiplantae; phylum Streptophyta; class Magnoliopsida; order Lamiales; family Pedaliaceae; genus Sesamum; species Sesamum alatum. The sequence goes on along the minus strand of JACGWO010000005.1, from coordinate 13,747,730 downwards.
TCTCCGAGTGCATAGAAGATACCTCTGTCACATACTGACAGGGGACGGATCCTCTTCTTGGAATCCACCGTCCTCGCTACACATTCCGACTGCACTGGACAAGGCTTATAATGATCATCTTACAGAATGATCACCTCTCGCCAGATCCAAGATACAGCCGTCCTGTGCACGTGACTGCCATGATTCCTCAAGTCTGAGGATTACTCCCGTACTATCGGAACCGAGGAAATCCAATCATACCGACCAAGCCTCCAAGGCTTCCATATGATGATCCCCGCGAGTCAGTCCAATCGGCTCGACCCCAGTCGACCAACCCATCAAGATCGTGTAGGAGTCCCACGCCTGTCGCCGATGAAACACGGCACTCATCCAATGAACACGACTCATGATGCAAGTCTCAATAGGACTCTCGATGCCCTGTCTCGAGGTCCTCGACTTGGAACGTTTCAGACCCAACTCTTAATCAGTTGGTTTCATGACCACCATCCAATGCGTGGCCCAACTGCACGAGTTGTTAATCCATGGTCTGTGGGCTTTGTTGCGATATAAGTTAAACACCGTTTTAACAAATGTAAGATGAGCGCAACAAAGGAGGTACCATTGGTGACGAACACTCATCTTATTCATCACATAATAATATTACATTCACATCAAGTTGTCGGATAGGTTACAAATTGCCAAACCTATTGGCTTTCTGGTCACCTATTCCAACAATCTCCCACTTGACCTAAAGCCAATCACCCATTGACCTCGAACCTCTTATTCAGATGGTGAGTATGGGCAACTTGCGACATGGGCTTAGCAAGTGGATCTGCTATGTTTTCTGCGGAGGTGACTCGGTCCAACCGAACGTCACTCCTGCTATCCATCTCTCTAAGAGATGGTAGTGTCTAAGAATTTGCTTGGATCGTGATGAGATCTCGGTTCCTTTGCTAGCGCTATCGTCCCGTTGTTATCATAAAAGATAATTACAGGCTTAAATGCTAGGTACTACATCCAACCCTTGGATGTAGCTCATCAACCAAACCACTCCTTAGCAGCTTCCGAAGCTGCTATGTATTCAGACTCTGTGGTGGAGTCCGCCATGGTAGCCTGCTTGGAACTCTTCCAAGCAACCAACGCCACCATTAAGTCTGAACACATAACCAGACTGAGACTTGGCATCATCGTCATCCGACTGGAAGCTAGCGTCGCTATAGCCTTCCAGTATCAACTCTCCACCGCCGTAGATCAAGAACATGTCCTTAGTCCTTTTTAGGTACTCAGGATAGTCTTGACTGCACTCCAGTGTGCCTCCCGGCACACGACTGATATCGACTAGTTACGCTCAAAGCGAAATCCACATCAGGTCTAGTGCACTGAACAACATACTGCATGCTGCCTACAGCTGAAGCATAGGGATGTCCAACATCCGTTTAAGTTCCTCATCAGTCTTAGGAGACTGCTTCTTGGATAACTTAATTCCATGCGTCATAGGAAGTAATCCTCATTTTGAGTTCTCCATCTTGAATCTCTTCAAGACTTTCTCAATATACGAGGACTGGGCCATTCCTAACATCCTTCTAGATCTATCCCTGTAGATCTTTGATGCCAAGGATGTAGGATGCCTCGCCCATATCCTTCATGGAGAATTGCGTTGACAACCAAGCTTTAGTGGTACCTAACATCTTAGCATCATTCCCAATGAGCAAGATGCCATCCGCGTAAAGCACCAGAAACGCAACTGAGCTCCCACTAATCTCTTGACATATGCGGGGCAACCCCACACTTTCAAGTATTTGTAGGAGGCAGGTTTGCCATGCCATATCTCATATGGCGTCTGGGATACCGTCTTAGATGGCGCTAAGTTCAAAACTTTGGCTGCCGTCTCAAGAGCGTATCCCCAAAAAGAAAGGGGGAGTTCGGTAAAACTCATCATGGACCGGACCATATCCAACAAGGTCCGATTCCTCCTTTCAGACAAACCATTTAGCTGTGGTGTTCCAGGAGGGGTCCACTGAGAGAGAATCCCATTCTCTTTTAGATAATCAGTAAACTCACCACTTAAATACTCTCCACCTCGGTCCGACCGAAGGGATTTGATCTTTCGACCGGTTTGGTTCTCTACTTCAAGTCTGTATTCCTTAAAACCTTCCAAAGGCTTTAGACTTGTACCTTATCAGGTAAACATAGCCATATCGTGAGTGATCATCGGTAAAGGTTATGAAGTACGAGTACCCACCTCTAGCCTGAGTATTTAGTGGGCCACAGACATCCGTATGGATCAAATCGAACAGACCACTGGCTAGCGTGCTTTGTCCAACAAAGGGTTTCTTGGTCATCTTTCCCTTCAGACAGGATTCACAGGTCGGTAGGTTGTCCAAATCGTCTATTTCTAGACTCTTTGAGTCCACCAACCTTCTTATCCTATCTTTAGAGATATTACCTAACCTCGCATGCCATATCTGTGCATTATTATGATCATCATGTTTTCGTTTGTGTTCTGCAGTCATAATCCAATTAGACTGTTGAAGTATGTATAGACCGTTGACCAATGTACCAAGCAGATGAGAAATACCATCTTTGATAATGAAAAAAACCGTTTTTATTGATGGTAAATTCATATCCCTCCTTATCAAGGACCGGGATGGAAACAATGTTTTTAATCATGCTAGGTACATAGAAACAGTCGTTCAGTACAATCCTAACATGACTACTAATGGCTAACTCTAGTGATCCTACGGCCTCCGCAGCAACGACCTTGCCATCGCCTAGCCTCAGGATCATCTCATCCTTGGTTAGCCCTCTGCTTCTTTGCAATGCCTGCAAATCATTGCAGATGTGAGCACCACACCGGTATCCAATACCCATGAAGCAGAATTAGTAATCATATTAACTTCAACCACAAACACACCTGGGTTGGAGAGGAGTTGTGGGCACTCCCTCTTCCAATGCCCTTTCCCTTGGCAATGTATGCAGACATCATTTGCCTTGGACCGCTGAGAACCACGGGCCTTCCCTTTCCCTTTGCTCGGTCCAACCGGAGTAACAGGGACGCCCGGAGCGTGAGTAGGGGCCACAACCGTCTTCCCTTTGCCCTTCTTCCTCTTCCAGCGTCCGGCCCTCTTGCCATTCGCCTTGGAGGTCGAAGCCCCTCCTATCAATACCGCCGGCGCCGACTTGTGGGTCGTTGCTCGTATTGGACCAGCATGTTGATCAACTCATGAATAGACTTCTCAAGTCCGTTCATGTTGTAGTTTACAACAAACGGGTCATAGGATGGAGGAAGCGACTGGAGGATCACGTCAATGTACGTGTCATTGTTAGGCCAGCTTTAAGGTCCTCGAGTTTCCCCACTAGGGAGAGCATCTTGACCCCATGACTCTGTACAGACGCTCCTTCAGTGAGCTTGGTGCCAAAGAATGCTTTTGTGGCGGCATATCTAATATGCCTATCCGGAACCGCATAAACCTCGTTCATGCGGAGCATTATGGCGGAGACGTTGTCCAGCCTCTCATACTGCTTCTGGATGTCGTTAGACATCGAAGCCAGTATGATACTGCGTACTTTCCGGTTGTCCTCATGCCATTCCTTGAACGTCAAACGTTCTTCAGGCGTGGACCCCTCCGGTAAGCCGCTCGGTGGCGGCTCGTCCAAGACGTAGCCTTAGTTCTCGAAATCGAGGACAATCCTCAGGTTTCTCAGCCAGTCCGAGTAGTTCGTTCCGTGAATTTGTTAGTCTCAAGAATCATGGTTAACGGGTTCTTAGACATGTCTACATTAATGAAAATGTAAAGCAGAAATTAGCAGATGATGGTAATATTATTGTTCAAGTTGAAGACTTGGTCTTTTAGTCTTTAACCCTCCCACTATTTATACGAAAGTCCGCCACTCTCAAGCGGAGTTTCGGGAAACCATTTCCTAGTGGGCTTGGGATCCACAAGCGTAATCTCCATGCCCCGCTTTTACGATTCACATGAAGAAGACCTCGTGGGAGATATCCAATATCATTCTAATCCAATGAGATTCCCAAGATATTTTGCCTCACCTATTCGCATGGTTCCGAGGACTCCAAGGGAACCATGTTACTCAGTGTTGGGCCCGACCCATCAACCAAATCATGCCTCAAACTGTCGCCCCCACGACTCGTGAGACAGGGAAAATAGCGAGCGCAGTCTTTTGTTCACAACAATGGTGCAGCTTTCCCCTAGTCCAAGTGTGCCACGACTCGTGAGACCACACTTGGGTAGTGGTAGCTTCGTCACCACATTGCTGTGGATGGAAGACTCGGACAGATCAAAATACCATTTTGATTCAAGTCCGTTCTGGGCCTAATATTTAATTTGGTCCAACCAAATGAGAGTTTAAGTGTGACCGAGACCTTATCACATTATTGTGTTTTAGCATGCATAAATATCCAATATTTAAAGCGATAAATAAATACGCCGCATGCAGAAAACATAGCATACCCCTGCTAGGATGATTACAAGCCCAACCTATGCGACCCACTGAGCCCGCAGTGAGTCTATGGTCTGTCTAGGGTGGTCCTAAATTATTACAATAATAATTTTACCCATTGTCATTCCAATGGGCCTTGCAGTGCTCTTGTTTCACGCCTTGATGCTCCTCCTTGGGGTCTCCGACTCCATATGCTTGTTAAAATAAAAACCTCACCAATCCTATCTACTCTCATTACAATTGAAAGTAATACATTGGTAATAAAGAAAACAAGCCTTAACATCATGAGGCTGAAAATACGGGAGATGATAGTCCCAAAAACAAGAGGCACGCAGGCCCCACCCAACAGAAAATAAATATACATTCATTCATCCATACACAAGGTCTAGGGCTTTGTGATAATCCCATGTTGATTCCATCAACTCATATATAACATAATTATTCCAAATAATCATGCAATAAAACCAATGGATATTCCAAATATCTAAGTGATGTCTATTATCACAAAAGCATAAACATATAAATAATATGCAAAATTAAAATTTCAAATTTAATGGACATTTTACACAATGCATCCAATGCATATATTAATCCCAAATTAATTAAGCAAATTTAATTCAAGGAATAATCCAATTATCCAAAATAAAAAATGCAAAATTAACATATTTTCAGAATATTGTGCAGAAAATACAGAAAATTGAATTTTCCGGAAAAAGTCGAAAAACGGCAGAAAACGGCCCAGCCGCTGTGCGGCCGGCTGCCTGCGCGCGCACGCGCTGTGCCGCGCACTGGCCTCGGCGCGCAGCGTGCGCGCGCATGCACGCGCGCAGGCGGGCCACTGCCGCCCGATCAAAAAAATTTTTTTTTTTTTTTTTGTTTTTCAAAACAGATTCAGCACAATAACAATAATATTATTCTGAAAGTAAGCATGCAATTTTAGATCCAATCTAACAAAATTAAGCATGCCAAAAGTCCATTAAATCCAAACAATTGAATCATCATATTATTCATATATTTATGTAATCTAACATGCCAATAATCATGACAAACACATAGATCTATGCCCCTTACATCGAACCGGGCTCTCATACCACCTGAAGGACAAGCGGATCTCCCCGGGAGCGCGAGCGGAAGTTAGGAAGCGAGAAAAGTGCGTAATTTAAATCAAATTCAAAATACGCGAATCCCAAGGGGTGTACCCTTGGGTACTCAACCGGGCGTTCGATGTAGGATGTGTAAATGTTAAAACATATATTTAAGCACATAGGGCATAGATATATAACTGAGATCAATCAAAGCGTAATAAACCGTTACCTTTTGATTGTTTAGCATATGCTCCCGGCTACTTGCGTTGTTCCTTTTCCGGAATGCTCACGAAATCCAATTGTATGGATTCTCCAAAGGTGATCCACACCACACCGGAAGAAACACACGTTCTTCTTGCTAGAAAAGAACGGGTTTAGAAGGAATCAGTTTAAGAGAAGAACATTATGAATTAGTGTTCTCTTAAACTTACTTTGTTCTTCTTCTTGATTCAAAATCAAGTGAAGAACACAAGTGTGAGAGAGGGAGAGACCACGAAATTTTGAGAGAGAGGAGAGGATTTTTGTCTTCTCTTTTTCCTAGAAAAAGATGAATAATGAATCACATATGCTTGGTATTGTATATTCTAATATATATACATAATTAATGTGATTATTTGAATGTGTCTAGGTTCATCCAAGGATGTCTAGATTCATTCCAATCAATCACCATCAATTCTTCAATCAAGCCTATCAAAATTTATGGTATGATCAAAATCATACGAAAAGGGAAGAGCTTGATTGGAGTTGATTTGTCTCTTTCCAAAAGAGACAAGTCAACATACCACCTAGCATGAAACATGGCTGATTTTGCTTCCTCCAAGGAAGCATGTCGGCCATGTTTAATTAAGGGAAGAAGTCCAACTTCTTCCTATTCCAAATTAGGAATTATTTCTCCTCTCGGGTATAATTTAACGGATCGGTTTTATCGTAATCCAATTACGACGAACCCAATATTAAATCCAATTTAATGTCCACTTAAATTATTCCCGTTGATCTTTTAATCAATTAAAAGATCCAACATCTCACGTCTCAACTTTCCATATTTAATCGAAAAATCCAATTTACCGATTAAATGAAAGCCCGGTACAATATCAGCCCGTCCATCCAATGGACTTTCCCACAAGTAATCCAATTACTTATTTTATCCTTCGAGATTGACTCCAAGTCGATCTCTCAACCTCCTCGGTGATTTGTGTGTGACCCTTTTGGTTCACCCTCAGCTAGACTTGGGCCCGTGTCCCACAAGGGCCCGTTACCATGGGTGGCCGTCTAGCAACGGTCCATGGCACTAGAGACTAGGTGAATTGGCGCGAACATTTAGGCGCCAATTCCGTACGGGTACGATCCTTCCGTCTACCGTCTCCCGGCCTTAGTCTAGGGTATGGAATTGGGCGTCGGTTCCCATCGATGACTAGGCATCTATGCTTAATACTCGAGACCACGTATGCTTCAAGATCGTGTAGGCGTCCCACGCCTGTCGCCGATGAAACACGACACTCATCCAATGAACACGACTCATGATGCAAGTCTCAATAGGACTCTCGATGCCCTGTCTCGAGATCCTCGACTTGGAACGTTTCAGACCCAACTCTTAATCAGTTGGTTTCATGACCACCATCCAATGCGTGGCCCAACTGCACGAGTTGTTAATCCATGGTCTGTGGGCTTTGTTGCGATATAAGTTAAACACCGTTTTAACAAATGTAAGATGAGCGCAACAAAGGAGGTACCATTGGTGACGAACACTCATCTTATTCATCACATAATAATATTACATTCACATGAAGTTGTCGGATAGGTTACAAATTAGCAAACCTATTGGCCACCGAGTGCATAGGACATACCTCTGTCACATACTGACAGGGACAGATCCTCTTCTTGGAACCCACCGTCCTCGCTACACATTCTGACTGCACTGGACAAGGCTTATAATGATCATCTTACAGAATGATCACCTCTCGCTAGATCCAAGATACAGCCATCCTGTGCACGTAACTGCCATGGTTCCTCAAGTCTGAGGACTACTACCGTACTATCGGAACCGGGGAAATCCAATCATACCGACTAAGCCTCCAGGGCTTCCATTTGATGATCCCCGCGAGTCAGTCCAGTCGGCTTGACCCCAGTCGACCAACCCATCAAGATTGTGTAGGCATCGCACGCCTGTCGCTGATGAAACACGACACTCATCCAATGAACATGACTCTTGATGCAAGTATCTGTAGGACTCTTGATGCCCTGTCTCGAGGTCCTCGACTTGGAACGTTTCAGACCCAACTCTTAATAAGTTGGTTTCATGACCACCATCCAATGCGTGGCCTAACTGCATAAGTTGTTAATCGTCGTCTGTGGGCTTTATTGTGATATAAGTAAAACACCATTTTAATATATGTAAAAATGAGCGCAACAAAGAAGGTACCATTGGTGACGAATACTCATTTTATTCATCATATAATATTATATTATATCAAGTTGTTAAATAGGTTACATAATGCCAAACCTATTGACTTTCTGATCACTTATTCTAACACACGTGGTGTACACATTTCCAAGTAAGCATTTTAGTAATAAAATTCTGAGAAGTTCAAAGAAGAGTTTTAGATATGGGTTGACAATTGGTGATCCTACTCGAACACTTATAATTTGAGCAAAGCATTCAACCTCACTCAAAATAAGTTTATGTGCTTGCTGGGTGATAAGAATATGTGATTCTGTGGCTTATTGGGCCAAAAACAAATATTTCAAGTATAACTTGTGGTCTAAGCTCATGGTGAGTTGTCTACACTATGAGATCAAACTTGTGTTGCTAAGGCATTATTTGGGAACAACAACAGAGTCATGATTATGTTGGCTATTGAGACTAGCATTTGCTATGAAGAAGAACAGAAAACTCACCTGAGGAGAATTGGCAAAATAAATAAATAAATAAATTGATTGATGTCTATCGTTGCTTTCAATTCGACGCCCAAAGGATATGTTTGTTCCAACCAAATGCCGAATCTATAACCAAACGATAAAAAAAGGGGACAACATGTAATCAGGTATATGCAAAGGAAAAATGCTAAAAGAAACGATGAATCCAGAGCTACACCAGTGGGATCATCATAAAAGAAATTCTTGAATGAAAGCTGAAAATATGAGGAAAACTACATGAACCTGAAATTACAAACTAAGAAACATTATCGGAGTGAGCCAGCGGTAGTTGAAGGAGAAATTGCGAGTTGAAAACTTCTCAAGGGTTTAAATTCTGCAAAACAAAATTAATGAGGCATTACCACAAACACCTTGTGAGCATGATGAAAAACTAAAGAAAAAATATATACAAGTTATGGAGAACACTAGTTTTTTCTGCTCAATATTTAATCTCCATGATGCCTTGTTAATGATGGATTAAGCTCTTTATATAGGTGTTCAATTGAAATATTTGAGTATAATGGTGATACAATTTTAATACAATTAAAAAACTCAATTTATCAAGATATGTCCCATTATTCCGTTCCTCTTGATCAGAAACTGAAAAGGACATTTTTTCATAACCCAAAGTTTGGTTTCAAAATGGAGTTGGAAGCATTAGGAATTCACATCTCCACGGCTATCTTCACCCACGGCTTCGGGAGGAGATAAAAGAAAAAGAAAGGGGAATTGGTCTAAATGCATGAGCTTGACAACTCAAAATTAGGCCATAATTTTGTGGAGAAATTGACAAAGATAAACACATATGTTAGTTCATTATGTGGATATGAATATGGCCCAAACTCCCAACTTCACAATAATTCAAAGTGGACTTTGGCAAACAAAGCCATAATTGTGGTGGCCTATTCAAATTCGATTCGTATTTTCGCGACTCATTCACTTCAACAATTATATTTTCAAGCATATATTCGTGATGGAGCATATAAATTAGTTTTGCGCCCAACCAAATAAAAACAAGTGAAAAATATATATTGTTTATCAATTATATCCCCTTTTTTATTTATATTTTGGACTTTACTAAATTAATTTCAAATATGAACGATTAACTTAATCAATATTTTAATATATATTTAAACATCAAATCAACAACTGACAAGTGGAAAATGGAGATGTTTCGGCAATCAAATCAAGACGAATATTTTTGATATTATCTCTTTGAAAAATAAAAATATTCAAGAGATAATATCAAAATTGACCAATCATGTCTTCCCCAATATTTAATCTATTTATCTCTTTAAATTAAAATAAAGAGATAATACAAAAATGGTGTTCCAGTTCACCACAACTCAACCTCTTTGGCAGCTATATAAAGAAGTCCTTGAGACTCATTCACCCACACACACACAAATACACACACACAGACATACAATTGAAGATACAAGCAAGAGAGCATTCAAGAAGTCCCGAAATTCTCTCAAGCGCAAATCAAGTAAGGTCCACGGTGTTCACGGCAAGATTCAAGGCCTGCATCGCGAAAATCATCCAAAGTCAACATTTGATTCAAGAAGAAGTCAAAAGACCCACGAATTAACTTTATCAAGAAGTCAACCTTGACAGAAGATCAAGTCTTAAATCCACCAAGAAATATTCCAAATTCAAGTTAAATATCTTTAAATTTATAGCGTTTAATCCGGGAACAAGTCAACAACCTCCGAATTAATGTTATTCAAAGTCAAAGTCAATGTCGAAGGAGATCAAATGTCAAGTTTCACCTCCGAAGTTGCCAAAATCGAAGATCACGTTCTTGAACAGAAGAATCAGAGGTTCAAGTAGAGATTTCGCACCCACAAATACTCAAATCAATTTAAGAAATTTATTTGTAATATTTTCTTGTTTCAATAAATTCAGGAGCATGAAAATCTATTTTGCAATCACATTTCAAAGAAGAAAAAGAAGAAGAAAGAAAGAAAGAAAGAGAGAAAGAAAAGAAACCAACTTAGAGGTATTATTGACATAACAAAAAAATTAATATTGCTGTATAAGTAACCGCTCTTTGTGAGTAAAAATATGATCTTATTTTTATATTTGTATAGATACTTTTGTACGATGAAGCCGAAAAGATCTATTCGGCCTGTTTGTGTTCATATTTGGATTGATATATATATATATATATATATAAATATATGTGTCTGTGTGTGGGTGTGATTTTATGTTAGAATTAAAAAACTTAAAAACTTCTGTAATTTATAAATTTTCAATTTTAAGTTGAGAGAAGTTGACGTAGCTACAAACAAAAAATTACGCACCAAATACAGTAGGAAATGAATTTTTGTGGGTAAATTATATTTTTTATCCCTATACATAGTGTCTTATTCAGTTTTGGTCCCTGATCATTAATTTTTTTTTACAATTTTGGTTCAATAATACAACCACACTGTGAAGAACACGATTCGACCATGTGAAAAGAACAAGGCCGTGTTACACAACCAGAAGAAGAATTGAGCAAACAATGGAATCAACCAGCTTAGTTCCCCTTTGTGCTGACACAAAATTTATGTGGGCAGTCTTCCACACAGTAACATTCTTTGAGAAGGCATTTATTTTAACAGGAGTGGATTCAGGAAAGGAAAAAATGCAAATAACACTGTATTTTTTCAAATGAAGCAATTCACCTCTCTGTCTAGGAGGTAAATTACACCATTTTAAAAATATAGGGAGATAAATTACATTAAACCCTTTTAGGAAAGGTGGTTTGAGTTCAGAAATAAATTCTCCATTTGAGCACTCAATGGTTTACCATCTCTCGTGTCCACCTCTGTTAGTTTTAACATTTTTTAATGGTTGAAACCAAAAACATATAAAATATAAAGATTAGGAACCAAAATCGTCTCTAAAAATTATTAGGGATCAAAAGCGCACAAGGAACTATGTATGGGGACGGATTTCTAAAGAATGTCCCCAAGAAATAATCTTAATCTAATATGATAAATTATGATAATATAGAGGTGAAGAAATAAGATAAACTCAAGAAATTGACAAAGTTGCATCGATGGAGATTTAAGACCTTTATTTGCTAATTTTACACCCATGATTGTTGTTTTACATGCAGATATTGATGACTGATCAATCGTGTTTAATTCCATTCCATGATCACAACAAGAGCACAAACTAATCCATGATCACGTTGTTAAGACTCAAAATTTAATGTGGGTGTATAAAAAGTGTTTCCTCAAACACTACAAAAGAAGTTGAGAATTGACAAAAAACAATTGAAGTGACAATTTTAACATATGTTAGTAATTATATATGTCTTAGTACAAGAATTTTTATTTTGTCATAATAATGAATTTAAAAATTTTAAATGCTGATAATTAATTTGTAAAAATTAATGAAAAAATATTGTGTATTAATTTGTCATTAAAAATAATTATTGAGACATTAATAATGAAACCTAATAATAATAATAATTGCTTATTGTCACTACATATTTTTTATGAGCCAAATGAAGCAAAGACACAAAAACAATTGGTGAGGTCCACGATCCAAATTAAAAGAGACCACCCAAGGTGAGAGGGAATTAAAATGTAGCCCCAACAACAAAAATAGCCACCCTAAGATGTACTTTCTATGACCCCCCATCACCCAGCCCTCCCGTAGAAGTAGCCCACATAGAATGTTCCACAAAAAAATGTTTATTTGTGGCAAATTTTTGGAACAAAAAAATATTCGTATTTGATATGAAATTTGCACGTTTTTTGGGGGTAATTAATAGGAATACAAAAATATCACAAATTTCGTCACAAAAAAAATGTCGAATGTTGCGACGGAACATGGGTCACAAAATTGGTCGCAAATTCATCCAAAAAATGGATAGAGAATTGATTGTCAAAACTCGCCGCAAATAATTTTGCGAATTTAATTTCGTACAAGATTTGGGACAACTTTTCCAACATATCCTTTTCAGAAAATTGTGATGCTGTTGGAATGGATTTGCGGACATATTTGGGATATGAAAATATTGGTGGGTAGATTTTGTGGAAAAGGCATTGCAAACTCCATCGAATTGCGACGGATTTGTGATGAGAGTGAGTGTGTCCTAAGTTTTGGTATATTTTTTAACGTAATTCCGACGCATTTGGGAGAGTATCTTGTGGGGGTATATTTATGTGGGAAAGTTGTTGCACAGTCTGTTCCAATTTTGACGGATTTGGAATGACTGTGAGCGTGTCTTATTAGTTTTGCATATTTTGGGATGCCGTTTATGACGACCTTGGCACGGATATCTTTGGAATAGATTCTATGCAAAAAGTCAATGCAAATTCATCCAATATCGTCACCAAAAATTTTTGGAAAACATCATTGCGAAATCCATCCAAAACTTGAGACGAACTTAAGGACGAAATATCCCTCCAAATAGAAACAAACATTGTTTCACAAGTTGAATTTTTTTGAATTTGGGACAAAATAAGCTTGGCCATCCCAAAAATGCCGTCAAAAGTCATAACAAAATTACTTGGCAGCCTAATGCCTGTACTATTTTGTAATGTAATACCTCTAGATCCATTACTCCGAGGATGTCAAAGTTCAACGCGTTAACATTAGCGTCAGCGTGATTATATCTAATGATCGGATTTTTGTCAGATGTTAAGATTGAACACTTGGAACATGGTAGATGATAATCCACACGAATATATAAGTATGAACTTTCAAGTAATGTATAAATTGCATTTTAACGATAATATTAGGGAAGCGATTTGAAATGCTCAAAAGGCGATGGGTTACAAAGGACCCAATTCGCGATGTTGGTTTGGACCAAAACAATAAAAAATATGCAGATTTAAAAATGTCTGTGAAACCATATTTTCGCTTGTATACACCCATAGACATGAAATATCAAACACCGACATATAAAACATTGACATATAATTATAAGAAATAATAAACACAAATACTCGATCTTTGTCAATAGCAAATGCTCTTTAGAAATGTTTCTCAAACAAACCAAAAACCAGCAACTATGAAACCCACAATTGCCAATGCTTTTTCCAGTTAAGATAATTAGTTGTTAATAATTGTAATGATTTTATTTTGTTTTAATTAATTAAGTCAGAGTACGTAAATAGGCAGAGACTTTGCGTAAAGTTCACAATATACTGATTCACAGACTAATACACAAGATATATTGCACAAAAGAATGCGTGCTGACACCATTGACCATAAAATCACTAAAGCAACACACGTGGAAGTCACGTAGTAGTAGACAATTTGGATTTTCGAGAGAAATTTCGCTTAAGGTAGTTGGGTTATTAAAACCAATATTGCCTTGATCGGAAAGTAACTCCCCAATAAATAATATACAAATATAATGTTCAATTGACCATGCTCACCTAAACTAATTAAGAACAATGACGCATACAGAAAATTGATACCACAAAAATGCACAGAACAAACTAATAAAAATAAAATAAATGATGTAGAATGCATATATCATTGTTGCTTTGCACATCAGATCCTAGACACAGACACACGAAAAAAACGAATTTCGACACCAACACAAGGTGCACCGTGCTAGCGGTTTGGTTTCGCTCGGAGTACAATGGACAAATGAAGTTCTTGTTACGAATAATGGAGGTTGTGGTACGCAAACATGATCCTAATAAGAAACATAGGTTGTTCTCTCCACGTCGCACAACAGATGCTTCCTTAAGTCCATTCCAAGGTTTGCACTCTATCCAACAGAAATAATTATTGGAGGCAACAATACACACCTACTCTTGATATACACAGACAGGAGCATCGGTGCCCTCTCCGCGGAAAAACATCCGATCGAAAATTAACGGATCCATTATTACAAATGACCAAATGCATAGACCGAAATAATAATTTAGTCAAGCAATACATGAAAATAGAATTTATATATCCATGACGGATTCATCTTTTAACCAAAGCAGACCTAGAGGCCCATATTTATATAACAAAAAATAGGTCCACTGAAGATTAAAAAAAAAAATAACATGTTAGCACAAAGCAGTGTGTGTAAAGAGTAAGTGCGATATAATTTGAAGTAATAACAAAATAATTAAATAAAAAATTTCATAATTTAAGAAAATATTTTTTTTAGGCAAAGCCGCTTAAACAAAAAGTGGTTAACGAAATTGACAGGAGAACCCCCACACTGTTAGAACATTTTTGTTGTCGAAATAGTGCGCGTAAGACGTGTGCGCCGACTATGTGAAATACAAAGAGCGCGCGTTCATGCGGCGATGTTCACTTTTGTTTTTTTTTTTTTTTTTTTTTTTCTGTTTTTGAATATCTTTAAAAGAACCCAACAAAAATTTGCATCACCAGCATCGTGACAAAGGACGAAAACGTTTATTAGTTTATAATAATTTATATAAAGCACATATATTCATACAATGCTAGATAGAAATATTGTGAAAATAAAAATATATTCTTTAGAAAGAAGACGTGCTTTGTGTTGGGACACACAATAAAGGCATTGTGAGGCCCACCATTAAAAGTATTTTATTGAATCAACAAATATTGTGTTAATAGGGTTTGTTGTTGACACCCCGATGCCTGTTTTAAAAATTTATTTTGTAAACAGACAATGGTCATAGTTGATATTTTGATGTTATATTTTCAATGCGAAAAATAAAAGGACCCCCTGTGATATTAGGAATGTTAAAAAAAACCCCTGTGAAAATCAAAGTACCAATTATCGCCTTGTGATATGAAACAAAATTTAAAAAACCCCATGAAGCCAATAGTTGGTGGTATCACGCGCGTTGACCGCGGCTGGGTCTGAAAAGTACTTTTGTGACATTTCGCCCTTCTCTCCCTCCAGCCTAATCTATTATTTAGACCAGGCGAAATTATACGCCAAGGTTAATAGATCACTAATTAAAGAGAACATTCTCTAGAATTAAAAATATATAAAATCTCTGAAGAAGAGAATGAGCTCTTCCCAGCAAATTCCTCATATTTAAAGGAGCAGAAAAAAATCGCTGCGAAGAAGTATCATCTTCTTCAGTATCTTATACTAAAATACTTCAAGAAGAAGATGAATTAGCAAACTATAAATTTAGTGAACATCAGGAAGTAATTATACTCCTGAAAAAATGAGGATTTAAGATGGGAGAGAAAGATCCATGGTATCTAATGAAAAGATATTTGGATGGGACATCATTCACAGTAGGTTCATATAAACGAGAGCTCATTATGAGTGCAGGCTTATTTATATTAAATATTACAAAAATAAATAAAAATTACAACAATACCCCATTTTGGAGTATTGTTGCAAAAATGGTGTGAATCGCTAGCCGAGCTAGCGACCACACCATTTCCCTTTTTTTTTAATATAAAGAAATGCAGGGCAATTTTTTTTTTGTGTTTTTTTTTTTTTTTGTGTTTTTAATTGAAGTATTATTTTTTAGAATAATTAAGTATTAATCAATTAATATTAAAAAAATTATTTATTTAATATTTATAATTAAATATAATACCTATTAAAAAACAAGTATACAAAATATCTAATTAATTTTGTGACAATTAATAAATTTCTAACAAAAAACGAAAATCAAATAATTAGTTTCATTATTTGGTTGTACGATCCAGCTTTGATAGATTATCACTAAAAATATATATTAAGTAACAACTATTTTTAACTTGACAATATATATATTATTAGTGATAAAAATTTATGTAAAAAGTTGTCGATAAATACAATTAGAGATATATCTATAGTGACAGCTATTATTTGTTGTCTCTAGTTGCCACTAATTATATGTAAGGACATCTTTGTGCAACATTTTTTGTTACTAATTCATAGGGTAATAAATAATTTTTACCAAATAGTATTAATTATTAAAATCATGAATTTCATTATTTTTGACAAAATAAACATTCTTGTCACCAGATATATATATTAATTAGTTGACAATATTGAAATTGTTCACTTGATTTTTTTTTTGTCACTAATTTTTAATTTTTTTTGTAGTGTGGCCCCACAAGCACGTGCAATGCGAGTAGTACATTCGTATTCAATTCCAAAAAAGCCAAGCTCATTTTGTGTCAGACGAATGTATCAAATCTGGATCGTATACAACTAAATAATGAAACTAATATTTTGATTTTCGTTTTGTATAGAATTTATTTAATTGTCACCAAATTAATTAAATGTTTTATATAACTTGTATTTATTAATATTTTTTAATTATAAATATTAAATAAACAATTCATAATAATTAATACTTAATATATTCTAAAAATAATACCTAAATTAGAAAAAGAACACAAAACAAAAATAAAAATTTAATTTGAAAAAAAAACTGCATGGGTCGCTCGCTAGCTTAGCTAGCGACCCAAGCAATTTTTATATTAAAAAAAAGGAAAATGTGCGGTCGCTATGCTCGGCTGCGAGTTGCACCATTTTTGCAACAATACTCCATAATGAGGTACTGTTGTAATTTTATTTATATTTGTAATATTTATATAAATAAGCCTATGAGTGCATCCTGAAGGTAATGAAAAGTGTTTGAAATTACTCACTACTTATTCGAACAAGGGAAAAGAATTTAATTACTCAAAAGCAGTAATAAAAAAATATATCAAATGTTGTTGAATTGGGAATCAAACTCATTAGGTGAAAAAGAATATATTCACCCGGAATCTAAAATCCCCGATAAAATTCAATTATATTGGGACTATGTTGGTCATTCAACAAAATTTTTCTCTATCAAAATTATAAGAGAAAACACACGTGGTTTTTCAAAATTTGTCCAGTAGGTTTTTCAACAAGAGGAGTACCAAATTAAGTATTTCAATGGGTTAAATTATGTCCTCCAATTTCTGTACTCCCTGAATTTTCCAGGGTTATTATATGGAATGGACCAATTGTTTCGCCAAAAAATTATCCAGGCGAAAAATCACAAAAAAATAGATTGAAGGAATTGCCTCATTTTTCTTTTTTTTATGGAATTCACCACTTCCATGGATATGGAAATGGCTACTAAAGTGGGAATGACCCTACAAAAAATTCCCTGTATTAAAAGGTGTTTTAGAATAGGTGACCAGAAAGCCAATAGGTTTGCGTTTTGTTACCTATTTGACAACCTTGATGTAATATAATATTATGTGATGAATAAGATGAGTGTTTGTCACCAATGGTACCTTCTTTTGTTGCGCTCATCTTAAATATGTAAGACGATGTTTTACTTATATCGCAACAAAGCCTAGAGACCACGGATAACAACTCATGCAATTGGGCCACGCATTGGATGGTGGTCATGAAATCAACTGATTAAGAGTGGGTCTGAAACGTTCCAAGTCGAGGACCTGGAGACAGAAGCATCGAGAGTCTTATTGAGACTTTGCATCAAGAGTCGTGTTCATTGGGATGATTGCCGTGTTTCATGGCGACATGTAGCACCCTCTAACGGCACTGCGACTATATCTTTTCTAAATATCACACTTAATGTAAACCCTGATTATATGTATAATTAGGCACATAATCTAGTCCCCTATTGAGTATATATACACATAGTTCTCATCATCACAACAAGAATATTTAATATCTCATCCACAAGATCATATATACATATATCAAGTACGACAAAAATGGGACTATTATAATTAGTTCACATGCTATTCTCGCTTTTAATCCAAAATGTGAATTCTATTTCCATTTATGATAAAGGAGAGAAACTGCATACTGGCCCGACCTGACTGGAATGCAAACCGTGGACCTAGTTGTCATGAATAGGCACAGCAAAATCTACACCTGAAAATATTAGCAGAGGGGTGAGCCTGCAACTCAATAAGTAAATAACCGGTACCACTAACACACACCTCAATTATATCAACAAGACAAAAACAAGCAACGTATAATAATATAATCAACTTAATCAGCACATTTCATTTTATTTCTCCACGTACTCATTCCCATAACACGATAACCAATCAACTTGTATTTTTCCTAGTTGGCTTACCAGAAAGGTGATATAGTGTTTTTCTCCAACTCAACCTCACTATTCATTCATATATGTATACATGAATCCCCTTGGCATGCCACACGCAGGCTTATCAATCTCATTTCGCATCAAAGCTCTTTCATTTTCGCTCATAGCTCTTTTCACATCGCATCATAGTTCTTTCATATCGCATCATAGCTCTTTTCATTTCATTTTGCCACATAGGCTATTCAAACAATCAAGGGTATTCATATCATAATTACATTTAATTTCCATCACTCCCTCGATTCCACATATCACCGTTCTTGTAAGCCAACTAGGCCACATAAAACCACATAGCAACATTTTTCACGTACAAGCACATAAACTGGCTCATTTTACTTTCACGACATAATCATTCAAAGTAATCATCAACACACTCGTAACAATTTCAAAATATATTAGTGTAGCACGAATCATCGGCTCACATAAAAGTAATATCACTAAGAAGGTGAAACATATATAGATAATATTAATTATTTACGTACACACTAATAGAAATAAAGAACATAGTATATAAGTAGCACTAATTATTTACTTTACTCGACTTACAACGATCTACTTGTACGTAGGAGTCGCTCAATCATTCACCTTATCCCCCTTATCCTATAATAAGTTATAATGCATATAATCAACACACAAAGTATCGTAACTTCTAAAGTAAAATATTAAATAGTAATTATATATATTTTCGACAATATCTCAATATTTCATAAACACCTCATTTACTATATCTACATTCTCAATAACCATTTGATTAATTATCACGAAACATACTTCATTTTTAGTAAATATAACATTTTCATATATTAATTCTATAATATTTCTCAATAAAATTTTCCAACCGATAAACTAAGCCAATAATTGTAGAAATTATTAAATCTAGTAAATAAGCAGTTTAAGCCATTAATTTAACACCTAATTTAATTGAGACATTTAACCAGGCACTAATTATAAATACTCAAATTCATAAAATTCTGCCGGTTAAACACTAAATCGAATAGTATAAACTACATTTAATAAATACACTTATTAAATAATATAGATTATATAAATATAATTAATTAAAATAAAAATATACTTACCTAAATTTTTGCCGAACCTGTTTGTTTGTAATGTTATAGTGCAATGTGTGTGTTTTAGGATGTGTGTGTGTGTGATTAAATAATGGGGGGGTGGCTCGCCCATCATTTATCCCACCCCTCTTTTTTCCTTTTTTTCTTTTTTTTTTTAATTTTTTATAACATTTTCAAAATACCACATTACGTCCTTTCTAATTTCTTAATTAATATAATTTGCTCCCCAGATATTATACAAAGCTCAATTCACTCCGTTCAAGTCTTAATATGATACACAAATTTAATCTATACTATTATCTATTATCTAATTAAATTTCTTCTAAATAATTACCAATTAACGCCATAATTATGACTAAAATTTGTGGGCGTCACAATTCCCCTCCTAATAAAAAATTTCGTCTCCCGAAATTTAATTAAACGAATAGCCGGCTCAGAGAATATATATGGATACTTCTCTCTCATACTCTCCTTAACTCCCAAGTGGCTTTCTAGGAAGTGATGACTCCATTTTACTTCACCATAGGTATTTCTTTATTCCTCACTTCTTTATACTCCGATCCAAAATTTCTATTGGTTCTCTATGTACGTTAATCCTTCTGATATTTTATCTTTGGTTCACGCAGATGTGACTAGGCTCAGATCGATATCGAGCGTAACATGGACACATGGAACACATCATGTATATGAGACACTCTGCTGGTAATGCTAATCGATAAGCGCTAGTGGTCCAACTCTCGTCGATAATTTCATACGGCCCAATATATCTCGGACTTAACTTTCCTTGCTTACCCGAATCTTAAGATTCCCTCCATGGTGATACTTTCAGAAAAACTTTTTCTCCCACTCATATTCCATATCCCGGCGATGTTTGTCAACATAACTTTTCTGCCGATCTTGAGCGCCTTCAAATACTTTTTAACTGTCTGTACCTTATCCCACCGTTTCTTAGGACTAATTCGGGCCCTCAAGTTGTCTTAATCCTCAACGTCCCAACAGATTGGACTTCGACATTTTTCTTCCATACAAAGACTTCATACGGAGACATAACCAAATACTAGAATGAAAACTATTATTATATGCAATTCTATCAGTGGTAAATGAATCATCCCAGTTCCCTCTGAACTCAATATACGCAAGCTCTTCATCATATCTTCTAACGTCTGATGGTCCTTTCTGATTGTCCATCTGTCTGAGGATGAAATGCCGTACTGAAGTGCAAGCTTGTACCTAATGCCTTTGCAAGCTTCCCCAAAAATGAGACGTAAATTGAGGATCTCTTCGGAGACTATAGAAGTAGGAACCCCATGTAATCTCAACAATTTTTCTGTCTGAAACGTTACAACTCAACCAACTTATCTAAAGAATCATTTTGTCTTACTCGGCAAAAAGTGAAGCCGATTTAGTCAATCTATCCACGATTACCCAATAGCATCATGTTTCCCTGATGTAGCGTGGTAACCCAATTGACAAAATCCATAGTAATTTTTCCCCATTTCCATTCAGGTATAGATTAAAGGATGAAGCTTACCGGCTGGTGCTTGGTGTTCTGCTTAACTTGCTGACAAGTTAAACATTTAGCCACAAACTCTGCAACATCTTTTCTTCATGGTTGGCACCAATAGTAGGGTCTCAAATCTCGATTACATTTGGTACTGCAGGATGCATAGCATACGGTGCATAGTGCTCTCTCGTGCATAATTCCGGATTCTCAATTCCTCTACATTCGCACACACATACGCTTCCCATTTAATAACATAACCATCTTCTTGTATTACATATTTGATCGTTCTTTCCTTTCTTGTGCCTTGGCTTTCATTTTCTGCAAGTACAGATCACTATTCTGTGCATTCTTAACTTGTCCCTAAGGGAGGGCTTCACTTGAAGAGTGGCAAGTAAAAGATCATCACCAACGCTAAAACTCACATTCATTGCTACTGAGGGTAGCTAATACTTCCACATTATAAGCAAATCATACCTACTAATTGGACCCACCTTTCTACTTCAACGCATCTGCAACTACATTTGCTTTTCCAGGGTGATAATCAATAGTACAATTGGTAGTCCTTCAACAGCTCGATCCACCTTCTTTGCCTCAAATCAACTCTTTCCTGTGTTGGAATATACTTTAAACTTTTATGATCTGTAATATTTGAAACGTCTCTCCATTTACAGATAATGCCTCCAGATTTTCAATGCATGCACAATCGCTGCCAATTCTAGATCATGGTCGGATAGTTCAATTCATTGCAGCCTCAACTGCCTGCCTCAAGTACATAAGCTATAACCCTTCCATGTTGCATCAAAACACATCCGAGTCCTTGCTGTGAAGCATCAGTATATACCACATAGTCCTCCATTCCCAGATGGCAAATGCAAGAATAGGTGCTGAGGTAAGTTTTTTCTTTAACTCTTCAAAACTCTGATCACACATGTTGTTCCAATTTGAATGGTGCATTCTTCTTTAATAAATTCGTCAGAGGCTTCGCAATCATAGAGAAGTCTTTTTACAATCTTCTATAATACCCAACCAATCTTAGAAAACTGCGAACTTCCGATGCATTTTTTAGGTGGCTCCACTCCAAAATAGCCTTAACTTTTGCCGGATCAGGTTGTACCCCTTGCTTTCGAAACAACATGCCCTAAGAAAGCAATCTCCTCCATCCAAAACTCACATTTACTAAATTTTAGCATACCAGTTGTTTTTCCCTCAAAGATTTGTAAAACTGTCCTTAAATGTTGTTCATGTTCCTCGTGAACTACTAGAGTTATATCAGAATATCTCAATAAACACAATCACAAATTGATCAAGGAATGGCTGTTAAGGTTTTGTTCATCAACTACATAAAAGCAGCAGGGGGCATTCGTTAACCCAAACGGCAATAACAACAAATTCATAATGACCATACCTGGTTCGAAAAGCTGTCTTGTGAATAGACCCTTTCTTCGATCTGCAATTGCCAATACCCTGATTCTCAAGTCAAATTTTGAAAACACAGTTGCACACTTTAACTGGTCAAGCAGATCATCTATCTCGTGGCAAAGGATACTTGTTCTTAATTGTGATCCGATTCAATTGCCTATAAAATCAACATCATAATCTCATACTCCCATCCTTCTTCTTTACGAATAACACTGGTGCTCCCCAGGGCGAAAATCACTTGGTCGTATAAATCCCTTATCGAGTAATTCTTCTAATTGCTTCTTTAATTCTTTCAGTTCAAGTGGAGTCATTCTATATGGTGCAATTGAGAGATAGGTGCTGCCCCAGGAATAGTTTGCTATTTTTCAAAATCTACTTCTCGATGAGGTGGTAACCCAGGTAATGCTTCTAGAAAAACATCAGGAAATTCCTTAACTACTGGTCAACATCTGACACACCCGGACTGACCTTCGTAGTATCACGTAATACTAGCTAGATATGCTTCACACCCTTCTTTAATTAAATTAAAAAAGCAGCACAGCAGAAATTAAGCAGTTAGGTATAACTTTTCTTTCTCCCACTATAACCGTCTTCATTTGCCATTGATTTCTACAGCCACCTTCTTTTGTTTGACAGTCCACCAAAGCTGATTACTAGATAACCAATCCATCCCTAGGATAACATCAAACTCCCTAAGGTTTATCACAACCAAATCTGCATATAGTGTGACACTATCCACTATTATTGGACAAGATCTCACAAGGGTATTAACAAATATAACCCCACCAGCAGGCATAGATACACATAAGTCATGCCCCAACTGTTCATACTAGCATGCACACGTGATGCAAAATTATGTGATATAAATGAACAGGTAGATCCTGGATCAATTAACACATGCCCACCAGAATTGCAAATAGAAAAGGAACCAGTAATAACCTCAGGTGCAGTAGGAGCTTGTTCCCTGGTGATGGCATACACCCTTGCTTGTGGCTGAGATTGACTACTCTGTCCAGTCGATATTGTAGAAATAGTCCCGCTACCTCGACCACCTCTTCCTCGACCCCTACTTATACTAGCCCGTTGCACATTTTCCCCCACACTACTTGGTCCTGAAATTTGGGATCCACTGGCATCAACTCTCAACGTAGGACAATCCCTGACAATATGCCCTGGTTGGTGGCAACGATAACATATGATTGGCTGGACTCCCCAACATTCACCGGTGTGTTTTCTCCCGCAATTCGTGCACGAGGGAATAGACCTTCCACTAAACGATCTGGTTGGACCCTGTCTTCCCCCAAATCCGACTGAGATAGACCCGCCTCTACTCAAAGACATTGATGGAGACCTATTAGTTTGACTCATTCCTCGGCCTCTATACCCACCTCTTTGAAAACCAGAACTCTTAAAAAAACTGCACCCACTTGGTCGCGCTGTAAAGTTAGGATTACCTGTCCACTTCTTTTGTTTAGCTTCAGCGGAATTCCTCTCTACGGATGTCTCTTCAGCTCTCAATGCTACTTCCAAAAGTGCACTGTAACTTGGAGGTTTAATTGCTATCTTCTCTCGTATCTCAAGCCTCAGGCCTCTTTCAAATCGGTTGGCCTCAATTCATCAGTACTTACCTCTTCTGGAGCATATTTGGATAGCCTCACAAATTGTAGCTCGTATTCGGCAACAGACAAATCATTCTGCTTTAATTCCAGAAATTCAACTTTCTTTACGGTTTCTGTAGACCGGTGGAGTGTATTTCTCAGCAAATTCCCTCAAGAAATCATTCCATGTTAAAGTGATTGGTCGATTCCTACTCCCTGGAACAGTTTCCCACCAATCCAATGCATCTTTCTCCAATAAAGACATGTGTGTCATACATGCAGCAACACGTGTCACACATACAACAACACGTGTCATACATGAAGCATGTCTGGAAATAACTCCAGTCATTTGTCTCCATTGGCAGAGGATAATGAATGAGTTATTTTTTCAAAGCATTTGGTTGGTATTAACCCTTCTTTTATACAATTAATGTCTGCCCCACTATCTACTAGAGCAGTAAATATTTTTCTAGAATTATTACTTATCAATAAGTCAATCTTTATATTCCATTTTTGACTAGTCACTACCTCTAATGTGGATAGGAAATTATCCTCAATTTTCTCTTTGCTTAATTCAATGAATTTATTGTTTTTGTCTATTTCTAATATTTCTATCCTAGTAGTAAGAGTCTAATTATATTTCTTAATATTTTTTCTTTCTTCTTTTAATTTTTCAACTTCTAATTTTAGATCTTCTGAAGTAGAAGGGTTATCTTTAATTGTTTGTTTTTCTCTACGTTTCTTTTTACTCCAGTAATTGTATAAGATTCAAATGGTTTACTAATTAAGTTTTCATATGATTGGTTTGATTCAGATAATGAACCTTTATTATTATCCATTTTACTAAGGATAATATTTCTTTTCTCAGGGTCCTTTATTTCCCTAAGCAATTCAACTATATGATATATCTGTAAGGACATTTACTATTCCTAGATCTTTGAATTGTGCCATTAATTCATAAAATTCATCATCTGATTCTTCTTCATTAATCCCTTGTTTACATGCACATGGAGAATTTTCTTCTTCATTTGATCATCCGAAGTCCATAAATTTTCAAAATTTTCTTCTATATTTTCCTAATTCGTCTTGATTATCTAATTTTTCTTCTAATTCCTTAGACTCAGAGGATTCTTTTTCTTCAGAAAATATTGTATTTATTATATTTTCTTTTCTTGGTCTTCTAGATTAAGACTATTAATTTTTCTTTTTTAATATTTTAGCTCTTTTATTTCTATATCTATTTGCAAGGTGGTCTGTTTCACCACATATGTAACATCTTCTTATCTTTTTTGTTACATTATTTTTAGTTTTCCATTCATCTTCTTTGGTTATGTTTCTTTGTTTATTTCTTTCCTTTCTATCACTTTATTTTTTTATTTCTTTCCTTCTTCCCTCTAGAGTCCTATATTTGGGAATTTTTTGTCTATCTGACGGCATCATTTCTATTCCAAATTGAGCACAAAATTCTCCTAGTTGTTTCTTTTCTGTTAAATTTTTTCTTTTAATTTGTTTATTTAATCTAATTTCATTGCATAGATTTAAACCTTCTTGAATGCAAGTTCCAATTAACTTCCCATAAGTATATTGATTATAATTTATTTCTACTCCTCCATTTCTAAGATTCTTCCTAACTCTTTCAGCGAATAGGTGACGAAATCCAATGATGCTCACTGGAAATCTAGATGATACTTTGAAAAAACAACTCATTCATTATCCTTGCCAATGGGCAAAAATTGAACATAAGTTTTAAAATCCCAACAGCTTATATATGTAATAATAAAAAAGTGTATTCCTATGAATTTTACTATTAATTAAGGATTAACAAAATTATATAATCCTAGGCGCACCCTTCCTAAAAGATTTTCCAATTAAAAACTATTATTAAAGAAGGCATAATAGGAACATTTGAAGATGAGATAATAAAATTTGAATTTATTACTCAACCAATGGATAAGGTTACTAATGAAATAAGAGATTTAATAATTTCTAAAACAAATCAGATTTGTTTTATAAAAAGAAGAAATTAATTCTTTACAGATAAATGAGTTACTTGAAATCCAAAATTACAAGAAAAAATCAAAATGGTTCAAAATAGATTTCGAACTTGAGACATGTAATGAACATCCTAACGCATTTGGCACAGAAAAAAATATATTGTAAGCTCCCTTATGAAAACTGAATTTTCGGAGAAAAATATTCCCACTAAGGCGAGACCTTGTCAAATGAACTCCGAATATTTAGAGTTATGCAAAGAGGAGATTAAGGTATTAATAGATAAAAAAACTAATTAGATCCTCTACATCACCTTGGTCATTGTACTGCTTTTTATGTTATAAAACATGCAGAACAGGAAAGAGGGAGACCTAGACTTGTTATAAATTACAAGCCCCTCAATAAGATCTTGAAATGGATAAGGTATCCAATCCCCAATAAGAAAGACCTTTTAGATAGATTACGTAAGGCAATAATTTTTTCAAAATTTGATTTAAAATCAGGAATTGGTAGATCTAGATAAATGAATCAGATAGATATAAAACTACATTTACAGTTTCTTTTGGCCATTATGAGTTAAATGTAATGCCTTTTGGTCTGAAGAATGCACCTTCAGAATTCCAGAATATCATGAATGATATTTTTTAACCAATCTCGAACTTTATCATTGTTTATATTGATGACATCTTAGTTTTTCTCTAATAACATAGAAGATCACTTTAAACATTTAGAGATGTTTAAAACATTAGTCATCCAAAATGGATTAGTAATATCTAAACCAAAAATGAGTATCTTCCAAACTAAGATAAGATTTCTAGGCCACAATATTGAAAAAGGAGAAATAATTCCCATTAATAGATGTATAGAGTTTGCAGATAAGTTTCCTGATAAAGTTATTGATAGAACTCAATTACAGAGATTTTTAGGAAGCCTAAACTATATAGCTCCATATTACAAAAATCTCGCACAAGATACAACATTATTATGTGATAGGCCTAAGAAAAATCTATCGGAATGGACAAAGGATCACACTAAAGCAGTTAGGCTAATAAAACAAAAGGTTAAATCATTACCATGTCTAACACTCACAAATCCTAATTGGAAGAAAATAATAGAGACAGATGCTTCTGAAATAGGATTTGGAGGAATATTGAAGCAAATTGATAATAATAAGCAAGAATATTTAGTTAGATTCCATTCCGAAAAATGGAAAGCAGCCCAGTTGGATTATGCTATAGTGGCAAAGAAGTTCTTGCTATCGTTAAATGTGTTTTAAAATTCCAAGATGACTTATGAAACCAAGAATTTATTATCAGAACAGATTGTTTTGCTGCTAAGTTTATGTTTAATAAAGACTTTAAGCATGATGTTTCTAAACAAATGTTTGCCAGGTGGCAAGCACAATTAGCCCCATTTAATTTGACAAAAGAACACATTAAAGGAAAGACTAATAGTTTCCCTGATTTCTTATCAAGAGAATATTTAAATGAACATACACATTGGAAAATTCAACTGAATTGGAGGAAAATTCTTTATAGGAGTAAGTACCTCCTCTAAAATCCCAGATTATTGGGTTGAAGATTGAATTGAAGGATGGAATTATTGGATGAATGGGTTAAAATGGCCTGTATATAAATTTGAATTTTAGGATGAGCCAATTGAATATAGAGCATGACTTAAAAGAATTCAAAGAATAATAAGAAAAAAGATTGAGGAAACAAAAAAGATTATTTCCGAAATTCTTGTTCAACATCCAGATGCAAATATGTCTTATCATTATCGCATAAAAAATATTTGGATAGCAAATTTGTTATATCACCACAAAATTGCAGGATATTATGTCGGTTAAATGAATAATCCTTTTATTGCAGGAATGCTTCCTCAAAGAGGAAGACGCAGAAACTCCTCCAATCAGAGTGGAGGTAGATTTAGACCAGGCGAAATTATACATTAATCTAGGATTTACCTTGGGAATTGTCCATTTATTTAATTGATTCAAATTCTTAGGAATTTCATACTTCCTTTTTGGAATTTTTAATAGTATTTATATCTGAAACAGATAAATATTGCATATTAAGAAATATATTAAACATGTACTATTGAATTATCCAATACAACTTCAACAACATGACTCTGATACCATAAGGAGACATGGCTAAACACCATGGAGGGATTGGGAATATACAAAATCTCGTCTTGAAATTCGACCATGTAGGCAGAATGTAAATCTGATCATGTAGGCGGAAGGCGAGAGATAGCAAAAAATATACAAAAATTGCTATAAATCCGACCATGTCGGCGGAATGTAAAGCCGACCATGTAGACGAAAGGCGATCAAAATAAAGGAGTATTTTTAAATTCTGACATATATAAAGAGAATTTAAATGAATAGGAATAGAGTAAGTTTGGGAACCTTTTATGCTTCGTTAAAGTAACAAGTATGGATTCAGTCGTAAAACACCACTTAAAGGCCCAAACAATGCCATACTCAGCAAAATCGGGCAGCAGTGGCAACACAAACTTCATTCATACTCATAATTTAAGGGAACGACCCAAAGGGCCTCCTTTCCATATTCATTCATTTTTCCCATATATTCATCATTAACTTCAAATACTCTTTTTTTTTTAGAATCTTGCCATCTATATTGTCATGGATAATTCAACAGTATAGATTTAACCTTTCCTTAGGCTAAGAGCAAAATTAAGAGCAAAATTAAAAGGAATATAAATACGATAAGTAAATACAATAATTCAAAGTAAAGAACTTACAGAAGTGTAAACCCGTGCACAAAACTAAGGTTTTATCGTGAGGGAGGAAAAGAGGATATACATGTACAAGAGTATTTTCTCGCCTACTCCTAATGAGCCAAGAGGGTGTATTTATAGGAAAGGTCGGATCTAAAAGTATTATTTCAAGTCCGTCCGTAATTGACAGATGTCCTCTGCATTGGAGACAAATGGCTAGAGTTATTTCCAGACATGCTTCATGTATGACACGTGTTGCTGTATGTGTGACATGTGTACGTAAATTAAATTAATTAAAATAAAATTTAAGAAAAATGGGGCAGCAGAGGAGGGCGACGCCATCGCCCCCGGACCAGATGATGAGGACGGCGTTGAAAGCCTTGGGTAGGCATGTGGATCGTCCCGGGAGTAGCGCGAATGCGGAAGCGCGGTATAATTTAAATTGCAAGAATTTAAAAACATGCATAAACATATTAAAATAAACACGTTCAAGGGGGTACCCTTCAAACTCCTGGGCGTTTGGTGTATCTCATGAATAATAATAAACATACACAAGAATCATGGAGGGCATAGGATTCTAAATAAAAGAGGACGAAAAAACGTAAATCGACAACCTACCGATTTGTCGTTTTCCCCTTCTAACTGGTACTCGCGTTGTTCTCCGATTTGCTCCAAGATCTCGTATAGGAGACCCTCTAATTCGTGACACGCAATCTGCCCACGTATCTTGAACTTTGTGCTAGCGAAAGGACAAGTATTATTTAGGAGAGGACGGATCGATCAAACATCATTAGTTTAACGAGATCAATCCTCCTTTTGTTCAATTGTTAAAACAAAAGAACAAGAAAGTATTTTCTTGGAATGAGAGAGAGAGATGCAGCCGAGAGGAGGGAGAGAGCACACGAGAGTGTGTGTGTGTGTGTGTCTGTGTGTTTCAAGAGTCATCATCCTATTCAATGTGTGTGCTAAGGAGTATTTATAGAAGAGGAATCCTATTCCTCTTCAAGTTTCCTACACTTTGAAGACTCCACCACAACTAGGATTTGACCTAATCAAATCCTAGTCAAATCTAGCTTCTTTTGGTCAAACCAATATTAGCCATAGATTTCTCCCTTTTAATCTCAACCATTAATTTAATTTGATGGAATATTTAAATCCTATTTAAATATTCCAAGGGCAATAAATATATATATTTAATATAAATATTTATTCCAAGCCCATTAAATTAATTTTTTAATAAATCTAATTTATTAGATAAATCCCTTTTATCTAATAAAAGGAATTAAATCTTCCCAAGAAAATAAGGACCCGATTAAATCTAATTTAATCGCTCCACTTCTCCAAATATTTAATTCTAAATTAAATACTTTTATGTGTGTGGATTGTGTGTGATTCTTTAGGTTCACCTTCAGCTAGACTTGGTTGGATTTCTAGAATCCGCCCGTTACCATGGGTGGCCATCTAGCAACGGTCTATGGCACTAGAGACTAGGTGAATATACGGGGATGAACATTTAGGCTCTACAGTACATCTATCCTTCTGTCTACGGTCTCACCACTTAGGGTATAGGGCACGGAAAATGCAGGTACCCATTTTGGACCTAAGTGTCGATCAGTCCTTTACTAAATGCCGCAAGGGAAACCTTCCCTTCTGTTCAGTTACTGTGGCCACAGATTTCAGGGACAAGCCTCAGAGCATTTGTGAGACACAACTGTCAACACCTTTTGACAGAAGATAAATCCTTTCTTGGAAACTACTGTCACCTATACACCGGAGCTGCACTAGATATGGCTTATGACTACTCAAGTGCATCTTGGCAATCTCTCACCATATCTAACATACAACCCTGATCTATAGGTAAACTCAGCAATTCCGAAGGACTTGACTTGTACTGTTGGAACCGGGAACACACGTCATACCTAACCGACCCTACTCAAGGTCCTCCGTAAGACGGTTCCCGCGAGTCACCTCAGTCAGCTGCTCCCTAGCAGGCCAACCCACTAACACTGCTTGGACGACCCTCGTCACCCGTCGATGAAATACGACAGCAGATGCTTAGTGCAAGTCTCAAGGGGAATCTCGGTACCCACTTTCGAGATTCCTTGACTTGGAGATTTCCGGACTGATTCGGCGGAACTGATTTCATGGACCTACCTCCAAGCGCAGTCCCAGTCCCTGAAATGTGTTTTCAGTCCGTGGGCTTTGTTTGCGTAGTGAACAGATATATAAAGCAGATAAAGTGAACATAAAAAAGTAAATGCCAAATGAATTTCACTTCTTATTCATTAATGATTATTAAAAACCTCGAAATTGTTCAGACATAGGTTATAATTTGCCTACCAAGATTTGTTACATGGTCACCTATTCTAACAATCTCCCACTTGACCTTAAAGCCAATCGCCCATATGCCTAATGTCCATCTTCTCAAGATGTTGCGTATGAGCGCTCTGCGACATAGGCTTTGTCAGCGGATCTGCTGTGTTGTCTGCTGAGTTGACTCGGTCCATCCGAACGTCAGCTCTTCCTACCATTTCTCTTAGAAGGTGGTAGCGTCTAAGAATGTGTTTGGAACGGTGATGAGATCTCGGTTCCTTTGCTTGCGCTATTGCTCCGTTGTTATCACAAAATATGACAACAGGCTCGGTGATGCTAGGCACCACACCCAACTCTTGGATGTAGTTTCTCATCTAAACTGCTTCTTTGGCAGCTTCTGAAGCTGCTATGTATTCGGCCTCAATGGTGGAATCAGCAGTGGTTGCTTGCTTGGAACTTTTCCAAGCCACTACTCCTCCATTGAGCCTGAATACATAACCCGATTGAGACTTGGCATCATCGTCATTAGCTTGAAAGCTAGCATCGTTAAAGCCTTCCAGGATCAGTTCTCCATTACCATAGACCAAGAACATTTCCTTAGTCCTCCTCAGGTACTCAAGGATGCCCTTAACTGCATTCCAATGTGCGTCTCTGCACAAGACTGATATCTGCTTGTTACACTCAGAGCTTAAGCAAATGTCAGGTCTGGTGCAGTGGACCGCATATTGGATGCTTCCTACGGCAGAAGCATAGGGGATGATTTTCATCCTTTCAAGTTCCTTATCAGTCTGCGGGGACTGTTTCTTGGATAACTTGATCCCATGCCTAATGGGAAGGAATCCTCGTTTGGAGTTGTCCATCCGAAACCTTTTCAGGACTTTCTCCATATACGAGTTCTGGGTGAGTCCAAACATTCTTTTAGATCTGTCCCTGACAATCTGGATGCCTAGAATGGAGGAGGCTTCACCTAAATCCTTTATGGAAAATTGAGTTGATAACCATGCTTTTGTGTCACGCAACATTCTAACGTCATTACCTTTGAGTAGAATGTCATCCACATAAAGCACTAGGAACACTATAGAGCTCCCACTGACCTTCTTGTATACACAAGGGTCGGATTCAATTTTGATAAAGTCATAACCCCGTATTATTTCATCAAAGAGAATGTTCCAGCTTCGGGATGCTTGTTTGAGGCCATAGATGGACTTCTGGAGACGACAGACCTTCTATTCTTCTTCAGTGACCGTGAAACCCTCCGGCTGATCCATGTAGATCTCTTCCTCAATGAAACCATTGAGGAAAGCCGTTTTCACGTCCATCTGTCATATCTCATAGTCATACACGGTGCTATGGCAAGCAGGATCTGAATGGATTTAGCCATGGCTACTAGCGAGTAGGTGTCCTCAAAGTCGACCCCGGGTCGTTGAGTGTACCCTTTAGCTACTAGCCTAGCCTTAAATGTTGTGACTTCTCCATCAATGCCAAGTTTACGCTTATACACCCACTTACAGCCAACTGGCTTAACTCCTTTCGGTGGGTCTACAAGTCTCCAGACTTGGTTCTCGCTCATGAATTCCATTTCGGCTTTCATGGCCTCAAGCCATTTCCCGGAGTCGATGTCAGACATCACTTCTCCGTATATCTTAGGATCCTTATCCAGTAGACTGGTCGTATTTATAAAGCCATATCTCACCGGAGGTCGAGACTCTCTAGTTGACCTACGGAGAATGGGAACGTCAGTGGTGACTATGGGGGCTGACTGTATAGGAGCCGGCGGTTCAGGTACCGAGGCTGGCCTTTCCTGAGGCTGTCCTTCATGCCTAGCATGCTGGCTCGAGGTTGGTCAGCCCTTCGGGTATCTCTCCTGAATCCTCTAAGTGAGGAATCCGCGGCTACCTCTGATGACTGGTTTCCATCACTTGATTCTTCAAGGATCAGTTCATCACGTAGGATATCCTCTAGAAGCCTTGTTTCAAGAACATTGCATTCCTTGAAACAAATACCTTTTGTTCCAAGGGGTTATAAAAGTAATAACCTGCAGTTTCTTTAGGGTATCCAATGAACCTGCATAAGCTGAACCTGGATTCTAGCTTATCTCCCACTAACCTCTTGATGTATGCGGGGCTACCCCACACGTTCAAGTAGTTGTAGGACGCAGGCTTGCCGTGCCATATTTCATATGGCGTTTAGGTCAATACACTGGTTGGCGCCAAATTTAATAATTTGGCCGCAGTCTCCAATGCGTAGCCCCAAAAGGATAAGGGCAATTTGGTAAACCTCATCATGGATTGAACCATGTCCAACAGGGTTCGATTCCTCCTTTCAGAGACGCCATTCAACTGTGGCGTCCCGGGAGGTGTCCATTCAGATATTATACCATTTTCTTTAAGATAATCAAGGAACTCAGTACTAGGGTACTCTCCGCCTCGGTCTGACTATAGTACTTTAATTTTGCGGTCAGTTTGGTTCTCAACTCCAAGTATGAATTCTTTAAACCTCTCAAGAGCTTCAGACTTGTACCTCATCAGGTATATATAATCATACCTTGAATGATCATTGGTGAAGGTTATGACGTAGGAGAACCCACCTCGGGCATGTGTTCTTAGTGGTCCACATACGTCTGTATGGACCAGGTCCAATAGACCTGTGGCAAGCCTGCTTTGTCCTACAAAGGGCTTCTTGGTCATTTTCCCTCTTAAACAGGATTCACAAGTTGGTAGCTCACTCAAGTCCCCTACCTCTAGGTTCTTTGAGTCTACCAATTTCTTCATCCTGTCTTGGGATATGTGACCTAGCCTAGCGTGCCACAGTCGTGCGTTCCCGTGGTTATCTATTTTACGTTTGTGTTGAGCGTTTAGAATAAAGTTCGTTTGTTGTAAGATAATGAGCCCATTATTAAGTGTACCAAGCAGATGAGCAATTCCACACCTCATCAAATAAAAGCAATTTTTATTGATCTTAAACTCATATCCACTATTGTCTAACAACGGAATGGAAATGATGTTTGTAATCATACTAGGTACATAATAAACTTTCTCTAACTCTATACTAATACAATCACTAACTAGTAGAGTGGCGGATCCTACTGCTTCTGCCGAGATGGCCTTGCCATTCCCAAGCTTTCAGGATCATATCCCCACTACCCATTTTTCTGCTTCTTTTCAGCACCTGCAAATCATTGCAAATGTGAGCTTCATCTAATACCCAAGAGGCAGACTTAGTAACCATATTAACCACAATCACAAAGATACCTTGGTTCGAGAGGAGTTTGGGGTACTCCCTCTTCCAATGCCCTTTCTCACGACAATTGATACATATGCCATATGCCCTCGACTGTTGCTTGGAGACTGAAAGAATCGGGTACGGCCCGGGAACGTAACGGAAGCGTAAAAACGTAAATTTAAGACATAATTTAAACCGAATTCAAAGGGGTGTTCCCTTTGAAGTTCCCGGGCGTTCGGTGTTTGTCAAAGCATAAACAACAAAATAAAACATGCTGGACATGTGGCTTAAAATGAGAAGAAAAAAGTTACACAAAAATGTAAAAGGAAACCAACCTTTGTTCGTTTATGTAGAACGGGTTCGTGCGTTATTGCTTTCTTTTCCTTCTTCGTTCGTCCACTTGAGAGCTCAACGTAGAACTCCTCTAATGCGTTCCACATCAAACTATGGATTTATTTCTACTCTATTGCTAGATAGAAAATAGAAACAAAGAAGAAGAA
Organism: Sesamum alatum; assembly: GCA_034509735.1. Lineage (NCBI taxonomy): Eukaryota > Viridiplantae > Streptophyta > Magnoliopsida > Lamiales > Pedaliaceae > Sesamum > Sesamum alatum. Next base: position 13,712,916 of record JACGWO010000005.1, on the reverse strand, counting down.
ACTAAAGAGAGAATTTTCAGAGAGTATTCGGCCTAAAAAACTCCAGCAAAAATTAAGCAAGTTAAGTGAATAGTGTCTAGCAAAGTTGTTTTGTATATGTAGAATGTAGTGTTCAAAAAACCACCTACATAAGTAACCTCCTGGGCAACTTCCACATACACACACTTCTAGCACATCCACTACACATGATAGCAAGAGAAAACCACCCACAAATCAGAAAATTTTCGTGCTCATCATGTACATATGTGGAAGAGTTGAAACTCCTCCTTAACTAGCTACAACTTGCATGAAAAAATGGACTTGGACCTTTATGTTTTTGGACTTGTATTTAATCAAATTAAATAAAGTCCAAACATGTATTCATTTGGTATTAATTAATATAATTAATTTCAATTCAATTGAATCACAATTATTTATTTAATCCAATTAAATAAACATAAGTCCAAATTAAGAATAATTGATCCAATCAACTATTCTAGTCAAAACCCAATAAATTAATCCAATTAATTTAAAGGTCCTTAGTCCAAAAAATTAACTAATCCAATTAATTAATTCTTGGACCATCAATAAAATGGATTTCTCAATAAATGATCCAATCATTAATTCTCTCTTGAATAAATTTAATCCGATTAAATTTATTCGCTTCTTCTAGATTTAATTCCAAATTAACTCCGCCAAATCCAAAGTGATTTGTGTGTGACTCATTAGGTTCAGCCTCAGCTAGACTTGGGCTCGTGTCCAACGCAATTCATCAATTAAATCCAATTTAATTAATTATTTTCCGATTAACCATTAATCAAAAAAACGCCCGTCACCATGGGTGCCGTCTAGCAACGGTCCATAGCACTAGAGACTAGGTGAATGTTGGCGTGAACATTTAGGCTCTCGAGTTCCATACGAGTATGGTCCTTTCCATCATCCGTCTCCCCGCTCTAAGTCTAGGGTATGGAATTGGGCGTCGGTTCCCATCCTAGACTAGACAACTATGCTCAGTAACGCGAGGCACGTTTACTCTATCGATCGACGTAGGAAAGCATTCCCTACTCGATCAATCGTTGTGGCCACAGACTTACAAGAGTTTAAACTATCTCAGAGCGCATAGGAGACTCGATTGTCATATACTGATAGGTGACGGATCCTATCTTGGAATCCACCGTTCTCACTACATATTCCGACTGCACTGTATAAGGCTTATGATGAACGTATCCCAGATACTGACATCTCTTGCCAGATGCTAGATACAACCATCATATGCATGTGACTGCCATGATTCCTCAAGTCCGAGGACTAATCTCGTACTATCAGAGCCGGGAATGCCAGTCATACCGACCAAGCCTCCAAGGCTTCCATATGACGATTCCCGCGAGTCAGTTCAATCAGATGACATCCTTGTCAACTAACCCACTAATATTGCATAGACGTCCAACGTCTGTCGCCGATGAAACACGGTACTCATCTAATGAATGCAATCCTTAGTGCAAGTCTGTATAGGACTCTCGATGCCCTATCTCAAGGTCCTTGACTTGGAACGTTTCAGACCTAACCCTTGGAAGTTAGTTTCATAGCTGCCATCCAATGCACAGCCCAACTACATGGGTTGTTCGTTTGGCCTGTGGGCTTTGTTGTGATGTTAATGGAATAAACATAAATAGCGAGCACAAGAAATGGAACTGCCAAACATGAATACTTTATTCATATAAGAATATTACAATTACAATGACATTGTCAGAAATAGATTACATCAAGGCCAATCTAATGGGCTTTCCGGTCACCTATTCTAGCAATCTTCCACTTGACCCTAAAGCCAATCACTCATGACCCTCAAACCCATCTTCCCAAGATGCTGAGTATGAGCAACCTGCGACACTGGCTTGGTCAGCGGATCTACCGTATTTTCTGCCGATGTGACTCGGTCCATCCGAGCGTCACCTCTTCCCACCATCTCTTTAAGCAGATGGTAGCGTCTAAGAATGTGTTTGGATCGGTGATGAGATCTCGGTTCCTTCGCTTGCGCTATAGCCCCGTTGTTATCACAGAAGATAACTATTGGCTGGACAATGCTAGGCACTACACCCAACTCTTGGATGTAATTTTTCATCCAAACTACCTCTTTAGCTGCTTCCGAAGCCGCTATGTACTCAGCTTCCGTGGTGGAATCAGCTGTAGTATCCTGCTTGGAACTTTTCCAAGCCACCACACCACCATTCAGCCTGAATACAAATCCAGATTGAGACTTGGCATCATCCTCATCAGACTGGAAGCTAGCGTCGCTGTAGCCTTCCAGAATCAACTCTCCACCACCATAAACCAAGAACATATCTTATGTCCTTCTCAGGTACTTAAGAATGGTCTTGACTGCAGTCCAGTGAGCCTCACCGGCACAAGCCTGATATCTGCTCGTACGCTCAAAGCGAAAGCAATATCGGGCCTTGTGCACTGCACAACATACTATATGCTGCCTACGGCTGAAGCATAGGGGATGTCCAACATTCTTCTAACTTCCTCATCAGTCTTAGGAGACTGCTTCTTGGACAGTTTAACCCCATACCTCATAGGAAGGAATCCTCGTTTGGAGTTTTCCATCTTGAATCTCTTCAAGACTTTCTCAACATACGAGGTTTGGGTCATTCCTAACATTTAGATCTATCCCGGATAATCTTGATGCCTAGGATGTAGAAAGCATCACCCAAATCCTTCATGGAGAATTGTGCGGACAACCATGCTTTAGTGTGACCTAACATCTTTACATCATTCCCAATGAGTTAGATGTTGTCCACATAAAGCACTAGGAACGCAACTGAGCTCCCACTGACCTTCTTATATACACAAGGGTCAAACTCGTTCTTGATGAAATCATAACCCCGTATGACTTCATCAAAATGGATATTCCAACTTCGGGAAGCTTGTTTGAGACCATAGATGGACCTCTGGAGATGGCAGACCTTCTGCTCTTCCCCAACAGATGTGAAACCCTCCGGCTGATCCATATACATCTCTTCCTCAACAAATCCATTAAGGAAGCCGTTTTCACGTCCATTTGCCATATTTCATAGTCATACCATGCAGCTATGGCAAGCATAATCTGAATGGACTTAGCCATGGCTACGGGCGAATAGGTTTCCTCAAAATCGACCCCAGGCCGCTGAGTATAACCTTTTGCCATAAGCCTGGCCTTGAAGGTAGTCACCTACCCATCAGCTCCAAGCTTACGTTTGTAGACCCATTTACACCCGACGGGCTTGACACCCTTGGGTGGATGTACTAAGGTCCAAACCTTGTTTGAACTCATAGAGTCCATTTCGGATTTCATGGCCTCAACCCATTTTCCTAAATCAATGTCCGACATTGCTTCTCCGTAGGTCTTTGGATCATTGTCCAATTGACCGGTCAGACCCAGAAACCCATACCTATCAAGTTGATCGAAAACTCTAGTCGACCTTTGGATGACAGGAATATCGTGAGTGGGAACTACAGGTGCAGATGATGTCGCTGCATCCGTTTGAGGTATTGCCTCACTTGATTCCTCAAGGAGCAATTCCTCACGATCGGTATCCGTTGGAAAATCCTTTTTTCAGGAACACTGCGTTTCTCGAGACAAAAACATTTTGCTCGGAAGGATCATAAAAATAATACCCCGCAGTTTCCTTAGGATAACCCATGAACCTGCACAAACTAGACCTCGAGTCCAGTTTGTCTCCCACTAGTCTCTTGACGTATGTAGGGCTACCCCACACTCTCAAGTACTTATAGAAAGAAGGCTTGCCATGCCATATCTGATGTGGCGTCTGGGCCACAGTCTCAGAAGGCGCCATGTTTAATAACTTGGTTGTCGTCTTAAGAGCATAACACCATAAGGATAAGTGTGTTAGAATAGGTGACCATGTAGCCAATCTTGACAGACGAAATGTAACCTATGTCAAGACAATTTTAAGGATTTGATATATTATTAATGCATAAAGAAGTGAAATTCATTTGGCATTACTTTGTTTGTGTTCACTTTATCTGCTTTATACATATCTGTTCACTATGCAAACAAAGCCCACGGACTGAAAACGTATTTCGGGGACTGGGACTACTCTTGGAGGTAGGTCCATAAAACCAGTCCCTCCAAATTAGTCCGAAAATCTCCAAGTCAAGGAATCTCGAAAATGGGTACCGAGATTCCCCTTGAGACTTGCACTAAGCATCTGCTGTTGTATTTCATCGACGGGTGACGAAGGTCGTCTAAGCAGTGTTAGTGGGTTAGCCTGCTGGGGAGCAGCTGACTGAGGTAACTCGCGGGAACCGTCTTACGGAGGACCTTGAGTAGGGTCGGCTAGGTATGACGTGTGCTGCCGGTTCCAACAGTACAGGTCAAGTCCTTTGACTTGAGGAACTACTGAGTTTACCTGTATATCGGGGCTGTATCTTAGAAATGGTGAGAGATTGCCAAGATGCACTTGAGTAGTCATAAGCCATGTCTAGTGCACCTCCGGTGTATAGAGTGACAATAGTTTCCAAGAAAGGATCTATCTCATGTCAAAAGGCATTGACAGTTGAGTCTTACATATGCTCTGTGTCGTGTCCCTAAAATCTGTGGCACAGTAACTGAACAGAAGGGAAGGTTTCCCTTGCGGCGTTTAGTAAGGACAGACCGACACTTAGGTCCAAAATGGGTACCTGCATTTTCCTTGCCCTAGACCCTAAGTGGTGAGACCGTAGACGGAAGGACAAGTGTACTGTTAGAGCCTAAATGTTCATCCCTGAATATTCACCTAGTCTCTAATGCCATGGACCGTTGCTAGATGGCCACCCATAGTAACGGGCATATTCTAGGAATCCGACCAAGTGTAGCTGAAAGGTGAACCTAAAGAGTCACACCAATCCACACACATTAAGTATTTAATTTAGAATTAAATATTTGGAGAAATGGAATGATTGAAATGGATTTAATCGGGTCCTTAATTTTCTTGGAAAGAGTTAATTCCTTTTATTAGATAAAAGGGATTAATCTAATAAATTAGATTTATTAGAAAATTAATTTAATGGGCCTAGAATAAATATTTATATTTATTATATTTATTTATCGCCCTTTGGAATATTTAAATGGATTTTAAATATTCCATTAATTTAAATTAATGGTTGAGATTAAAAGGAGAGATGGATGGCTAGGATTAATTTGAGTAGGTCAAATTACTACTTTGGCTAGGACTTTGACTAGGTCAAAATTCTAGTCAAATTAGTCCTCTAGAGTTGGAGTTTGAAGAGGATAAAACTCCTCCTCTATAAATACTCCTAGCCTTTCACCTTTGGAAGGATAATGAAACTTGAAACACACACGCATACTCTTCTCTCCCACTCCCTCTCCTCTCTCGTCCGCCCTCTCTCTCTTTTCTCTCCAAGAAAATTGTTTTTTCTTGTTGTTTTGTTCTTGGAACAATTGAACATAGGAGGATTAATCCTGTTAACCTAATAACGTGTGATTGATCCATCCTCTCCTAAATACTTGTTCGTTCGCTAGCACGACGTGCAAGATACGTGGGTGGATTGTGTGTCACAATTTCGAGAGTCTCATATACGAGATTTGGTGCAAATCGGGGAACAACGCGAGTACCGGTTAGAAGACGAAAACGACAATCGGTAGGTTCCGATTTATGTTTTCGTCCATCTTTTATTTTTTTAATCCTACGGCCTCCATGATTCTTGTATGCTTTTAATTCATGAGATATACCGACCACCCGGGAACTTCAAGGGAACACCCCTTGAACATGTTCTTTATTTTTTCGTAATAGCATGTTTAAATTTCGTTATTTAAATTTATACCGCACTTCCGCCTTCGCGCTATTTTCCGGGACGATCCACAATCTATCAGTGGTATTAGAGCCCGGTTCGGTGTATAAGCCTAGGGTTTTACTTGCGTTTTAAGCATGAAACGTGTTCTTGGCATGTTTTAATTAATTCTTGATTATATTATTATTAAAGCATGTCGTTTTTCTTGCTTTTAAATTCGTATGAATTCTGGTACTGTTGGATTTTCTATTTTTTTTGGGAAACGGGGGGTGAAAATCGAGCAAAAAATGGAGAAACGTCACAGCACGCCGGCCGTGCGCACAGGCAAGGCAGTCTGCCGGCACGCGCGGCCGTGCAGCCTGCTGCTGACCAGGCGCGCGTCGGCTGGCTGCTGCCGGTGGCGGCGGCCAGCTGCCGGCGGTTAGGGTTTCCCTTTTATTTTATTTTAGTTTAAATTTTTAATTAATTCTGAAAATTTATTTTTGTTTGATTTTTGCCTATTTTCTAAGACATTATTTTGGGAGGTCAAATTATGTCGGATTTGGAATCCCGGGGATAATTTACCTAGAAATAATGAGGAAGGGTCTTCCTAAAATCGGAAAAATATTATTACCACCGGTTGTTCAATATTTTTCATACGTTACGCATTTATTTTATCTTGGATAATTGTGATTGGTAATCATGTGTTGTTAGCATGTATTTTGTGTGATTGGATCATATGATTATATGCGATGGATAGAAATAGATGATCATGACCCCTAGACCGAATGTATGGTTTAATTTTCTGTTGGGCCTGTGTGCCTCTTTTACTGCTTTCTCCTTCTCCCTTTCTAGTTTCCTTGGAATAATAAGGCATTCTACCTCCCTCCTTATGTACTCTCCCTGGGTTTTCGCTGGGGTTTCTATTTTTTTTAATATGTAATGAGAGTAGAATAGAAGTAAGGTTTTAATTTTATGTAATTGATGGAGAAGAAGGAAGGTCCACATGGAGAGCCCAGACCGGAGGTTCCAAGGCGTTTCCATAAAGAGAAGAAAGAGAAAAGAGACCAAGGCCCATCAGAATGATGATTGGGTTACTATTAATGTAATAGTGTAGGACCAACCCTAGATTGACCATAGATCCACTGCAGGCTCAGTGGGTCGCATAGGATTCGGGCTCGTGATCATCCAACAGGGGCGTGCTAGGCTTTAATTTTGCATGTGGTTATTATGATGGATGAATGGCGTCTTATTTATCATATAACTGCTGTGGATGCAATTTATTTATTACGCATTATGGGTGAATGTGTTAATATCTATTTATGAGATCTCGGTCATTTACTACTCTCAGATTGGTTGGACAATTGTCCAAATATTAGACCCTAGACAAAGTGGACATGGACTCTAGGAGTTTGTCCATGCCTTCCAATCCATGGCATAGTGAGGAAGCTAATTTAGGTCGATAGCGTGGTCTCACGAGTCGCGGAACATCTATTGTACTTAAAAGAAGCTGCACTATATCATGAACGAAAAGTAGACCGCTGTTATCTGTCTCACGAGTCGCGGAGGTAGCAGTGGGTCTATGGCTCGGTTGATTGGGGCGGGTTTAACGCCCGATTAGCATGATTCGCTTGGAGTCCTCGGGATCATGTGAAAGGGTGAGGCAATAATCTTGGGAATCTCGTGGAATGAGAATGGTATGGTATACCTCCCACAGGATTCTTCCCATGCGAATCGTAAAAGCGGGGTATGAGAAATTCGCTGTGGATCCCAAGCCCACTAGGAAAAAGGTTTCCCGAAAACAACGTTTGAGAGTACCGTACTTTCGTATAAATAGTGGGAGCATTAAATGACTAAAGACCAAGCATTTAATTATATATATCAAACCTCCGTCTTTTAAATTCTACTGATCGCGAACTCTGTTTTTTTTAAAAGTAGATTTAAAATGTCTAAGAACCCTTTATCAACCATTCTTGAGACCAACAAATTCAATGGAACCAATTACAATGACTGGTTGCGCATTCTTAGGATAGTCCTGGATTACGAGAACCAAGGCTACGTCATGGACGAGCCTCTCCCTAGGACCTTACCGGAAGGATCCACGCCAGAAGAACGTGTGACGTTCGAGACTTGGCATAAGGATAACCGGAAGGTCCGTAGCGTCATACTTGCTTCAATGACGAATGAGATTCAGAAGCAATATGAAAGGCTAGACGATGTCCCTTCCATTATGGCTCGCCTTAAGGATTGCTATGCAGTCCCGAACCGGCATACTAGGTATGTCGCGACCAAGGCGTTCTTTGGAACCAAAATGACAGAAGGATCCTCTGTACAAGAGCATGGGGTTAAAATGCTTACCTTGGTGGAAAAGCTCAAGGACCTAAAGGCAGGCCTCGATAATGAGATGTACATAGATGTGATCCTTCAGTCACTTCCACCCTCCTTCGACCAATTTATTGTCGACTACAATATGAACGTACTTGGGAAGAGCATTCATGAGTTGATAAATATGTTGGTGCAATACGAGGCAACGACAAAAAACTCCACGCCTTCGGTATTGTTTGGAGGTGCTTCAACTTCTAAAACAAAAGGCAAGGGTGTCAGACGTTGGAAAAGGAAGAAAGGGAAGGCAAAGGCCGTCAAAGCAGCTACGAGCACTAAGAGTGTTCCCATTGCCAAAGAGGGGAAAGGCAAAGGAAAGGGAAAGGTTGTCTCCAAGCAACAGTCGAGGGCATATGACATATGTATCCATTGTCGTGAGCAAGGGCATTGGAAGAGGGAGTGCCCCAAACTCTTCTCGAACCAATGTATATTTGTGATTGAGGTCAATATGGTCACTAATTCTGCCTCTTAGGTATTAGATACTGGCTGTGGAGCTCACATTTGCAATGATTTGCAGGTGCTGAAAAGAAGCAGAAAACTGGGTAGCGGGGATATGATCCTGAAGCATGGGAATGGCAAGGCCATCTCGGCAGGAGCAGTAGGATCCGCCACTCTAGTAGTTAGTGATCCTATTAGCATAGAATTAGAGCAAGTTTATTATGTACCCAGTATGATTAAAAACATCATTTCCATTCCATTGTTAGACAATACTGGTTATGAGTTTATGATCAATAAAAATTGCTTTTATTTGATGAGGTGTGGAATTGCTCATCTACTTGGTACACTTAACACTGGGCTCTATATCTTGCAACAAACAAACTTTGTTCTAAACGCTCAACACAAACGTAAAATAGATAATAACGTGAATGCATGATTGTGGCACGCTAGGCTAGGTCACATATCCCAAGATAGGATGAAAAGATTGGTAGACTCAAAGAACCTAGAGGTAGGGGACTTGAGTGAGCTACCAACTTGTGAATCCTGTCTAAGAGGGAAAATGGTGTCTCTGAAAGGAGGAATCGAACCCTGTTGGACATGGTTCGATCCATGATGAGTTTTACCAAATTGCCCTTGTCCTTTTGGGGCTATGCATTGGAAACGGCGGCCAAGTTGTTAAATTTGGCGCCAACCAGTGTATTGACCCAAACGCCATATGAGATATGGCACGACAAGCCTGCGTTCGACAACTACTTGAAAGTGTGGGGTAGCCCCGCATAGGTCAAGAGGTTAGTGGGAGATAAGCTAGAATCCAGGTCTAGCTTATGCAGGTTCGTTGGATACCCTAAAGAAACTGCGGGTTATTACCTTTATGACCCCTTGGAACAAAAGGTATTTATTTCAAGGAATGCAGTGTTCTTGGAACAAGGCTTCCCAGAGGATATCCAACCTGATGAACTGATCCTTGAGGAATCAAGTGATGGAAACCACTCATCAGAGGAAGCCGCGGATTCCTCGCTTAGAGGATTCAGGATAGATACCTGAAGGGCTGACCGACCTCGAGAAGTCCAACGTGCTAGGCATGAAGGACAGCCTCAGGAACAGCCAGCCCCGGTACCTGAACCGCCAGCTCCTATACAGTCAGCGCCCACAGTCACCACTGACGTTCCTATTCTCCGTAGGTCAACTAGAGAGTCCAGACCTCCAATGAGATATAGCTTTCTAAATATGGCCAGTCTTCTGGATAACGATCCTAAGACATAGGGAGAACCGATGTCTGACATCGACTCCGGGAAATGGCTTAAGACCATGAAAACCGAAATGGACTTCATGAGCGAGAACCAAGTCTGGAGAGTTGTAGATCCACCGAAAGGTGTTAAGCCAGTTGGCTGTAAGTGGGTCTACAAGCGCAAACCTGGCGTTGATGTAGAAGTCACGACTTTTAAGGCTAGGCTAGTAGCTAAGGGATACACTCAACGATCGGGGATCGATTTTGAGGATACCTACTCACGGGTAGCCATGGCTAAATCCATTCGGATCCTGCTCGCCATAGCAGCATGGTATGACTATGAGATATGGCAGATGTGAAAGATTATATGGATCGTCCCGGGAGATGAGCGCGTATAGCGGAAGCGCGAAAGAATGCGTAATAAAAATTACAAAGCATAATTAAACGAAATTTAAATCATGCGTAACATACATAAATGAATCAAGGGGTGTGCCCTTGATTCTCCCGGGCGTTTGGTGTATCTCATGTTCAATAAAACACAACATGGAGGCCACAAAATTAGAAACGAAAACCATAATTAAAGAACCTACCCGGTTGTAGTTTTGTCTTCGTTCGGCTACATGCATTGTTCCTCGTTTTGCACCAAGATCTCAAAGAAGAGGCTCTCTAAATCATCTCACTCGCTGCACCGGAAAGCAACGAACCTTTGTGCTAGCAAGAAAATCATTGGGGAGAAGAGACATCGATACACGCTATCAATTAACGCAACCGACGTCTCTTATGTTTTATCTTGAATAAATCAAGAAGAACAAAGTAGAAATCTTGGAGAAAAGAAGAGGGGATGGACGAAAATCTTGAGAGAGCTGAGAGATGAGAGTTGTAGAGAATAGTAGGTGTGAGTGTGTGTTTTTTGAGTATTTATAGAACATGGAATTTCCTATTCCTTCTCAAACTCTTCCAAAGAGACACACTTTGACTAGGATTTTGACCTAGTCAAATCCTAGTCAAATTAGGCTTTGATTAAGTCAAATTAATCATGGCCCTTCTTCTCATCATTCTCTAGATCAAATTTTGTCCATCCATTTTGATGGGCTTTATGGAATGGGCCTATTTAATTCTAAATTAAATATTCCCATGAACTTTATATTAAATAATATTTAATATACTAAGCCCATTAATTAATTAATAGAAAGGACTTATTTAATTCTAAATTAAATAGTCCCATGGACTTTATATTAAATCCTATTTAATATACCAAGCCCATTAATTAATTAATTCTCCCTTTTAATCTAATTAAAACGAAAGCCCATGCTTTATAAAATTCATAAATCTAATTTTTTGAACTCAAGCCCGATTATTCCAAATAATTCATCGAAGCTTGAATCTCCAAGAAGTATAATTTAATTCCATTAAATTAAAGCTTCTCCCGGAATTAATTTAAAATTAATTCCCTTTCATTTGGTGTAGCGGGTGTGACTCTTTAGGTTCACCTTTCAGCTAGACTTGGACCTACTTCTTGTTATTTCATAACCAAAGTAGTCCGTTACCATAGGTGGCCATCTAGCAACGGTCCATGGCACTAGAGACCAGGTGAATATGTGGTGTGAACATTTAGGCTCCGAGTTATACGCATGTGCGGTCCTACCGACGCTCGATACGTACGGGTACGGTCCTACTGTCGCCTGTCTCCCGGCCCTCAGTCTAGGGGTCGGTTCCCATCCTTGACTAGGCAACTATGCATAATGCTCGAGATAGGTTTAACTCGACGTAGGAAATCCTTTCCCACTACATCAAGTGCTATGGCCATAGACTTTGTGAGTCTAAACCATCTCCGAGCGCATAGGAGATCTTGCTGTCATATCCTTGGACAGGGGACAGATTCTATCTCGGAATTCACCGTTCTTACATACTCCGACTGCACTGGACGAGGCTTATGATGACCATGTAATATAACCGGTCAAATTTCACCATATCCAAGATACAACCTTAGTATGTAGGGGACTGCCGTGATCCTCAAGTCCGAGGACTAATCCCATACTATCAGAATCGGAAAAACGAGTCTACCGACCAAGCCCAAGTAGCTTCCATATGACGATTCCCGCGAGTCACCTCAGTCGGCCGCTCCCCAGCAGGCCGACCTACTAACACTGCTTAGACGATCCTCGTCACCCGTCGATGAAACACGACAGCAGATGCTTAGTGCAAGTCTCAAATGGAATCTCGATGCCCTGTCCTGAGATTCTTTTGACTTGGAGTATTTCAGACCGATTTGGCGAAACTGATTTCATGAACCTACCTCCAAGTGTAGTTCCAATTTCCCGAAATGTTATTTCTGTCTGTGGGCGTTTGTTGTGACATCGTAACGATGCAAGCAGTAAGTACAACAAACTCATGTCTATGAATCCTTACTACATTCATTAAGATAATATTACTTGTTCACAGATTGACGAATGGTTCTCAGAACAGCCAATACCATTGACTTTCTGGTCACCTATTCTAACAATCTCCCACTTGACCATTAAGTCAATTACCCCCTTTGTTCAGAATGCTCTGAGTATGAGTAATCTACGATACCAACTAAGGTATTGTGAGTCTGCTTATATTTCCTTGCGAAGCAATATAGTCGAACCGTGTTACCTCTATCCAGCATTGCCTCTTAGAGATGGTGGTTGTCTAAGAATATTTTCGTGGATCTTGTGATGAGATCTCGTGCCAATACTCCCATAGCCAAGTTGCCTGCCATATATGCGAACGTGGCTCGGTCGTGCTAGGCGCCACGTCCATCCTATGGATGTGGTCTTCATCAATGACCACTATCCGATGCACTCGTCATTGGGCCTGACTGTGCATACCTTTGAGACTAACTAGTTTTCACTTATGCTCTGGAAGCTAGTATCGCTTTAGTCTTCCAAAGAACTCTCAACAGACGGTGCATCATGAACACATCTTTAGTCGTTATTCAGGTAGTAAGGATCGTTCTTGATTGCTGTCTTGAACCCCTCAGTGCATTACCGATTTATGTTGAGCCATGCTAGAAGCACTCTCAACATCGGTTCCTATGCACCGAGTAAACATATCATATGTTTACCTAGGGTTAAGACGTAGGGGATACTCAACATCCAAGCCTTCTCATTAGTCCACCGTGACTAAGTCTTGAATGGCTTGATGCTTTATTCACAGTATCTAAGTTTTCTCATCAGTTTTACCATGACTGAGTCTCGAACAACTTGTCCCTCTACATATATGAGTTTTTCTCATCACTCTACCATGACTGAGTCTTTTGAAAAAACTCAATTCATGATATGTATGTGGAAACCCTAAAATATCATGGAGAATTTTTCGTGAGTTACGGTTTGTGTTTTAGTGATTCCTAATGCCTTGAATTCATCCATGAATCAAGATATTACACACTTAAACACTTGAAACACCATTTCTACTCCTACTGATCACCTACGTTGTTTAAGACCGAGTCATGCTCCGTATGAGCTCGTCAAAACGAATATTCCAGTTATGCGGTCTTTCAAACCCGGTTTGAATTTCCTAGCGGATTCTATGGATCCTTTCCATAAATCCTACTACGTTGTCCAACATCATGTTCCGCAAGTCATTTGAATTTCTATCCAATTTTGACCGAACTTAACCCGATCGCTCGTACCTCTACGACATTCGGGTTTGTTCTTAAGGGGACTGGAATGTGATCAGTTTAAGTAGGAAATGCGATTATAAGCAACGTTAGCATTATTCTACCGTAAACTTACACAAACCAGACACCGAGTCTAATTTGTCTCCCACTAGTCCCTTGACATATGTAGGATCCTTCTACATGCTCAAGGACTTTGTCGGGACATAGGCTTGCCAAACCGTGGCTCCTTGTGCGTGACTCCTAGCAAAGTGCCATGTTCCTTGTGTTGGCAATTTTCGAGTCTACGTCTTCACGGGCTTAGGTAATTGGGTGAAACTTCGATCAACCTCCGTCCAACGAGGCTTAATCGTTCCCTTTATCAGAGACCGTCATCTTGGCCTTTATAGGAAACGTTTCATTGAGAATTCCATTCTCAATTGGATGCTCAAGAGCTCCCACTAAATACACGGCCTGTTCGATCCTATCGAAACAGGTTTAATTTTGCGACCATTTACGGTTCACCACCTTAAGTCTAATTCCCAATCCTCCTATGGGACTTTTAGACTTTTGAACCCTCTTATGGTCTTGTGTATTAGTAACCTACAGTTGTCTTATTGGATCCCTTCCAATAGATTACTTGGCAAGCCTACTTCGTCCAACAAAGGGCTTTGGGACTTTCTTCTTCATAAAAGACTTGTAAATTTAGTTGATTCGAATCATCTATTTCTAGATTCATCAAACTTTCCAATTTACTTATCTTTTAATAAGAGGAAATGTCCTAGCTGTGGCAGATGCCAAATCTGTAAGTTGGTCTTGATTAATCCATTTAGATAATTTGAATTTTGAGTATTCATAAACCTTTTATGGGATGGTGTTCTAGGAATTTACGTGTAACTACTAGCAAACATGAATCAATATTCAATAATTTTGTTTGATCAAATATGTATGTAATAAAACCTTTGTCCAACAAAGAGACATACTTTTGATCATGCTAGGTTACATAATTTCCTATATTATCCTAACATGATCACGATTATGGGCCTAATAAGTCTCTAGTCCTTTTCATCAATGGACCTTGCCATTGTTGAATCGTAGAACTGTTCTTGGCTTTTAAGTCCTTATTCACTTTCTGCAAACCACCCGCAGATTAGTGATAGGAATGGTATCAAATACCAAATAGAGAGAAATTGATCATGTCAATACTCAATATCAAATTTTACCTATATTGGAGAGAGGTTTAGGATACTCCCTTTTCCAATGGCCCTCTTTACGATAGTCAATGCTTACGTTCTTAGAAATCTATGAACTTGACTGCTTGAACCTTTTGCTCTTTCCTTTACCTCCACCTTGTGTTGTAAAGGAACAACACTTGAAGTGCTTAATAGTTGATGTCACCTTACCCTTCTTCCTCTTTTGGCGTCTGGCACCCTTGCCTTTCACCATGGAGGTTGAAGCCTCTCCTACTAGTACTGACGGCTCAGATTTTGCAATCGTTGCCTCGTACTAGACCAACATAATTACCAACCTATGAAGATCTTTTCTAAGCTCATTCATGTTGATAATTAATGGTTCGTAGGAGGGAGGAAGAGACTGAAGAATCATGTCAATGTACGTCTCTTTTTCAAGACTAACGTGGAGGTCTTTTGAGCTTCTCCACTAGGGATTGCATCATCACTCCATGTTCTTAGTACCGACATCCCTTCCGTCATCTTAGCTCCAAACATGCCTTCGTTGCATTTTACCCCACATGCTGGTCTAGGACCATATAGACATGATGCGAACGAAGCATAATTTGAGCCAACATCATTATATCCTACTTGCCGGTGGTCATACTTCAACTTTTGAACGCCAAGCGTTGCCTTAGTTGTCGACCCCTCCGGCAAGCGCTGAGGAACGTCCTCATCCGGTTATGTGAGTTAAGGTTCTGGAAATCTAAGACCATCTTAAGATTTCGCAGTCAATTCGTGTAATTGGTTCCCTTTTAGTAAGCCTCTTAGTAATGTGTTTGGTGGATTCTTAGACATTCACAAATATATAAAACAGAAAATAATAAGTAGAATGAAGTAATATTTTGGTTAAGTCTCGGTCTTTAGTCCTTAACCTCTCCCACTATTTCTACGAAAACACGACACTCTCAAACGTTGTTTTAGGGAAATCCTTTCCTAGTGGGCTCAGGATCCACAGCGATCTCCCCCATACCCCGCTTTTATGATTCGCATAGGAAAAGAACCCGTGGGAGGTATTCCATACCATTCTCATTCCACGAGATTCCCAAGATAATTGCCTCACCCTTTCACGTGATCCCGAGGACTCCAAGCGAATTATGTTATTCGGGCGTTAAACCCGACCCAATCAACCGATTCATAGACCCACTGCTACCTCCACGACTCGTGAGACAGGTAACAGCAGTCTACTCATCGTTCATGACAAAGTGCAGCTTCTTTTAAGCACGATAGTCGTGCCACGACTCGTGAGACCACGCTATCGACCTAAAAAATCTTCCTCACTTTTGCCATGGATGGAAGGCTTGGACAGACTCCCAGAGTCCTAGTCCATTTATTAAGGGTCTATATTTAACTTGGTTTAACCAAGTGAGAGTTTTGATAGAACGAGACCTCATCACATATTAAGTATTGCATTGCATGCGTTATGGCAGAAATATTCTAAGCGTGAATGTAACCATACATAAAGCATATAGAATAATCATAAGCATATAATACGCATCGCATGCAAAATAAAGCCTAGCACGCCCCTGTAGGATGATCACAAGCCCAAACCTATGCGACCCACTGAGCCCGCAGTGGATCTATGGTCAATCTAAGGGTAGGCCCTATGCTATTACAAGTTTTAATAACCCATTACATGCAATGGGCCTTGTAAGTCCTCTTTATCTTCTTGGACTCTCCATCGTGGGCCTACACCGGGTTTCTCCTCCATGGATCCTCCGTGGGCCATCTGATGGCAACCTCCATGTGCCTCTAACACCTTGGGCTTGTCTTCTCTTGCAGCTTTTATTTACAAAAAAAAATAAAACCTCACCACTAATTCTACTCTCATTACATCATAAAATAAGAAACCCCAATTAAACATTTGGGGGGAGTACATGAGGAGGGAGAGAGAAAGCCTTATTATTCCAAGGCAACTAGAACAGGGAGAGAGGAAAATAAAGAGGCACACAGGCCACAACCCAACAAATAAATGTAAATAAACCATACATGTGGACATGGGCCTTTGTGATCATCCTTTGTCAATCCAATTAACGTAAATAGCACAAACACACATCTCACGTAAAACATGCTATACCAACATCCATGGTAACCCATACCATAAAATAAATGTAGAAATTACATGTAAAATATTCACACCAAGTATAGGATAATGGTGCAACCTATGCACAACGATTTTTGTTGGAAAATCCTTTTCCATAATTAACAAGGAAATATTAATTCTATGAAATATAAAATCTCAACCAAAATTAAAATGCCCAAATTAGTTCAGAAAAATTCCCAGAATTATACAGAAAAATCAAATTTTCTGAAAACGCACGAAAACAACGAAAAAACCGAAAAACGGTCCACAACCGTCGGCCAGGCTCGCAGCCTGCACAGGACGCGCGCCTACCGTCTACCGTGCGGCCTCCCTTCCGACCACCACCGTTTTTCATGTTTAAATGTTTTCTTGCAATTAAATTTCTGAAACACAAAAATCAACAATTCAAGAATATGCCCATTTATTCAAGAATTGCAAAATCCAACAATTTGTGCAATATTAATACATGTCAAGATCTACTCATACTCAAGCCATAAAATAACCATGATGTCCAACATCATAAAACGCAGAAATTATTGCGAAATTTCACATATGAATTTTGATCATTGGTGCAACCATTGCAAAAATTAAATCTTGTTAGGAAACTCTTTCCTCATCAACCAAGCAATATTTATTTTAGGAAATTCCAAATCTCAAAAATAAATATTCTAAGTCATCGGGTTCAGAATAATGCAGAACATATCATAAAAATAATTCAGTAAAAAATAGTTTTCAAACACGAGCCAAAAACGGGAGAGAAACGGAAAACGGCACAGCCGGCCGGCCAGGCGCGCGCGCGTGCGCAGGCTCCTCTGGCAACGCGCACAGCGCGCCCAGCGCATACCGTGCGCACGCAGGCACCCATGCCTGCGCGCGCGGCCGGTACAGCGCGCGTGCTGGCCGGGCGCGCGTAGGCCCCTGCCTGCACGCGCGCCCGGCCGCGCCCCTGTGCGCGCGGCCAGCGTGCTGCTGCTGCCGGTTCGCCTTTTTTCACTCTTTTTCGACTTTTCATGCTATTTTCTGAACCACAAGATAAATTCAACCCTAGAACATGTATTAACACATTCAAGAAAACCAAGATCCAAAATCCCATGCAAAATTAAACGCCAACAAATATCTACGATAAACATGCTATAAACGTAAATTAAAACATGTTTATCATGCTTAAACGCACATAGCACATAGAATTCTAGGCCTATACACCGAACCGGGCTCTAATACCACTGAAAGAGTATGTGGATCGTCCCGGGAGATGAGAGCGTATAGCGGAAGCGCGAAAGAATGCTTAATAAAAATTACAAAGCATAATTAAACGGAATTTAAATCATGCATAACATACATAAATGAATCAAGAGGTGTGCCCTTGATTCTCCCGGGCGTTCGGTGTATCTCATGTTCAATAAAACACAACATGGAGGCCATAGAATTAGAAACGAAAACCACAATTAAAGAACCTACCCGGTTGTAGTTTTGTCTTCGTTCGACTACATGCATTGTTCCCCGTATTGCACTAAGATCTCAAAGAAGAGACCCTCTAAATCATCTCACTCGCTGTACCGGAAAGCAACGAACCCTTGTGCTAGCAAGAAAATCATTGGGGAGAAGAGACATCGGTACACGCTATCAATTAACGCAACCGATGTCTCTTATGTTCTACCTTGAATAAATCAAGAAGACCAAAGTAGAAATCTTGGAGAAAAGAAGAGGGGCATGGACGAAAATCTTGAGAGAGATGAGAGATGAGAGTTGTAGAGAATAGTAGGTGTGAGTGTGTGTTTTTTGAGTATTTATAGAAGATGAAATTTCCTATTCCTTCTCAAACTCTTCCAAAGAGACACACTTTGACTAGGATTTTGACCTAGTCAAATCCTAGACAAATTAGGCTTTGATTAAGTCAAATTAATCATGGCCCTTCTTCTCATCATTCTCTAGATCAAATTTTGTCCATCCATTTTGATGGGCTTTATGGAATGGGCCTATTTAATTTCTAAATTAAATATTCCCATGGACTTTATATTAAATCATATGTAATATACTAAGCCCATTAATTAATTAATGGAAAGGACTTATTTAATTCTAAATTAAATAGTCCCATAGACTTTTATATTAAATCCTATTTAATATACCAAGCCCATTAATTAATTAATTCTCCCTTTTAATCTAATTAAAAGGAAAGCCCATGCTTTATAAAATTCATAAATCCAATTTATGAACTCAAGCCCGATTATTCCAAATAATTCATCGAGGCTTGAATCTCCAAGAAATATAATTTAATTCCATTAAATTAAACCTTCTCCCGGAATTAATTCCAAATTAATTCCCTTTCATTTGGTGTAGCGGGTGTGACTCTTTAGGTTCACCTTTCAGTTAGACTTGGACCTACTTCTTGTTATTTCATAACCAAAGTAGTCTGTTACCATGGGTGGCCATCTAGCAACGGTCCATGGCACTAGAGACCAGGTGAATATGTGGTGCGAACATTTAGGCTCCGAGTTATACGCAGGTGCGGTCCTACCGACGCTCGATACGTACGGGTACGGTCCTACTGTCGCCTGTCTCCCGGCCTTCAGTCTAGGGGTCGGTTCCCATCCTTGACTAGGCAACTATGCATAATGCTCGAGATAGGTTTAACTCGACGTAGGAAATCCTTTCCCACTACATCAAGTGCTATGGCCATAGACTTTGTGAGTCTAAACCATCTCCGAGCGCATAGGAGATCTTGCTGTCATATCCTTTGACAGGGGACAGATTCTATCTCGGAATTCACCGTTCTTACATACTCCGACTGCACTGGACGAGGCTTATGATGACCATGTAATATAACCGGTCAAATTTCACCATATCCAAGATACAACCTTAGTATGTAGGGGACTGCCGTGATCCGCAAGTCCGAGGACTAATCCCATACTATCAGAACCGGGAATACGAGTCATACCGACCAAGCCCGAGTAGCTTCCATATGACGATTCCCGCGAGTCACCTCAGTCGGCCGCTCCCCAGCAGGCCGACCTACTAACACTGCTTAGACGATCCTCGTCACCCGTCGATGAAACACGACAGCAGATGCTTAGTGCAAGTCTCAAATGGATTCTCGATGCCCTGTCTCGAGATTCCTTTGACTTGGAGTATTTCAGACCGATTTGGTGAAACTGATTTCATGAACCTACCTCCAAGTGTAGTTCCAATTTCCCGAAATGTTATTTCAGTCTGTGGGCATTTGTTGTGACATCGTAACGATGCAAGCAGTAAGTACAACAAACTCATGCCTATGAATCTTTACTACAATCATTAACATAATATTACTTATTCACAGATTGATGAATGGTTCTCAGAACATCCAATACCATTGACTTTCTGGTCACCTATTCTAACAAGAATGAACGTGAAAACGGCCTTCCTCAATGGTTTCGTTGAGGAAGAGATCTATATGGATTAGCCGGAGGGTTTCACAGTCACTGGAAAAGAACAGAAGGTCTGTCGTCTCCAGAAGTCCATCTATGGCCTCAAACAAGCATCTCGAAGTTGGAACATTCGCTTTGATGAAGTGATACGGGGCTATGACTTCATCAAAAACGAATCTAACCCTTGTGTATACAAGAAGGTCAGTGGGAGCTCTATAGTGTTCCTAATGCTTTATGTGGATGACATTCTACTCATATGTGATGATGTTAGAATGTTGGGTGACACAAAAGCATGGTTATCAACCTAGTTTTCCATGAAGGACTTGGGTGAAGCCTCCTACATCCTAGGCATCCAAATTGTCAAGGACAGATCTAAAAGGATGTTAGGGCTCACCCAAAACTCGTATATGGAGAAAGTCCTAATGAGATATCGGATGGACAACTCCAAACGAGGATTCCTTCCCATGAGGCATGGGATCAAGTTATCCAAGAAACAGTCCCCGCAGACTGATGAGGAACTTGAAAGGATGAAAGTCATACCCTATGCTTCTGCCGTAGGTAGCATCTAATATGCGGTCCACTGCACCACGCCTGACATTGCTTACGCTTTGAGCGTGACAAGAAGATATCGGTCTTGTGCAGGAGAGGCACATTGGAATGCTGTTAAGGGCATCCTTAAGTACCTAAGGAGGACTAAGGAAATGTTCTTAGTCTATGGCAATGGAGAACTGATCCTGGAAGGCTTTAGCGACGCTAGCTTTCAGTCTGATGACGATGATGCCAAATCTTAATCGGGTTACGTATTCAGGCACAATGGAGGAGCAGTGGCTTGGAAAAGTTCCAAGAAAGCAACCACTGCTGACTCCACCACTGAGGCCGAATACATAGCAGCTTCAGAAGCTGCCAAGGAAGCGGTTTGGATGAGAAACTACATCAAAGATTTGGGTGTGGTGCCTAGCATCGCCGAGCCCGTTGTCATCTTTTGTGATAACAACGGTGCAATAACGCAAGCAAAGGAACTGAGATCTCATTACCATTCCAAACACACATTCTTAGATGCTACCATCTTCTAAGAGAAATGGTAGGAAGAGGTGACATTCGGATGGACCGAGTCAACTCAGCAGACAACACAGCAGATCCGCTGACAAAAGCCTATGTCGCAGAGCGCTCATACGCAACATCTTGAGAACATGGGGATTAGACATATGGGCGATTGGGAGATTGTTAGAATAGGTGACCATGTAGCCAATCTTGGCAGGCGAAATGTGAAAGAATGTGGATCGTCCCGGGAAATAGCGCGAATGCGGAAGCGCGGTATAAAATTCAATACAAAAAATTAAAAGCATGTTTTTAATTAAGTAAAAGAACACGTTCAAGGGTGTACCCTTAAAGTTCCCGGGAGTTTGGTGTATCTCATGAATTAAAAGCATAAAGAAATCATGGAGGCCATAGGATTAAAAATAAAGAGGGACGAAAAATTAAATCGGAACCTACCGATTGTCGTTTTCGTCTTCTAACCGGTACTCGCGTTGTTCCCCGTTTTGCACCAAATCTCATACGTGAGATTTTCCAAATTGTAACACGCAATCCACCCACGTATCTTGCACGTCGTGCTAGCGAACGAACAAGTATTATTTTGGAGATGATGAATTAATCACACGTTATTAGTTAATGGTATTAATTCTCCTAAGTTCGATTGTTCCAAGAACAAAAGAACAAGAAAATATTTTCTTGTGAGAGAGAGAGAGAGTGGGCGGACGAGAGGGAGAGAGGAGAGAGACGAGTAGTGTGTGTGTGTGTGTGTGTGTGTGTGTTGGAGTTTCATCATTTCTCAAATAGTGAAAGGCTAGGGCTATATATAGAGGAGGATTTTAATCCTCTTTAAACTCCAACTCTAAAGAGGTCTATTTTGACTAGGATTTTGACCTAGTCAAAGTCCTAGTCAAGGTAGTGTTTGACCTAGTCAAATCAATCCTAGCCATCCATCTCTCTCTTTCCATCTCAACCATTAATTTAATTTAATGGAATATTTAAATCCTATTAAATATTCCAAAGGCCAAATAAATAAATATGATAAATATAAATACTTATTCTAAGGCCATTAAATTAATCCTCTAATAAATCTAATTTATTAGATTAATCCCTTTTATCAAATAAAAGAAATTAATTCTCCAAGAAAATAAAGGACCCGATTAGATCCAATTTAATCATTCCATTTCTCCAATATTTAATTCTAAATTAAATAGTTAGTGTGTGTGGATTGTGTGTGACTCTTTAGGTTCACCTTTTCAGCTAGACTTGGTCGGATTCCTAGAATCCGTCTGTTACCATGGGTGGCCATCTAGCAACGGTCCATGGCACTAGAGACTAGGTGAAATTTCGGGGATGAACATTTAGGCTCTAACAACACACTTGTCCTTCTGTCTACGGTCTCACCACTTAGGGTCTAGGGCACGGATAATGCAGGAACCCATTTTGGACTTAAGTGTCGGTCTGTCCTTACTAAACGCTGCAAGGGAACCATTCCCTTCTGTTCAGTTACTGTGATCACAGATTTTGGGAACAAGACACAGAGCATACGTGAGACTCAACTGTCAATGCCTTTGACAGGAGACAGATCCTTTCTTTGAAACTACTGTCACTCTGTACACCAGAGCTGCACTAGACATGGCTTATGACTACTCAAGTGCTTCTTGGCAATCTCTCACCATATCTAAGATACAAACTTGATATACAGGTAAACTCAGCAGTTCCTCAAGTCAAAGGACTTGACCTGTACTGTTGGAACCGGGAATACACGTCATACCTTGATGACCCTACTCAAGGTCCTCCGTAAGACGGTTCCCCCGAGTCACCTCAGTCAGCTGCTCCCTAGCAGGCTAACCCACTAACACTACTTAGACGACCTTCGTCACCCGTCGACGAAATACGACAGCAGATGCTTAGTGCAAGTCTCAAGAGGAATCTCGGTACCCAATTTTGAGATTCCTTGACTTGGAGATTTCCGGACTGATTCGGCGAGACTAATTTTATGGACCTACCTTCAAGTGTAGTCCCAGTCCCCAAAATAGGTTTTCAGTTCGTGGGCTTTGTTTGCGTAGTGAACAGATAGATATGAAACTGTAAAGTGAACGCAAACAAAGTAATGTCAGAATGAATTTCACTTCTTTATTCATTAATAGTTTATCAAAACATTGAAATTGTATAGACATAGGTTACATTTTGCCCGCCAAGATTGGGTGTATGGTCACCTATTCTAACAATCTCCCACTTGACCTTTAAAGCCAATCGCCCATATGCCTAATCCCCATCTTCTCAAGATGTTGCGTATGAGCGCTCTGCGACATAGGCTTTGTCAGCGGATCTGCTGTGTTGTCTGCTGAGTTGACTCGGTCCATCCGAACGTCACCTCTTCCTACCATTTCTCTTAGAAGATGGTAGCGTCTAAAAATGTGTTTGGAACAGTGATGAGATCTCGGTTCCTTTGCTTGCGCTATTGCACCGTTGTTATCACAGAAGATGACAACGGGCTCGGCGATGCTAGGCACCAAACCCAACTCTTGGATGTAGTTTCTCATCCAAACCGCTTCCTTGGCAGCTTCTGAAGCTGCTATGTATTCAGCCTCTGTGGTGGAGTCAGCAGTGGTTGCTTACTTGGAACTTTTCCAAGCCACTACTCCTCCATTGAGTTTGAATACGTAACCCGATTGAGACTTAGCATCATCGTCATCAGACTGGAAGCTAGCGTCGTTAATCCTTCAACGATCAGTTCTCCATTGCCATATACTAACAACATGTGCTTAGTCCTCCTTAGGTACTTAAGGATGCCCTTAACAACATTCCAATGTGCCTCTCCTGCACAGGGCTGATACTGCTTGTCACGCTCAAAGCGTAAGCAATGTCAGGCCTGGTGCAGTGGACTGCATATTGGATGCTACCTACGGCAGAAGCATAGGGGATGACTTTCATCCTTTCAAGTTCCTCATCAATCTGTGGGGACTGTTTCTTGGACAACTTGGTCCCATGCCTCATGGTAAGGAATCCTCGTTTGGAGTTGTCCATTCGATATCTCTTTAGGACTTTCTCCATATACGAGTTCTGGTAAGCCCTAACATCCTTTTAGATCTGTCCCTGACTATCTCGATGCCTAGGATGTTACTTCATCAAAGAGAATGTTCCAACTTCGGGATGCTTGTTTTGAAGGCCATAGATGGACTTCTGGAGACGACAGACCTTCTGTTCTTCTCCAGTGACTGTGAAACCCTCCGGCTGATCCATAGAGATCTCTTCCTCAACGAAGCCATTGTGGAAGGTTGTTTTCATGTCCATCTGCCATATCTCATAGTCATACCATGCTGCTATGGCGAGCAGGATCCGAATGGATTTAGCCATGGCTACCGGCGAGTAGGTATCCTCAAAATCGACCCCGGGTCGTCGAGTGTATCCCTTAGCTACAAGCCTAGCCTTAAAGCTTGTGACTTCTCCATCAACGCCAAGTTTGTGCTTGTAGACCCACTTACAGCCCACTGGCTTAACACTTTCGGTGGATCTACAAGTCTCCAGAGTTGGTTCTCGCTCATGGAGTCAATTTCGGTTTTCATGGCCTCAAGCCATTTCCTGGAGGCGATGTCAGACATTGCTTCTCCATATGTCTTAGGATCGTTATCCAAAAGACCGATTGTATTTAGAAAGTCATATCTCACTGGAGGTCTGGACTCTCTAGTAGACCTACGGAGAACGGGAACATTAGTCGCGATTGTGGGCGCTGACTGTATCGGAGCCGGCGGTTCAGGGACCGGGGCTGGCTGTTCCTGAGGTTGTCCTTCATGCCTAACATGTTGGACTTCTCGAGGTCGGTCAGCCCTTCGGGCGTCTATCCTGAATCCTCTAAGTGAGGATTCCGCGGCTACCTCTGATGGCTGGATTCCATCACTTGATTCCTCAAGGATCAGCTCATCAGGTTGGATATCCTCTGGAAAGCTTTGCTCCAAGGAATACTGCATTCCTTGAAACAAACACCTTTTGTTCCAAGGGGTCATAAAAGTAATAACCCGCAGTTTCTTTAGGATATCCAACGAACATGCATAAGCTAGACCCGGATTCTAGCTTATCTCCCACTAACCTCTTGACATATGCGGGGCTACCCCACACTTTCAAGTAGTTGTAGGATGCAGGCTTGCCGTGCCATATCTCGTATGGCGTTTGGGTCAATACACTGGTTGGCGCCAAAGTTAGCAACTTGGCCGCTGTTTCCAATGCGTAGCCCCAAAAGGACAAGGGCAATTTGGGTAAAACTCATCATGGATTGAACCATGTCCAATAGGGTTCGATTCCTCCTTTCAGAGACACCGTTCAATTGTGGTGTCCCGGGAGGCGTCCATTCAGATATTATACCATTTTCTTTTAGATAATAAAGGAACTTGGTACTAAGGTATTCACCGCCTCGGTCTGACCGTAGGACTTTAATTTTGCAGTTGGTTTGGTTCTCCACTTCAAGTCTGAATTCTTTAAACCTCTCAAGAGTTTCAGACTTGTACCTCATTAGGTAAACATAATCATACCGTGAATGATCATCGGTAAAGGTTATGAAGTAGGAGAACCCACCTCGGGCCTGCATCTTTAGTGGTCCACATACGTCTGTATGGACCAAGTCCAACAGACCTGTGGCAAGCCTGCTTTATCCTACAAAGGGCTTCTTGGTCATTTTCCCTCTTAGACAAGACTCACAAGTTGGTAGCTCACTCAAGTCCCCTTGCTCTAGGTTCTTTGAGTCTACCAATCTTTTCATCCTATCTTGGGATATGTGACCTAGCCTAGCGTGCCACAGTCGTGCGTTCCCGTTATTATCTATTTTACGTTTGTGTTGAGCATTAAGAACGAAGTTCGTTTGTTGCAAGATATAGAGCCCGTTATTAATGTACCAAGTAGATGAGCAATTCCACACCTCATCAAATAAAAGCAATTTTTATTGATCATAAACTCATAACCACTATTGTCCAACAATGGAATGGAAATGATGTTTTTAATCATACTAGGCACAAAACAAACTTGCTCTAATTCTATGCTAATGCTATCACTAACTACTAGAGTGGCAGATCCTACTGCTTCTGCCGAGATGGCCTTGCCATTCCCAAGCTTCAGGATCATATCCCAGCTACCCAGTTTTCTGCTTCTTTTCAGCACTTGCAAATTATTGCAAATGTGAGCTCCACAGCTGGTATCTAATACCCAAGAGGCAGAATTAGTGACCATATTAACCTCAATCACAAATATACCTTGGTTTGAGAAGAGCTTGGGGCACTCTCTCTTCCAATGCCCTCTCTCACGGCAATTAATACATATGTCATATGCCTTTGACTGTTGCTTGGACACAACCTTTCCCTTTCCTTTGCCTTTCCCCTTTTTGGCAATGGAAACACTCTTAGTATTCGTAGCTGCTTTGACGGCTTTTTCCCTTCCCTTTCTTCCTTTTCCAACGTCCAGCACCCTTGCCTTTCGTTTTGAAAGTTGAAGCACCACCAAATAATACCGAAGGCATGGACTTCTTAGTCGTTGCCTCGTATTGTACCAACATATTAATCAACTCATGAATGCCCTTCTCAAGTGCGTTCATGTTGTAGTTGACGATAAATTGGTCAAAGGAGGGTGGGAGTGACTGAAGGATCACATCTATGTACGTTTCATTGTCGAGGCCTGCCTTTAGGTCCTCGAGCTTTTCCACCAGGGTAAGTATTTTAACCCCGTGTTCTTGTACAGAGGATCCTTCTGTTATTTTGGTTCCAAAGAATGACTTGGTCACCACATACCTAGTATGCCGGTCCGGGGACTGCATAGCAATCCTTAAGGCGAGCCATAATGGAAGGGACATCGTCTAGCCTTTCATACTGCTTTTTGAATCTCATTCGTCACTGAAGCAAGTATGACGCTACGGACCTTCCGGTTATCCTTATGCCATGTCTCGAACGTCTCACATTCTTCTGGCGTGGATCCTTCCGGCAAGGTCCTAGGGAGAGGCTAGTCCATGACGTAGCCTTGGTTCTCATAATCCAGGACTATCCTGAGATTGCGCAACCAGTCGTTGTAATTGGTTCCATTGAATTTGTTTATCTCAAGAATGGTTGAAAGTGAGTTCTTAGACATTTTTTTAAATCTACATTTAAAAAGAGAGTTCGCGATCAGCAGAATATAATAGACGGTGGTTTGATAAAAAACTAATTAAATGCATGGTCTTTAGTAATTTAATGCTCCCACTATTTATACGAAAATACGGTACTCTCAAACGTGATTTTCGGGAAACCCTTTCCTAGTGGGCTTGGGATCCACATCGATCTTTCCCATACCTCGCTTTTACGATTCGCATGAAAAAAATCCAGTGGGAGGTATACAATACCATTCTTGTTCCACGAGATTCCCAAGATTATTGCCTCACCCTTTCACATGATCCCGAGGACTCCAAGTGAATCATGTTAATCGGGCGTTAGACCCAACCCAATCAATCGAGCCATAGACCCACTGCTACCCCCACGACTCGTGAGACAGGTAACAGTGGTCTATTTTTCGTTCATGACACGGTGCAGCTTCTTTTAAGTACAATAACGTGCCACGACTCGTGAGACCACGCTATTGACCTAAATCAGCTTCCTCTCTATGCCATGGATTGGAAGGCATGGACAAACTCCTAGAGTTTATGTCCATTTTGACTAGGGTCTAATATTTGGACATTGGTCCAACCAATGTGCGAGTAGTAAAGACTGAGATCTCATAATATAATACAACTACACATTCATCCATAATGCGTAATAAATAAATGCATCCACAACAGTTATATGATAAATAAAAACGACATTCATCCATCATAATAACCACATGCAAAATTAAAGCCTAGCACGCCCATGTTGGATGATCACGAGCCCGAATCCTATGCGATCCATTGAGCCCGCAGTGGATCTATGGTCAATCTAGGCTTGGTCCTATACTATTACATTAATAGTAACCCAATCATCATTCTGATGGGCCTTGGTCTCTTTTCTCTTTCTTTACTTCATGGAAACGCCTTGGAACCTCCAGTCCGGGCTCTCCATGTGGACCTTCCTTATTCTCCATCAATTACATAAAAATTAAAACCTCACTCCTATTCTACTCTCATTACATATTAAAAAATAGAAACTCCAGCAAAAACCCGGGGGGAGTACATAAGGAGGGAGATAGAATGCCTTATTATTCCAAGGCAACTAGAAAGAGAGAAGGAGAAAGCAGTAAAAGACGCACACAAGCCCAACATGAAATTAAACCATACATTCTGTCTAGGGCTCGTGATCATCCGTTTGCATCCAACACACATAATCATATGATCCAATCAAATAATAACAATATACCAATAATACATGATAGCCAATCATAATTATCCAAAATAAATGTGTTAGGCATGAAAATAATGCATAATCGGTGGTAATAATATTTCTCGTTTTAGGAAAACTCTTCCTCATTATTTCTAAGTAAAATATCCCCGGCATTCCAAATCCAATATATTTTACTTCCCAAAATAATGTCTTAGAAAATTAGCCAAAAATTGAACAAAAATGACTTTTCAGAATTAATTAAATAAATTAAAATTGAAAAATAAATAAAAATAAAAAAAGGGGAGAAACCCTAGCAACAACGGCCGCCGCCACCAGCAGCAGCTAGCCGGCGTGCGCGCAGGCGCTGCTAGACCGGGCGCGCGTCCCCATGGTCGATAGCAGGCTGCGCGGCCTGGCGCTCCGGCAAGCTGTCGCGCACGCAGGCTCACTAAGCGTGCCCTGCGCAGTGCGCGCGCGCAGGCACCACCGTCTGCGTCCGCACACACAGACACCACCGTCTGCATCCACGCGAGTGCCCGGAGGCACCGCCCCTGTGCCCGCGCTCCCGCGTGGTCGCTCTGACCGCGCGTCCGGGCGGGCAGATGTCCGGCACGCTGGCCCGGCGCGTGAGCGCGGGCTTCCCTGCCCGTTTACGTGCGCGCCCGGCTAGCGGCCTGCCTGAGGCCCGGCCGCGCGTCCGCCTGGTTGGCTGCGTGCAGCCTTGCGTATCTGGCCAGGCGGCCGCGCGCAGGCTCTCCCTGCCTGCGCGCGTCTGCCCTGCCTCTGCGCCCGGCTACGCGCGGCCAGCCTCCGGCTGGTCGACGTGCGGCGTTTCTCCGTTCTTTCGTTCAATTTTCACCCCCCCATTTCCCAAGAAAAACAGAAAATACCAATGATACAATAATCACACGAATTAAAAAAGCAAGAAAACGACATGCTTTAATAATCAAGAAACCAAGAACTAATTAACACATGCCAAGAACACGTTTCATGCTTAAAACGCACATTAAACCCTAGGCCTGTACACCGAACCGGACTCTGATACCACTGAAAGAATGTGGATCGTCCCTAGAAATAGCGCGAATGCGGAAGGGCGGTATAAAATTAAATACAAAAAATTAAAGCATGCTTTTAATTAAGTAAAAGAACACGTTCAAGGGGTGTACCCTTGATGTTCCCGGGCGTTCGGTGTATCTCATGAATTAAAAGCATAAAGAAATCATGGAGGCCATAGGATTAAAAAATAAAGAGGGACAAAAAATTAAATTGTAACCTACCGATTGTCGTTTTCGTCTTCTAACCAGCATTCGCGTTGTTCCCCGTTTTGCACCAAATCTCGTACGTGAGATTCTCCAAATTGTAACACGCAATCCAACCACGTATCCTGCACGTCGTGCTAGCGAACGAACAAGTATTATTTTGGAGAGGATGAATTAATCACACGTTATTAGTTAACGATATTAATTCTCCTAAGTTCGATTGTTCCAAGAACAAAAGAACAAGAAAATATTTTCTAGTGAGAGAGAGAGAGTGGGCGGACGAGAGGGAGAGAGGAGAGAGCCGAGTAGTGTGTGTGTGTGTGTGTGTGTGTGTGTGTGTGTGTGTTGGAGTTTCATCATCTCTCAAATAGTGAAAGGCTAGGGCTATATATACAGGAGGAGTTTAATCCTCTTTAAACTCCAACTCGAAAGAGGTCTATTTTGACTAGGATTTTGACCTAGTTAAAGTCCTAGTCAAGGTAGTGTTTGACCTAGTCAAATAAATCCTAGCCATCCATCTCTCTCTTTCCATCTCAACCATTAATTTAATTTAATGGAATATTTAAATCCTATTAAATATTACAAAGGCCAAATAAATAAATATAATAAATATAAATATTTATTCTAAGGCCATTAAATTAATCCTCTAATAAATCTAATTTATTAGATTGATCCCTTTTATCAAATAAAAGGAATTAATTCTCCAAGAAAATAAAGGACCCGATTAAATCCAATTTAATCATTCCTTTTCTCCAATATTTAATTCTAAATTAAATAGTTAGTGTGTGTGGATTGTATGTGACTCTTTAGGTTCACCTTTTCAGCTAGAATCCGTCCGTTACCATGGGTGGCCATCTAGCACCGGTCCATGGCACTAGAGACTAGGTGAAATTTCGGGGATGAACATTTAGGCTCTAACAACACACTTGTCCTTCTGTCTACGGTCTCACCACTTAGGGTCTAGGGCACGGATAATGCAGGTACCCATTTTGGACCTAAGTGTTGGTCTGTCCTTACTAAACGCCGCAAGGGAAACCTTCCCTTCTGTTCAGTTACTGTGGACACAGATTTTGGGGACAAGACACAGAGCATACGTGAGACTCAACTGTCAATGCCTTTGACAGGAGACACATCTTTTCTTGGAAACTACTGTCACTCTGTACACCAGAGCTGCACTAGACATGGCTTATGACTACTCAAGTGCTTCTTGGCAATCTCTCACCATATCTAAGATATAGACCTGATATACATGTAAACTCAGCAGTTCCTCAAGTAAAAGGACTTGGCCTGTACTGTTGGAACCGGGAATACACATCATACCTTGCTGACCCTACTCAAGGTCCTCCGTAAGACAGTTCCCGCGAGTCACCTCAATCAGCTGCTCCCTAGCAGGCTAATCCACTAACACTGCTTAGACGACCTTTCGTCACCCGTCGATGAAATATGACAGCAGATGCTTAGTGCAAGTCTCAAGAGGAATCTCGGTACCCAATTTCGAGATTCCTTGACTTGGAGATTTTCGGACTGATTCGGCGAGACTGATTCCATGGACCTACCTTCAAGCGTAGTCCTAGTCCCGAAATAGGTTTTTCGTCCGTGGGCTTTGTTTGCGTAGTGAACAGATAGATATGAAGAAGTAAAGTGAACGCAAACAAAGTAATGCCAGAATGAATTTCACTTCTTTATTCATTAATAGTTTATCAAAACACTGAAATTGTATAGACATAGGTTACATTTTGCCCGCCAAGATTGGATATATGGTCACCTATTCTAACAAAATGTAACATATGTCTAGACAATTTCAAGGATTTGATATATTATTAATGAATAAAGAAGTGAAATTCATTTGGCATTACTTTGTTTGTGTTCACTTTATCTGCTTTATACATATATGTTCACTACGCAAACAAAGCCCACGGACTGAAAACGTATTTCGGGGACTGGGACTATGCTTGGAGGTAGGTCCATGAAATCAGTCCCTCCGAATCAGTCCGAAAATCTCCGAGTCAAGGAATCTCGAAAATGGGTACCGAGATTCCCCTTGAGACTTGCACTAAGCATCTGTTGTCATATTTCATCGACGGGTGATGAAGGTTGTCTAAGCAGTGTTAGTGGGTTAGCCTGCTGGGGAGCAGCTGACTGAGGTGACTCGCGGGAACCGTCTTACGGAGGACCTTGAGTAGGGTCGGCTAGGTATGACGTGTGCTCCTGGTTCCAACAGTACAGGTCAAGTCCTTTGACTTGAGGAACTACTGAGTTTACCTGTATATCAGGGCTGTATCTTAGATATGGTGAGAGATTGTCAAGATGCACTTGACAAAGTAATGCCAAATGTCTAGTGCGCCTCCGGTGTATAGAATGACAGTAGTTTTCAAAAAAGGATCTGTCTCCTGTCAAAAGGCATTGACAGTTGAGTCTCACATATGCTCTGTGTCTTCTCCCTAAAATCTGTGGTGACAGTAACTGAACAGAAGGGAAGGTTTCCCTTGCGGCGTTTAGTAAGGACAGACCGACACTTAGGTCCAAAATGGGTACCTGCATTTTCCTTGCCCTAGACCCTAAGTAGTGAGACCATAGACGGAAGGACAAGTGTACTGTTAGAGCCTAAATGTTCATCCCCGAATATTCACCTAGTCTGTGGTGCCATGGACTGTTGCTAGATGGGCACCCATGGTAACGGGCGGATTCTAGGAATCCAACCAAGTCTAGCTGAAAGGTGAACCTAAAGAGTCACACACAATCCACACACATTAAGTATTTAATTTAGAATTAAATATTTGGAGAAATGGAATGAATGAATTGGATTTAATTGGGTCCTTAATTTTCTTGGAAAGAGTTAGTTCCTTTTATTAGATAAAAGGGATTAATCTAATAAATTAGATTTATTAGAAAATTAATTTAATGGGCCTAGAATAAATATTTATATTTAATATATTTATTTATCGCCCTTTAGAATATTTAAATGGGTTTTAAATATTCCATTAAATTAAATTAATGGTTGAGATTAAAAGGAGAGATGGATGGCTAGGATTAATTTGACTAGGTCAAATTACTACTTCGACTAGGATTTTGACCTAGTCAAAATCCTAGTCAAATTAGTCTTCTAGAGTTGGAGTTTGAAGAGGATTAAACTCCTCCTCTATAAATACTTCTAGCCTTTCACCTTTGGAAGGATGATGAATCTTGAAACACACACACACTCTTCTCTCCCTCTCCTCTCTCATCCACCCTCTCTCTCTTTTCTCTCCAAGAAAATTGTTTTTTCTTGTTCTTTTGTTCTTGGAACAATTGAACATAGGAGGATTAATCCCGTTAACCTAATAATGTGTGATTGATCCATCCTCTCCTAAATACTTATTCATTCGCTAGCACGACGTGCAAGATACGTGGGTGGATTGTGTGTCACAGTTTGGAAAGTCTCAGATATGAGATTTGGTGCAAATCGGGGAACAACGCGAGTACCGGTTAGAAGACGAAAACGACAATTGGTAGGTTTCGATTTATTTTTTCGTCCCTCTTTTATTTTTTAATCCTATGGCCTCCATGATTCTTATATGCTTTTAATTCATAACACCCAGGAACTTCAAGGGAACACCCCTTGAACATGTTCTTTATTTTTCGTAATAGCATGTTTATATTTCGTTATTTAAATTTATACCGCACTTCCGCATTCGCGCTATTTCCCGGGACGATCCGTAATCTTTCAAAGGGCACTTCGGTAAAACTCATCATGGATCGAACTATGTCCAACAAGGTTTGATTCCTCCTTTTAGAGACGCCGTTCAGTTGTGGCGTTCCGGGAGGAGTCTACTGAGAGAGAATCCCATTCTCTTTTAAGTAATCCAAGAATTCCCCACTCAAATATTCACCACCTCGATCCGACCGAAGGGCTTTAATTTTGTGACCAGTTTGGTTTTCAACTTCAAGCCTAAACTCTTTAAACCTTCCAAAGGCCTCAGACTTGTACCTCATAAGGTAAACATAACCATACCGTGAGTGATCATCGGTAAAAGTTAATAAGTAAGAAAACCCTCCTCTGGACTGTGTATTTAGTGGCCCACAGACATCTGAATGGATCAAATCCAACAGACCACTGGCAAGCATGCTTTGTCCAACAAAGGGCTTCTTGGTCATTTTTCCTTTTAGACAAGACTCGCAGGCCGATAGATGGTGCAAATAATCTATTTCTAGACTCATTGAGTCCACCAACCTCCTAATCCTGTCTTGAGAGATGTGACCTAGCCTTGCATGCCAAATCTGTGCGTTTTCTTGATTATCCATTTTCCGTTTGTTTTGAGCAGTCATGATCAAATCATGCTGTTGAAGAATATAAAGACCATTATGAAGTTTACCTAGCAGATGTGAATAACCATTCTTCATTAAATAAAAATAATTTTTATTGATCATGAACTCAAAACCAGCATTGTCCAACAATGGTATGGAAATGATATTGTTGATCATGCTAGGTACATAATAGCAATCTTTTAATTCTATCCTAACTTAATCACTAACAACTAAGTGGACTAGACCTACAGCTTCAGCAGCAATAGCCTTGCCATCACCTAGCCTCAGCACGACCTCGTCCCTATTTAGCTTTCTGCTTCTTTCCAGCACCTGCAAATCATTGCAGATGTGAGCTCCACAACCGGTATCCAATGCCCAAGAAGCAGAATTAGTAATCATGTTTACCTCAATAACAAACATACCTTGATTGGAGAGGAGCTTGGGGCAGTCCCTCTTCCAATGCCCTCTTCCATGGCAATGCATGCAAACATCATTTGCCCTCGATTGCTGCGGTCCAACCTTTCCCTTTCCTTTGCCTATCCCCACTGGGGCAACAGGAGCGCTCTGACCGCTAGCAGCGGCTTTTGCCTTTCCCTTCTTCCTCTTCCAGCGTCCGGCCCTCTTGCCTTTCGCCTTAGAGGTCGAAGCCTCCCCAACCAGTATCGCCGGCGCAGACCTTTTGGTCGTTACTTCCAACTGGGTCCACATGTTAATCAACTCGTGTATGGACTTCTCAAGCCCATTCATGTTGTAATTCATGACAAAAGGGTCATACGAGGGAGGAAGAGACTGTAGGATCACATCTATATATGTATCATTATCAAGCCCAACTTTGAGATCCTCGAGTGTTTCCACAAGGGAAAGTATCTTGATCCCATGTTCATGTACAGAGGATCCTTCAGTCATCTTGGTGCTGAAAAATGCTTTTGTGGCGGCATATCTAATATCCCTATCCGGAACCGCATACATATCCTGTAAGCGGAGCATTATCGCGTTGGCATGGTCCAACCTATCATACTGCTTCTGGATCTCATTGGTCATGGATGCCAGTATGATGCTGCGTACCTTGCGGTCATCCTCATGTCATTTTTCGAATGTCAAGCGCTCTTCTGGCGAGGAACCTTCCGGCAAGGTTACGGGAAATGGCTTATCCAGAACATAAGCCTGGTTTTCGTAATCGAGGACAATCATCAGATTACGCAGCCAATCGTTGTAGTTCATTCCATTAAACTTATTAGTCTCCATAATCATAGATAACGGGTTCTTAGACATCTACATTCAAAATGTAAAGTAAAAATTAGCAAACGAGTTGTAATATTAATTCAAGTTTATGACATGGTCTTTAGTCATTAACCCTCCCACTATTTCTATGAAAGCCCGCCACTCTCAAGTGGGGTTTCGGGAAACCATTTCCTAGTGGGCTTAGGATCCACAAATGCAATTCTCCATGCCCCGCGTTTACGATTCACATAGAAAAAGCTTTGTGGGAGGTATCCAATACCATTCTCATCCAATGAGATTCCCAAGATATTTTGCCTCACCTCTTTCACATGATTCCGAGGACTCCAAGCGAATCATGTTACTTCGGCATTAGGCCCGACCCATCAACCAAATCATATCTCAACTGTCGCCCCTCACGACTCGTGAGACAGGAAAACAGGAGCATATTCCTTTGTTCGTAACAATAATGCAGCTTTATTTCATTCCAAAACGTGCCACGATTCGTGAGACCACGCTTTAGAGGAAAATAGCTTCCTCATTACATTATTACGGATGGAAGGCTTGGAATAATCAAACCATTTGATTTAATTCCATTTTGGGCCTAATATTTACTTAGACCATCCAAGTGAGAGTTCATCATTTTATTAAGACCGAGACCTCATCATTATTAGTATTTTGCATGCTCAAGATTTATACATATAATGTAATTGTTAGAATAGGTGACCAGAAAATCAATAGGTTTGGCGATTTGTAACCTATCTGACAACTTGATGCAAATGTAATATTATTATGTGATGAATAAGATGAGTGTTCGTCACCAATGGTACCTTTTTTGTTGCTCTCATCTTACATTTGTTAAAACGGTGTTTAACTTATATCGCAACAAAGCCCAGAGACCATGGATAACAACTCGTGCAGTTGGGCCACGCATTGGATTGTGGTCATGGAACCAACTGATTAAGAGTTGGGTCTGAAACGTTCCAAGTCGAGGACCTCGAGACAGGGCATTGAGAGTCCTATTGAGACTTGCGTCAAGAGTCGTGTTCATTAGATGAGTGCCGTGTTTCATCGGCGACAGGCGTGGGACGCCTACACGATCTTGATGGGTTGGTCGACTAGGGTCGAGCCGACTGGACTGACTCACGGGGATCATCATATGGAAGCTTTGGAGGCTTGGTCGGTATGATTGATTTTCCCCGGTTCTGATAGTACGGGAGTAATCCTCAGACTTGAGGGATCATGGCAGTCGCGTGCATATGACGGCTGTATCTTGGATCTGGCGAGAGGTAATCATTCTGTAAGATGATTATCATAAGCCTTGTCCAGTGTAGTCGGAATGTGTAGCGAGGACGGTGGATTCCAAGAAGAGGATCCGTCCCCTGTTAGTATGTGACAGAGGTATCTCCTATGCACTAGGAGACACGTTCATGCTGTTTGAAGCTGTGGCCACAGTGGTTGGTCGAACAGGGAATGGTTTCCTGTGTCGACGCAGTGAAGCATACATGGTCTCGAGTATTAAGTATAGATGCCTAGTCAAGGATGGGAACCGACGCTCAATTCCATACCCTAGACTAAGGCCGGGAGACATTAGACGGAAGGATCGCACCCGTAGTAAATCGGCGTCTAAATGTTCACGCCAATTCACCTAGTCTCTAGTGCCATGGACCGTTGCTAGACGGCCACCCATGGTAACGGGCCCTTGTGGGACACGGGCCCAAGTCTAGCTGAGGTTGAACCTAACGGGTCACACACAAATCACCGAGGAGGTTGAGAGATCGACTTGGAGTCAATCTTGAAGGATAAAATAAGTAATTGGATTACTTAAGGGAAAGTCCATTGGATGGACGGGCCGATATTGTAACGGGCTTTCGTTTAATCGGTAAATTGGATTTTCGATTAAATATGAAAAGTTGAGACGTTGAGACATTGGATCTTTTAATTGGATTAAAAGATCAACGGGAATAATTTAAATTGACATTAAATTGGATTTAATGTTGGGTTCGTCGTAATTGGATTACGATAAAACCCGGTCCGTTAAATTATACCCAAGAGGAGAAATAATTCCTATTTTGGAATAGGAAGAAGTTGGACTTGTTCCCTTATTTAAACATGGCAAACATGCTCCTTTGGAGGAAGCAAAATCAGCCATATTTCATGCTAGGTGATATGTTGACTTATCTCTTTTGGAAAGAGACAAATCAACTCCAATCAAGCTCTTCCCTTTTGGTATGATTTGATCATACCATAAATTTTGGTAGGCTTGATTGAAGAATTGATTGTGATTGATTGGAATGAATCTAGACATCCTTGCATGAACCTAGACACATTCTAATAATCACATTAATTATGTATATAAATGAGAATATACAACACCAAGCATAAGTGATTCATTATTCATCTTTTTCTAAAAAAAAGAGAAGACAAAAATCCCTCTCCTCCCTCTCAACTTTCGGCCTCTCTCCCTCTCTCACACTTGTGTTCTTCACTTGATTTTGAATCAAGAAGAAGAACAAAGTAAGTGTAAGACAGCACTAATTCATAGTGTTCTTCTCTTAAACCGATTCCTTCTTAAACCCGTTCTTTTCTAGCAAGAAGAACGTGTGTTTCTTCCGGTGTGGTGTGGATCACCTTTGGAGAATCCATACGTTTGGATTTCATGAGCATTCCGGATAAGGAACAACGCTAGTAGCCGGGAGCATACGCTAAACAATCAAAGGTAACGATTTTACTATGCTTTGATTGATTTAATATACATCTATGCCCTATGTGTTTAAATATATGTTTCCAATATTTACACATTCTACATCGAACGCCCGGTTGAGCACCCAAGGGTACACCCCTTGGGATTCATTTATTTAAATTAGATTTAAGTTTACGCACCTTTTCTCGCTTTCTCGCTTTTGCTCGCGCTCCCGGGCGGATCTGCTTGTCCTTCAAGTCGTATCAGAGCCCGGTTCGATGTACGGGGCATAGATCTATGTGTTTGGCATGATCTACTTGCTTTTAAATGACTTTATTGGCATGTTAGATTGTATAAATATATGAGTAACATGATACTTCAATTGTTTGGATTTAATGGACTTTTGGCATGTTTTATTTTGTTAGATTGGATCTAAAATTGCATGCTTATTTTAAGAATAATATTACTGTTATTGTGCTGAAACAGTTTTGAAAAAAAAAAAAAATTTGGTTCGAACGGCAGCGGCCGCGCGCAGGCACTCGGACGCAGCTCACGGGCGCGCGTGCTGTGTGCTGCCGGCCGACGCCAGCGCGGGGCACAAAGCGCGCGCGAGCTGGGCGCGCAGGCTTGCTGCCTGCGCACGCGCGCTGCCTTGTGCGCGTGGCCGGCCGACACTACTGTTGGCCGTTTTTTTGACTTTTTCCGGAAAATTTGATTTTCTGTATTTTCTGCACAATATTCTGAAAATATATTAATTTTGCATTTTTGATTTTGGAATAATTGGATTATTCCTTGAATTAAATTCGCTTAATTAATTTGGGAGTAATACATGCATTGGATGCATTGTTTAAAATGTCCATTAAATTTTAAATTTGAATTTTGCATATTATTTGTATGTTTATGCTTTTGTGATGTTGGACATCACTTGGGTATTTGGAATATCCATTGGTTAATTATGCATGATTATTTGGAATAATTGTGTTATGTGAGTTGATGGAATCAACATGGGATGATCACAAGAGCCCTAGACCTTATGTATGGATGAATGTATGATCATTTATTTTCTGTTGGGTGGGGCCTACGTGCCTCTTCTTTTTGGGACTATCATCTCCCGTATTTTTCAGCCTCATGATGTTAAGACTTGTTTTTATTACTACCACTGTATTACTTTCAGTTGTAATGAGAGTAGATAGGATTGGTGAGGTTTTAATTTTAACAAGCAATTGGAGTCGAAGACCCCAAGGAGGAGCATCAAGGCGTGGAACAAGAAGCACTTCAAGGCCCATTGGAATGACAATGGGTATATTATTATTGTAATAATTTAGGACCACCCTAGACAGACCATAGACTCACTGCGAGCTTAGTGGTTCGCATAGGTTGGGCTTGTGATCATCCTAACAGGGGGTATGCTATGTTTTATGCATGCGGCGTATTTATTTATCGCTTTAAATATTGGATATTTATGCATGCTAAAACACCATAATGTGATGAGGTCTCGATCACACTCAAAGTCTCATTTGGTTGGACCAAATTAAATATTAGGCCCATAACGGACTTGCATCAAAATGGTATTTTAATATGTCCGAGCCTTCCATCCACGGCAATATGGTGAGGAAGCTGCCACTACCCAAGTGTGGTCTCACGAGTCGTGGCACACTTGGACTAGGGGAAAGCTGCACCATTGTTGTGAACAAAAAGACTAAGCTCGTTGTTTCCCTGTCTCACGAGTCGTGGGGGGCGACAGTTTGAGGCATGATTTGGTTGATGGGTCGGGCCAACACTGAGTAACATGGTTCGCTTGGAGTCCTCGGAACCATGCGAATAGGTGAGGCAAAATATCTTGGGAATCTCATTGGATGAGAATGATATTGGATATCTCCCACGAGGTCTTCTTCATGTGAATCATAAGAGCAGGGCATGGAGATTACTTGTCCCTCTACATATATGAGTTTTTTCTCATCAGTCTACCATGACTGAGTGTTTGAAAAGCTCAATTCATGATATGTATGTGGGAACCCTAAAATGTCATGGAGAATTTTCGTGAGTTACAGTTTATGTTTTAGTGATTCCTAATGCCTTGAATTCATTCATGAATCAAGACATTGAACACTTAAACACTTGGAACACCATTTCTACTCCCACTGATCACCTACGTCATTTAAGACCGAGTCATGCACCATATGAGCTCGTCAAAAATAATATTCCAGTTATGCGGTGTTTCAAACCTTGTTTGAATTTCCTAGCGGATTCTATGGCTCCTCTCCATAAATCCTACTACGATGTCCAACATCGAGTTCCGCAGGTCATTTGGATCACTATCCAAATTTGACCGAACATATCCCGATCACTCGTACCTCTTACGACATTCGGGTTCATTCTTAAGGGGACTGGAATATGATCAATTAAGTAAGAAATGTGATTAACGTTTAGCATTATTCTGTCCTAAACTTATACAAACCAGACATCGAGTCTAATTTGTCTCCTACTAGTCCCTTGACGCATGTAGGATCCTTCTACATGCTCAAGGACTTTGTCAGGACACAGGTTTGCCAATCTATGGCTCGTTCTGCGTGACTCCTAGCAAAGTGCCACGTTCATTACGTTGGCAATTTTCGAGTCTACGTCTTCACGGGCTAAGGTAATTTGGTGAAACTTCGATCGATCTTTGTCCAATGAGACTCGATCGTTCCCTTTATCAGAGGTCGTTAAACTTGGCCTTTACAGGAAACGTTTCATTGAGAATTCCATTCTCAACTTGGATGCTCAAGAGCTCCCACTAAATACATGGCATTTTCGATCCTATCAAATTGGGTTTAATTTTGCAACCATTTATGGTTGACCTCCTCAAGTCGAATTCCCAAACCTCCTATGGGACCTTTAGACTTTTGAACCCTCTTATGGTTTTGTGTATTAGTAACCTACAGTTGTCTTATTGGATCCCTTCCAATAGACTATTTGGCAAGCCTGCTTTGTCCAACAAAGAGCTTCGGGACTTTCTTCTTCATAAAAAACTTGTAAATTTAGTCGATTCGAATCATCTATTTCTAGATTCATCGAACTTTCCAATTTACTTATCTTCTAATAAGAGAAAACGTCCTAGCTATTGTAGATGCCAAATCTATAAGTTGGTCTTGATTAATCCATTTAGATAATTTGAATTTTGAGTATCCATAAACCTTTTATGGGATGGTATTTTAGGAATTTACGTGTAACTACTAGCAAACATGAATCAATATTCAATAATTTTGTTGATCAAATATGTATGTAATAAAACTTTGTCCAACAAAGAGACATACTTTTGATCATGCTAGATTACGTAATTCCTATATTATCCTAACATGATCAGGATTATGGTCCTAACAAGTCTCTAATCCTTTTCAGCAATGGACTTTGCCATTGTTGAATCCTAGAACTATTCTTGGCTTTTAAGTCCTTATTCACTTTCTGCAAACCACCCGCAGAGTAGTGATAGGAATTGTATCAAATACCGAATAGAGTAAAAGTGATCATGTCAATACTCAATATCAAATTTTACCTACATTGGAGAAGGATTTAGGATACTCCCCTTTCCAATGGCCTCTTTACGACAGTGAATGCTTACGTTCTTAGACATCTATGAACTTGATTGCTTGAACCTTTTGCTCTTTCCTTTACCTCCACCTTGTGTTGTAAAGGAACAGCACTTGAAGTGTTTTAATAGTTGATGTCACCTTACCCTTCTTCCTCTTTTCGCGTCTGGCACCCTTGCCTTTCGATATGGAGGTTGAAGCCTCTCCTACTAGTATCTTCGGCGCAAATTTTGCAATCGTAGCCTCGTACTAGGCCAACATAATTACCAACCTATGAAGATCTTTTCTAAGCTCGTTCATGTTTGATAATTAATGGATCGTAGGAGGAAGGAAGAGACTGAAGGATCATGTCAATGTACGTCTCTATTTCAAGACTGACGTGGAGATCTTTTGAGCTTCTCCACTAGGGATTACATCATCACTCCATGTTCTTTGACAGACATCCCTTCCGTCATCTTAGCTCCAAAAATGCCTTCATTGCATTTTACCCTACATGCTGGTCCGGGACCATATGATGGAAACGGAGCATAGTTTGAGCTAACATCATTTTACCCTACTTGCCGATGGTCATCCTTAAACTTTTGAACGCCAAGCGTTGCCTTAGTTGTCGACCCCTCCGGCAAGGTGAGTTAAGGTTCTGGAAATCTAAGACCATCTTAAGATTTCGCAGTCAATTCGTGTAATTCGTTCCCTTTTAATAAGACATTCACAATATATATATATATATATATATATATAAAGTAGAAAATAATAAGCAAAATGAAGTATATTTTGGTTAAGTCTCGGTCTTTAGTCCTTAACCTCTCCCACTATTTCTACGAAAACACGGTACTCTCAAATGTTGTTTTCAGGAAATCCTTTCCTAGTGGGCTCGGGATCCACAGCGATCTCCCCCATACCCCGCTTTTATGATTCGCATGGAAAAAGAACTCGTGGGAGGTATTCCATACCATTCTTGTTCCACGAGATTCGCAAGATAATTGTCTCACCCTTTCACGTGATCCGAGGACTCCAAGCGAATCACGTTATTTGGGCATTAGACCCAACCCATCAACCGATTCATAGACCCACTAATACCTCCACGACTCGTGAGACAGGTAACAGCAGTCTACTCTTCGTTCATGACAAAGTGCAGCTTCTTTTAAGCACGATAGTCGTGCTACGACTCGTGAGACCACGCTATCGACCTAAAAGATCTTCCTCACTTTTGCCATGGATGGAAAGCTTGGACAGACTCCCAGACTCCTAGTCCATTTATCAAGGGTCTATATTTAACCTAGTTCAACCAAGTGAGAGTTTTTGATAGAACGAGACCTCATCACATATTAAGTGTTTTGCATGCGTTATAGCAGAAA
Organism: Sesamum alatum; assembly: GCA_034509735.1. NCBI lineage: Eukaryota > Viridiplantae > Streptophyta > Magnoliopsida > Lamiales > Pedaliaceae > Sesamum > Sesamum alatum. The sequence continues at coordinate 13,670,081 of JACGWO010000005.1, read as the reverse complement.
TATTCTAAGCATAAATGTAACCATACATAAAGCATACAGAATAATCATAAGCATATGAAACGCATCGCATGCAAAATAAAGCCTAGCACGCCCCTGTAGGATGATCACAAGCCCAAACCTATGCGACCCACTGATCCCACAAGTGGATCTATGGTCAATCTAAGGGTAGGTCCTATGCTATTACAAGGTTTAATAACCCATTACATGCAATGGGCCTTGTAAGTCCTCTTTATCTTCTTGGGCTCTCCATCGTGGGCCTAAACCGGGCTCCTTCTTCATGGATCCTCCGTGGGCCATCTGATGGCTACCTCCATGGGCCTCCAACACCTTGGGCTTGTCTTCTCTTGTAGCTTTTATTTATAAAAATAAAACCTCACCACTAATTCTACTCTCATTACATCATAAAATAAGAAACCCCAATTAAACATTTGGGGGGAGTACATTAGGAGGGAGAGAGAAAGCATTATTATTCCAAGGCAACTAGAAGAGATACAGAGAGGAAAATAAAGAGGCACACAGGCCACAACCGAACAAATAAACATAAATAAACCATACATGCGGTCTAGGGGCTTTGTGATCATCCTTTGTCAATCCAATTAACACAAATAGCATAAAGCCATATCCCACGTAAAACATTCTATTCAAATATTCATAATATCCCATACCATAAAATAAATGTAGAAATTACATGCAAAATATTCACACCAAATATTGGATAATGGTGCAACCTATACACGACGATTTTGTTTGGAAAATCCTTTTCTATAATTAACAAGGCAATATTAAATTCTATGAAATAACCAATTTCAACTAATATTAAAATGCCCCAAATTAATTAGTTCAGAAAAATTCCTAGAATTATACAGAAGAATCAAAATTTCTGAAAACGCACGAAAACAACGAAAAACCGAAAAATGGTCCACAATCGCCGGCCAGGCGCGCAGGTGCTGTCCTCGCGCAGCACTGCGCACGCCTGCGCGCACGGGCCCCCCGCCCGCGCACGTGCAAGAGCGCGCCTGCTGTCTGCCGTGCGGTCTCCTTGTCGACCACCACCGTTTTTCATGTTTAAATGTTTTCTTGCAATTAAATTTCTAAAACACAAAAACCAACAATTCAAGAATATGCCCATATATTCAAGAATTCCAAAATCCAACATTTGTGCAATATTAATACATGTCAAGATCTACTGATGCTCAAGCCATAAAATAACCATGATGTCCAACATCATAAAACGCAGAAATTATAGCGAAATTTTACATTTAAATCTTGATCATTGGTACAAACAATTGCAAGAATTAAATCTTGTTAGGAAACATATTCCTCATCAACGAAGCAACATTTATTTTAAGAAATTCCAAATCTCAAAAAATAAATATTCTAAGTCAACGGGTTCAGAATAATGCAGAAAATATCATAAAAATAATTCAGTAAAAACAGTTTTGAAAAGCGAGCCAAAAAAATGGGAGAGAAACGGTAAACGGCATAGCCGGCCGGCCAGGCGCGCTGGCCAGGCACGCGCAGGCCCCTGCCCGCACGCGCGCCCGGCCGCGCCCCTGTGCGTGCAGCCAGCGTGCTGCTGCTGTCGTTTCGCTGTTTTTCTGAACCACAAGATAAATTCAACCCTAGAACATGTATAAACACATTCAAGAAAACCAAGATATAAAATCCCATGCAAAATTAAACGCCAATAAAGATCTACGATAAACATGCTATACACTTAAATTAAAACATGTTCATCATGCTTAAACGCACATAGCACATAGAATTCTAGGCCTATACAACGAACCGGGCTCTGATACCACTGAAAGGTTATGTGGATCATCCCGGGAGATGAACGCAAATAGCAGAAGCACGAAAGATTACATAATAAAATTGCAAAGCATAATTAAACGAAATTGAAATCATGCATAACATACGTAAACGAATTAAGGGGTGTGCCCTTGACTCTCCCGGGTGTTCGGTGTATCTCATGTTCAATGAAACACAACATGGAGACCATAGAATTGAAACCGAAAAAACATAATTAAAGAACCTACCCGGTTGTAGTTTTGTCTTCATTCGGCTACATGTATGGTTCCCTGTTTTGCACCAAGATCTCAAAGAAGAGACCCTCTAAATCATGACATTCGCTACACCGGAAAGCAAAGAATCCTTTTGCTAGCAAGAAGTTATTTGGGGAGAAGGGACATCGATACACGCTATCAATTAACGCAATTTATGTCTCTTATGCTCTAACTTGAATCCATCAAGAAGAACAAAGTAGAATTCTTGGAGAGTGAAGAAGAGGGATGGACGAATTCTAGAGAGAATTTTGCGAGATGAGAGTTGTAGAGATTAGTAGGTGCGTGTGTGTGTGTGTTTTTGAGTATTTATAGAAGATGAAATTTCCTATTCCTTCTCAAACTCTTCTAAAGAGACACACTTTGACTAGGATTTTGACCTAGTCAAATCCTAGTCAAACTAGGCTTTGATTAAGTCAAATTAATCATGGCCCTTCATCTCATCAATTTCTTTGATTAAATCTTGTCCATCCATTTTGATGGGCTTTATTTAATTCTAAATTTAAATAATCTCATGGACTTTATATTAAATTCTATTTTAATATACTAAGCCCATTAATTAATTAATGGAATGGACTTCATTTAATTCCCAATAAAATAGTCTCATGAATTTTATAGTAATTCCTATTTAATATACCAAACCCATTAATTAATTCACCCTTTTATCTAATTAAAAGGGAAGCCCATGATTTATAAAAATCCATAAATCTAATTTATGAAGTCAAGCCCAATTATTCCAAATAATCCATCGAGTCTTGAATTTCGAAGAAGTATAATTTAATTCCATTAAATTAAACCTTCTCCCAGAATTAATTCCAAATTAATTCCCTTTCATTTCGTGTAGCGGGTGTGACTCTTTAGGTTCACCTTTCAGCTAGAATTGGACCTACTTCTTGTTATTTCATAACCAAAGTAGTCTGTTACCATGGGTGGCCATCTAGCAACGGTCCATGGCACTAGAGACTAGATGAATATGTGGTGTGAACATTTAGGCTCCGAGTTACATGCAGGTACGGTCCTACCGTCGCTCGATACGTACGGGTACGATCCTACTGTCACCTGTCTCCCGGCCTTTAGTCTACGGCATGGAATTGGACGTCGATTCCCATCCTTGACTAGGCAACTATGCATAGTGCTCGAGATAGGTTTAACTCGACGTAGGAATGAAGGATAAGCGGATCCGCTCGGGAGCGCGAGCGGAAGAGAGGAAGCGCGAAAAGTGCGTAAATTAAATCAAATCTAATTTAAATATGCGAATCCCAAGGGGTGTATCCTTGGGTGCTCAACCGGGCGTTCGATGTAGGATGTGTAAATATTAGAAACATATACTTAAACATATAGGGCATAGATGTATATTAAATCAATCAAAGCGTAATAAAACGTTACCTTTGATTATTTAGCGTATGCTCCCCGCTACTTGCGTTGTTCCTTCTCCGGAATGCTCACGAAATCCAAACGTATGGATTCTTCAAAGGTGATCCATACGACACCGGAAGAAACACACGTTCTTCTTGCTAGAAAAGAACGGTTTTAAGAAGGAATTGGTTTAAGAGAAGAACACTATGAATTAGTGCTCTCTTAAACTTACTTTGTTCTTCTTCTTGATTCAAAATCAAGTGAAGAACACAAGTGTAAGAGAGGGAGAGAGGCCGAGAGTTTGAGAGAGAGGAGAGGGATTTTTGTCTTCTCTTTTTCCTAGAAAAAGATGAATAATAAATCACATATGCTTGGTGTTGTATATTCTAATATATATACATAATTAATGTGATTATTGGAATGTGTCTAGGTTCATCCAAGGATGTCTAGATTCATTCCAATCAATCACCATCAATTCTTCAATCAAGCCTACCAAAATTTATGGTATGATCAAATCATACCAAAAGGGAAGAGCTTGATTGGAGTTGATTTGTCTCTTTCCAAAAGAGATAAGTCAACATACCACCTAGCATGAAACATGGCTGATTTTGCTTCCTCCAAGGGAGCATGTCGGCCATGTTTAATTAAGGAAAGAAGTCCAACTTCTTCCTATTCCAAAATAGGAATTATTTCTCCTCTCGGGTATAATTTAACGGACCGGGTTTTATCGTAATCCAATGACGACGAATCCAACATTAAATCCAATTTAATGTCCATTTACATTATTCCCGTTGATCTTTTAATCCAATTAAAAGATCCAACGTCTCAACGTCTCAACTTTCCATATTTAATCGAAAATCCAATTTACCGATTAAACGGAAGCCCGATACAATATCGGCCCGTCCATCCAATGGACTTTCCCTTAAGTAATCCAATTACTTTTTTTATCTTTCGAGATTGACTCCAAGTCGATCTCTCAACCTCCTCGGTGATTTGTGTGTGACCTTTAGGTTCACCCTCAGCTAGACTTGGGCCCGTGTCCCACAAGGGCCCGTTACCATGGGTGGCCGTCTAGTAAAGGTCCATGGCACTACAGACTTGGGTGAATTGGCGTGAACATTTAGGCGCGGATTCCGTACGGGTACGATCCTTCCGTCCATCGTCTCCCGGCCTTAGTCTTGGGTATGGAATTGGGCATCGGTTCCCATCCTTGACTAGGCGTCTATGCTTAATACTCGAGACCACGTATGCTTCATTGCGTTGACACAGGAAACCATTCCCTGTTCGACCAACCACTGTGGCCACAACTTTAAACAGCATGAACGTGTCTCCGAGTGCATAGGAGATACCTCTGTCACATACTGACAGGGGACGCATCCTCTTCTTGGAATCCACCGTCCTCGCTACACATTCCGACTGCACTGGACAAGACTTATGATAATCATCTTACAGAATGATTACCTCTCGCCAAATCCAAGATACAGTCGTCCTGTGCACGCGACTGCCATTATCCCTCAAGTCTGAGGATTACTACCGTACTATCAGAACCGGGGAAAACCAATCATACCGACCAAGCCTCCAAGGCTTCCATATAATGATCCCCGCGAGTCAGTCCAGTCGGCTCGACCCCAGTCGACCAATCAATCAAGATCGTGTAGGCGTCCCACACCTGTCGCCGATGAAACACGGCACTCATCCAATGAACACGACTCTTGACGCAAGTTTCAATAGGAATCTCCATGCCCTGTTCGAGGTCCTCGGCTTGGAACGTGTCAGACCCAACTCTTAATCAGTTGGTTTCATGACCACCATCCAATGCGTGGCCCAGCTGCACGAGTTGTTATCCATGGTCTGTGGGCTTTGTTGCAATATAAGTTAAACACCATTTTAACAAATGTAAGATGAGCGCAACAAAGAAGGTACCATTGGTGACGAATACTCATCTTATTCCTCACATAATAATATTACATTTACATCAAGTTGTCAGATAGGTTACAAATCGCCAAACCTATTGGCTTTCTGGTCACCTATTCTAACAATCTCCCACTTGACCTAAACGCAATCACCCATTGACCTCAAACCTCTTATTCAGATGGTGAGTATGGGCAACTTGCAACATGGGCTTAGCAAGTGGATCTGCTATGTTTTCTGTGGAGCTGACTCGGTCCAACCGAACGTTACTCCTGCTATCCATCTCTCTAAGTAGATGGTAGCGTCTAAGAATATGCTTGGATCTTGATGAGATCTCGGTTCCTTTGCTAGCGCTATCGCCCAAAAGATAATTACAGGCTTAGCAATGCTAGGTACTACATCCAACCCTTGGATGTAGCTCATCAACCAAACCACTCCTTAGCGGCTTCCAAAGCCGCTATGTATTCAAAACTCTATGGTGGAGTCCGCCGTGGTAGCCTACTTGGAACTCTTCCAAGTAACCACACCACCATTTAGTCTGAACACATAACCAGACTGAGACTTGGCATCATCGTCATCCGACTGGAAGCTAGCGTCGCTATAACCTTCCAGTATCAACTCTCCACCGCCGTAGATCAAGAACATGTCCTTAGTCCTTTTTAGGTACTTTAGGATAGTCTTGACTGCACTCCAGTGTTCCTCCCGGCACACGACTGATATCGGCTAGTTAGGCTCAAAGCGAAAGCCACATCAAGTCTAGTGCACTAAACAATATACTGTATGTTGCCTACGGCTGAAGTATAGGGGATGTCCAACATCCTTTTAAGCTCCTCATCAGTCTTAGGAGACTGCTTCTTGGATAACTTAATTCTATGCCTCATAGGAAGGAATCCTCGTTTTGAGTTCTCCATCTGGAATCTCTTCAAGACTTTCTCAATGTACGAGGACTGGGCCATTCCTAACATCCTTTTAGATCTATCCCTATAGATCTTGATGCCAAGGATGTAGGATGCCTCGCCTATATCCTTCATGGAGAATTGCATTGACAACCAAGCTTTAGCGGTACCCAACATCTTAGCATCATTCCCAATGAGCAAGATGTCATCCACGTAAAGCACAAAAAACGCAACTGAGCTCCCACTGATCTTCTTGTATACACAAGGATCGGACTCATTCTTGATGAAATCATATCCCCGTATGACTTCATCAAAACGTATGTTCCAGCTTCGAGAAGCTTGTTTGAGGCCATAGATGGACCTTTAGAGATGGTAGACCTTTTGCTTTTCTCCAACAGTTGTGAAACCTTCCGGCTGATCCATATAGATCTCTTCCTCTACGAAACCATTGAGGAAAGCCGTTTTCACGTCCATCTGCCATATTTCATAGTCATACCATGCTGCTATGGCAAGCAGTATCCGAATGGACTTGGACATTGCTACGGGCGAGTAGGTTTCCTCAAAATCGACCCCGGGTCGTTGAGTGTAACCTTTCGCCACAAGCCTGGCTTTGAAGGTTGTAACCTCCCCGTTAGCTCCAAGCTTACGTTTGTAGACCCATTTACACCCTACGGGTTTAACCCCTTTGGGTGGATCTACTAGGGTCCAAACCTTGTTTGTACCCATCGAGTCCATCTCGGATTTCATGGCCTCAAGCCACTTGTCCAAATCAATGTGCGACATTGCTTCTCCGTACGTCTTCGGATTTTATCCAACTGACCGGTCAGGCCCAGAAATCCATACCTATCAGGTGCATGGGATACTCTGGCCGACCTACGGAGGAATGGAACAATATCAGTGGGAACTTCAGGCTCAGATGTCACTGCCGCCTCTTAGGGTGCCTTACTTGATTCCTCAAGGAGCACCTCATCACGTCGACTATCCGATGGAAAACCTTTTTCCAAGAACACTGCGTTTCACGAGACAAAAAAATTTTTCTCGGAGGGATCATAGAAATAATACCCGCAGTTTCTTTTGGATAGCCGATGAACCTGCATAAACTAGACCTCGAGTCCAGTTTATCTCCCACTAATCTCTTGACATATGCGGGGCAACCCACACTTTCAAGTATTTGTAGGAGGCAGGCTTGCGATGCCATATCTCATATGGCATCTGGGATACCTTTTTAGATGGCGCCAAGTTCAAACTTTGGCCGCCGTCTCAAGAGCGTATCCCCAGAAGGAAAGGGGGAGTTCGGTAAAACTCATCATGGATCGGATCATGTCCAACAATGTCCGATTCCTCCTTTCAGACACCCATTAAGCTGCAGTGTTCCAGGAGAGGTCCACTGAGAGAGAATCCCATTCTCTTTTAGATAATCAGTAAACTCACCACTCAAATACTCTCCACCTCGGTCCGACCGAAGGGCTTTGATCTTTCGACCGGTTTGGTTCTCTACTTCAAGTCTGTATTCCTTAAACCTTCCAAAGGCTTCAGACTTGTACCTCATCAGGTAAACATAACCATACCGTGAGTGATCATCGGTAAGGTTATGAAGTACGAGTACCCACCTCTAGCCTGAGTATTTAGTGGACTACAGACATCTGTATGGATCAAATCCAATAGACCACTGGCTAGCGTACTTTGTCCAACAAAGGGTTTCTTGGACATCTTTCCCTTTAGACAGGATTCGCGGGTCGGTAGGTTGTCCAAATCGTCTATTTCTAGACTCTTTGAGTCCACCAACCTTCTTATCCTATCTTTAGAGATATGACCTAATCTCGCATGCCATATCTATGCGTTATTATGATCATCACGTTTTCGTTTGTGTTCTGCAGTCATAATCCAATTAGACTGAAGTATGTAAAAACCGTTGACCAATGTACCAAGCAGATGAGAAATACCATCTTTGATAATGAAAAAACCGTTTTTATTGATGGTAAATTCATATCCCTCCTTATCAAGGATCGGGATGGAAACAATGTTTTAATCATGCTAGGTACATAGAAACAGTCGTTCAGTACAATCCTAACATGACTACTAATGGCTAACTCTAGTGATCCTACGGCCTCCGCAGCAACGGCATTGCCATCGCCTAGCCTCAGGATCATCTCATGCTTGGCTAGCCTTCTGCTTCTTTGCAGTGCCTGCAAATCATTGCAGATGTGAGCACCACACCCGGTATCCAACACCCATGAAGCAGCATTAGTAATCATATTAACTTCAACCACAAACACACCTGGGTTGGAGAGGAGTTATGGGCACTCCCTCTTCCAATGCCCTTTCCCTTGGCAATGCATGCAGACATCATTTGCTTTGGACCACTGAAAACCACGGGCCTTCCCTTTCCCTTTGCTCGGTCCAACCGGAGCAACAGGGACGCCCGGAGCGCGAGCAGGGGCCGCAACCGTCTTCCCTTTGCCCTTCTTCCTCTTCCAGCGTCCGGCCCTCTTGCCATTCGCCTTGGAGTTCGAAGCCTCTCCTATCAATACCGCCGGCGCCGACTTGTGGGTCGTTGCCTCGTATTGGACCAGCATGTTGATCAACTCATGAATAGACTTCTCAAGTCCGTTCATGTTGTAGTTTACAACAAACGGGTTATAGGATGGAGGAAGAGACTGGAGGATCACGTCAATGTACGTGTCATTGTTAAGCCCAGCTTTAAGGTCCTCGAGTTTCTCCACTAGGGAGAGCATCTTGACCCCATGACTCTGTACAGACACTCCTTCAGCGAGCTTGGTGCCAAAGAATGCTTTTGTGGCAGCATATCTAATATGCCTATCCGAAACCGCATAAACCTCGTTCATGCGGAGCATTATGGCGGAGACGTTGTCCAGCCTCTCATACTGCTTCTGGATATCGTTAGACATCGAAGCCAGTATGATACTGCGTACTTTCGGGGTTGTCCTAATGCCATTTCTCGCATGTCAAACGTTCTTCAGGCGTGGACCCCCCCGGTAAGTCGCTCGGTGGCGGCTCGTCCAAGACGTAGCCTTGGTTCTCGAAACCGAGGACAATCCTCAGGTTTCTCAGCCAGTCCGAGTAGTTCGTTCCGTTGAATTTGTTAGTCTCAAGAATCATGGTTAATGGGTTCTTAGACATATCTACATTAATGATAATGTAAAGCAGAAATTAGCAGATGATGGTAATATTATTTTTCAAGTTGAAGACTTGGTCTTTTAGTCTTTAACCCTCCCACTATTTATACAAAAGTCCGCCACTCTCAAGCGGAGTTTCGGGAAACCATTTCCTAGTAGGCTTGGAATCCACAAGCGTAATCTCCATGCCCCGCTTTTACGATTCACATGAAGAAGACCTCGTGGGAGATATCTAATATCATTCTCATCCAATGAGATTCCCAAGATATTTTGCCTCACCTATTCGCATGCTTCCGAGGACTCTAAGCGAACCATGTTACTCAGTGTTAGGCCAAACCCATCAACCAAATCATACCTCAAACTGTCGCCCCCCACGACTCGTCAGACAGGGAAACAGCGAGCGCAGTCTTTTTGTTCACAATAATGGTGCAGCTTTCCCCTATTCCAAGTGTGCCACGACTCGTGAGACCACACTTGGGTAGTGGTAGCTTCCTCACGACATTGCTGTGGATGGAAGGCTCGGACAGACGAAAATACCATTTTGATCCAAGTCTGTTCTGGGCCTAATATTTAATTTGGTCCAACCAAATGAGAGTTTTGAGTGTGACCGAGACCTCATCACATTATGGTGTTTTAGCATGCATAAATATCCAATATTTAAAGCGATAAGTAAAAACGCCGCATGCATAAAATATTGCATACCCCTGTTAGGATGATCACAAGCCCAAACTATGCCACCCACTGAGCCTGCAGTGAGTCTATGGTCTGTCTAGGGTGGTCCTAAATTATTACAATAATAATAAACCCATTGTCATTCCAATGGGCCTTGAAGTGCTTCTTGTTTCACGCCTTGATGCTTCTCCGTGGGGTCTCCGACTCCAATTGCTTGTTAAAAGTAAAACCTCACCAATCCTATCTACTCTCATTACAACTGAAAGTAATACATTGGTAATAAAAAGAACAAGCCTTAACATCATGAGGCTGATAATACGGGACATGATAATCACAAAAACAAGAGGCACGCAGGCCCACCCAACAGAAAAATAAATGATCATACATTCATCCATACATAAGGTCTAGGGCTCTTGTGATCATCCCATGTTGATTCCATCAACACACATAACATAATTATTTCAAATAATCATGCATAAATACCAATGGATATTCCAAATACCCAAGTGATGTCCAACATCACAAAAGAATAAAATATGCAAAATTCAAATTTCAAATTTAATGGACATTTTAAACAATGCATCCAATGCATGTATAAATCCAATTAATTAAGCAAATTTAATTCAAGGAATAATCCAATTATTCCAAAATCAAAAATGCAAAATTAACATATTTTAAGAATATTGTGCAGAAAATACCGAAAATCAAATTTTCCGAAAAAAAGTCGAAAAAACGGCACAAAACGGCCCAGCCGTTGTGCTGGCCGGCCGGCCTCGCGCAAAGGGAAGCGCGCGCGCAGGCAGCAAGCCTGCGTGCCGTGCACGCGCGCGCGTTGTGCCGTGCGCTGGCCTCGGCCAGCAGCGGCCGGCTGCTCACAGCGCCCCTGCGCGCGCGCTGGCCGAAGCGCAGCGCCTGCGCGCGGCCACTGCCGGTCCGATCGATTTTTTTTTTTTTTTTTGTTTTTCAAAACTATTTCAGCACAATAACAGTAATATTATTCTGAAAATAAGCATGCAATTTTAGATCCAATCTAACAAAATTAAGCATGCCAAAAGTCCATTAAATCCAAACAATTGAATCATCATATTATTCATATATTTATGTAATCTAACATGCCAATAAAGTCATTTAAAAGCAAGTAGATCATGCCAAACACATAGATCTATGCCCCTTACATCGAACTGGGCTCTGATACCACTTGAAGGACAAGCGGATCCGCCTGGGAGCGCGAGCGAAAGCGAGGAAGCGCGAAAAGTGCGTAAATTAAATCAAATCTAATTTAAATATGCAAATCCCAAGGGGTGTACCCTTGGGTGCTCAACCGGGCGTTCGATGTAGGATGTGTAAATATTAGAAAAAATATATTGAAACACATAGGGCATAGATGTATATTAAATCAATCAAAGCGTAATAAAACGTTCCCTTTGATTATTTAGCGTATGCTCCCAGTTACTTGTATTGTTCCTTCTCCGGAATGCTCACGAAATCCAAATGTATGGATTCTCCAAAGGTGATCCACACCACACCGGAAGAAACACACGTTCTTCTTGCTAGAAAAGAACGGGTTTAAGAAGGAATTGGTTTAAGAGAAGAACACTATGAATTAGTGCTCTCTTAAACTTACTTTGTTCTTCTTCTTGATTCAAAATCAAGTGAAGAACACAAGTGTAAGAGAGGGAGAGAGGCCGAGGGTTTGAGACGAATAATGAATCACTTATCCTTGGTGTTGTATATTCTAATATATATACATAATTAATGTGATTATTGGAATGTGTCTAGGTTCATCCAAGGATGTCTAGATTCATTCCAATCAATCACCATCAATTCTTCAATCAAGCCTACCAAAATTTATGGTATGATCAAATCATACCAAAAGGGAATAGTTTGATTGGAGTTGATTTGTCTCTTTCCAAAAGAGATAAGTCAACGTACCACCTAGCATGAAACATGGCTGATTTTGCTTCCTCCAAGGGAGCATGTCGGCATGTTTAATTAAGGAAATAAGTCCAACTTCTTCCTATTCCAAAATAGGAATTATTTCTCCTCTCGGGTATTATTTCTCCTCCCGGGTTTTATCGTAATCCAATTACGACGAATCCAACATTAAACCCAATTTAATATCAATTTAAATTATTCCCATTGATCTTTTAATCCAATTAAAAGATCCAACGTCTCAACTTCTCAACTTTTCATATTTAATCGAAAATCCAATTTATCGATTAAACGGAAGCCCGATACAATATCGGCCCCTCCATCCAATGGACTTTCCCTTAAGAAATCCAAATACTTATTTTATCCTTCGAGATTGACTCCAAGTCGGTCTCTCAACCTCCTCGGTGATTTGTGTGTGACCCTTTAGGTTCACCCTCAGCTAGACTTGGGCCCGTGTCCCACAAGGGCCCGTTACCATGGGTGACCGTCTAGCAACGGTCCATGGCACTAGAGACTAGGTGAATTGGCGTGAACATTTCGGCGCCGATTCCGTACGGGTACGATCCTTCCATCTACCGTCTCCCGGCCTTAGTCTAGGGTATGGAATTGGGCATCGGTTCCCATCCTTGACTAGGCATCTATGCTTAATACTCGAGACCCTGTATGCTTCATTGCGTCGACACAGGAAACCATTCCCTGTTCGACCAACCACTGTGGCCACAGCTTTAAACAACATGAACGTGTCTCCGAGTGCATAGCAGATACCTCTGTCACATACTGACAGGGGACGGATCCTCTTCTTGGAATCTACCGTCCTCGCTACACATTCCGACTGCACTGGACAAGACTTATGATAATCATCTTACAGAATGATTACGTCTCGCGAGATCCAAGATACAGCCGTCCTGTGCACGCGACTGCCATGATTCCTCAAGTTTGGGGATTACTCCCGTACTATCGAACCGGGGAAAACCAATCATACAGACCAAGCCTCCAAGGCCTCCATATGATGATCCCCGCGAGTCAGTCCAGTCGGCTCGGCCCCAGTCGACCAATCCATCAAGATCGTGTAGGCATCCCACGCCTGTCACCGATGAAACATGCCACTCATCCAATGAACACGACTCTTGATGCAAGTCTCAATAGGACTCTCGATGCCCTGTCTCGCGGTCCTCGACTTGGAACGTTTCAGACCCAACTCTTAATCAGTTGGTTTCATGACCACCATCCAATGCGTGGCCCAACTGCACGAGTTGTTATCCATGGTCTATGGGCTTTGTTGCGATATAAGTTAAACACCATTTTAACAAATGTAAGATGAGCGCAACAAAGAAGGTACCATTGGTGACGAATACTCATCTTATTCCTCACATGATAATATTACATTTACATCAAGTTGTCAGATAGGTTACAAATCGCCAAACCTATTGGCTTTTTGGTCACCTATTCTAACAAGGAAATCCTTTCCCACTACATCAAGTGCTATGACCATAGACTTTGTGAGTCTAAGCCATCTCCAAGCGCATAGGAGATCTCACTGTCATATCCTTTGACAGGGGACAGATCCTATCTTGGAATACCCCGTTCTTACATACTCCGACTGTACTGGACATGACTTATGATGACCATGTGATAACCGGTCAAATTTCACCAGATCCAAGATCCAGCTTTAGTATGTAGGGGATTGCCGTGATCCTCAAATCCGAGGACTAATCCCATACTATCAGAATCGGGAATACGAGTCGTACCTACCAAGCCCGAGTGGCTTCCATATGACGATTCCCGCGAGTCACCTCAGTCGGCCGCTTCCCAGCAGGTCGACCCACTAACACTGCTTAGACGATCCTGAAAGAAATCGGTGGATCGTCCCGGGAATTGCGCGATTGCGGAAGCGCGATAAAAATAATCATACAAAAATTAAAGCATGCTTTAAATTTAAAAGTATACGCTCAAGCGGTGTGCCCTTGAGGTTCCCGGGCGTTTTGTGTATCTCATAATCATATAACGCGTAAAGAAATCATGGAGGCCATACAGTTGAAAAATTAAAGAGGGACGAAAAAGTAAAACGAGACCTACCCGTTGTCGTTTTCGTCTTCAACGGCTACTCGCGTGGTTCCCCGTTTTGCACCGAGATCTCGTTCTTGAGACCCTCCAAATCGTGACACACGATCCACCCACGTATCTTGCACGTCGTGCTAGCAACGAACAAGTGTATAATTTTTGGAGTGGACGAATCAATAACACGTTATCAATTAACGGTATTGGTTCGTCTAAGTTCTAATGTTCCAAGAACAAAAAGAACTAAAAAAATATTTTCTTCTTGGAGAGAGAGAGAGGGGCGGACGAGAGGTATGGAGAGGGGAGAGTGTGTGTTGTGTGTGTTTTCAAGAATCATCATCCTACAATGGTTGGAAGCTAGAGGTTTATATAGAGGAGGAGTTTAATCCTCTTTAAACTCCAACTCTAAGTACTCTAATTTGACTAGGATTTTGACCTAGTCAAAGTCCTAGTCAAACTAGTGTTTGACCTAGTCAAACGAATCCTAGCCTTCCATCTCCCCTTTCCATCTCAACCGTTGATTTTAATTTAATGGAATATTTAAATCCTATTAAATATTCCAAAAGGCTAAAAGAATAAATATAATATAATGAATAAATATTATTATTTATTCTAAGCCCATTAAATCAACCCTTTTAATAAATCCTATTTATTAATTTAATTCCCTTTATCAAATAGAAGGAATTAATTTCTCCAAGAAAATATAGGACCCGATTAAATCTAATTTAATCATTCCTTTACTCCAATATTTAATTCCAAATTAAATACTAAGTGTGTGTGTGGATAGTGTGTGACTCTTTAGGTTCACCATTCAGCTAGACTTGGTCGGATTCCTAGAATCCGCCCGTTACCATGGGTGGTCATCTAGCAACGGTCCATGGCACTAGAGACTAGGTGAAATATTTGGGGATGAACATTTAGGCTCTAACAGTACACTTGTCCTTCTATCTTCGGTCTCATCACTTAGGGTCTAGGGCGCGGAAAATGCAGGTACCCATTTTGGACCTAAGTGTCGGTATGTCCTTACTAAACGCCGCAAGGGAAACCTTTCCCTTCTGTTCAGTTACTGTGGCCACAGATTTCAGGGACAAGACACAGAGCATTCATGAGACTCAACTGTCAATACCTTTTGACAGGAGACAGATCCTTTCTTGGAAACTACTGTCACTTTTGACAAGAGTATTTTGGCAATCTCTCACCATATCTAAGATACAGACCTGATGCACAGGTAAACTCAACAGTTCCTGAAGTCAAAGGACTTGGCCTGTACCGTTGGAACCGGGAATACACGTCATACCTTGCTGACCATACTCAAGGTCCTCCGTAAGACGGTTCCCGCGAGTCACCTCAGTCAGCTGCTTCCTAGCATGCTGACCCACTAACACTGCTTAGACGACCTTCGTCACCCGTCGATGAAATACGACAGCAGATGCTTAGTGCAAGTCTCAAAGGGAATCCCGGTACCCATTTTCGGGATTCCTTGACTTGGAGATTTCAGGACTGATTCGGTGAGACTGATTTCATGGACCTACCTCCAAGCGTAGTCCCGGTCCCCGAAATCGTTACTCAGTCCGTGGGCTTTGTTTGTGTAGTGAACAGAAATGTAAATGCAGATATAAGTGAACGTAAACAAAGTATTGCCATATGAATTTTCACTTCTTTATTCATAAATGTTTTATCAAATACCAAAGAATTGTCTAGACATAGGTTACATATTCCTGCCAAAATTGGCTTACATGGTCACCTATTCTAACAATCTCCCACTTGACCTTTAAAGCCAATTGCCGATATGCTTAATCCCCATCTTCTCAAGATGTTGCGTATGAGCGCTCTGCGACATAGGCTTTGTCAGCGGGTCTGCTGTGTTGTCTGCCGAGTTGACTCGGTCCATCCGGACGTCACCTCTTCCTACCATTTCTCTAAGAAGATGGTAGCGTCTAAGAATGTGTTTGGAACGGTGATGAGATCTCGGTTCCTTTGCTGGCGCTATAGCGCCGTCGTTATCACAGAAGATGACAATAGGCTCGGCGATGTTAGGCACCACACCCAACTCTTGGATGTAGTTTCTCATCCAAACCGCTTCCTTAGCAGCTTCTGAAGCTGCTATGTATTCAGCCTCTGTGGTGGAGTCAGCAATGGTTGCTTGCTTGGAACTTTTCCAAGCTACTACTCCTCCATTGAGTTTGAATACGTACCCCGATTGAGACTTGGCATCATCGTCATCAGACTGGAAGCTAGCGTCGCTAAACTCTTCCAGAATTAGTTCTCCATTGCCATAGACTAGGAACATTTCCTTAGTCCTCCTTAGGTACTTAAGGATGCCCTTAACAGCATTCCAATGTGCCTCTCCTGCGCAGGACTGATATCTGCTTGTCACGCTTAAAGCGTACGCAATGTCAGGCCTAGTGCAGTGGACCGCATATTGTATGCTACCTACGGCAGAAGCATAGGGGATGACCTTCATCCTTTCAAGTTACTCATCAGTCTGTGGGGACTATTTCTTGGATAACTTGATCCCATGCCTCATTGGAAGGAATCCTCGTTTGGAGTTTTCCATTCGATATCTCTTTAGGACTTTCTCCATATACGAGTTTTGGGTGAGTCCTAACATCCTTTTAGATCTGTCTCTGACAATCTGGATGCCTAGGATGTAGGAGGCTTCACTCAAGTCCTTCATGGAAAACTGGGTTGACAACCATGCTTTTGTGTTTCCTAACATTCTAACGTCATTACCAATGAGCAGAATGTCATCCACATAAAGCACTGGGAACACTATTGAGCTCCCACTGACCTTCTTGTATACACAAGGGTTGGATTCGTTTTTGATGAAGTCATAACCTCGTATTACTTCATCAAAGCGAATGTTCCAACTTCGGGAGGCTTGTTTGAGGCCATAGATGGACTTCTGGAGACGACAGACTTTCTGTTCTTCTCCAGTGACCGTGAAACCCTGCGGCTGATCCATATAGATCTCTTCTTCAACGAAACCGTTGAGGAAGGCCGTTTTCACGTCCATCTGCCATATCTCATAGTCATACCATGCTGCTACGGCGAGCAGAATCCGAATGGATTTAGCCATGGCTACTGGCGAGTAGATATCCTCAAAATCGACCCCGGGTCGTTGAGTGTATCCCTTAGCTACAAGCCTAGCCTTAAAGGTTGTGACTTCTCCATCAACGCCAAGTTTGCGCTTGTAGACCCACTTACAGCCCACTGGCTTAACACCTTTCGGTGGATCTACGAGACTCCAAACTTGGTTCTCGCTCATGGAGTCCATTTCGGCTTTCATGGCCTCAAGCCATTTCCTGGAGTAGATGTCAGACATCGCTTCTCCATACGTCTTAGGATCGTTACCCAAAAGATCGGTCGCACCTAGAAAGCCATATCTCACTGGAGGTCTGGACTCTCTAGTGGACCTACGGGGAACGGGAACGTCAGTGGTGACTGTGGGCGCTAACTGATTCGAAGCCGGCGGTTCAGGAATCGGGACTGGCTGTTCCTGAGGCTGTCCTTCATGCCATGTTGGACTTCTCGAGGTTGGTCAACCCTTCGGCTGTTAATCCTGAATCCTCTAAGTGAGGGTTCCGCGGCTGTGTCTGATGGCTGGATTCCATCACTTGATTCCTCAAGGATCAGCTCATCAGGTTGGATATCCTCCGGGAAGCCTTGCTCCAAGAATACTGCATTTCTTGAAACAAACACCTTTTGTTCCAAGGGGTCATAAAAGTAATAACCCGCAGTTTCTTTAGGGTATCCAACGAACCTGCATAAGCTAGACCTAGATTCTTGAAGGACAAGCGGATCTACCCGGGAGCGCGAGCGGAAGCGAGAAAGCGTGGAAATTGTGAGTAAATTTAAATCAAATTCAAAATATGCAAATCCCAAGGGGTGTACCCTTGGGTGCTCAACCGGGCGTTCGATGTAGGATGTGTAAATATTAAAACATATATTTAAACACATAGGGCATAGATATACAAATGAAATCAATCAAAGCGTAATAAACCGTTACCTTTGATTGTTAAGCGTATGCTCCCGGCTACTAACGTTGTTCTTTCTCCGGAATGCTCACGAAATCCAAACGTATGGATTCTCCAAAGGTGATCCACACCACACCGGAAGAAACACACGTTCTTCTTGCTAGAAAAGAACGGGTTTAGGAAGGAATCGGTTTAAGAGAAGAACACTATGAATTAGTGTTCTCTTAAACTTACTTTGTTCTTCTTCTTGATTCAAAATCAAGTGAAGAACACAAGTGTAAGAGAGGGAGGGAGCACGAAATTTTGAGAGAGAGGAGAGGATTTTTTGTCTTCTCTTTTTCCTAGAAAAAGATGAATAATGAATCACTTATACTTGGTGTTGTATATTCTAATATATATACATAATTAATGTGATTATTGGAATGTGTCTAGGTTCATCCAAGGATGTCTAGATTCATTCCAATCAATCACCATCAATTCTTCAATCAAGCCTATCAAAATTTATGGTATGATCAAATCATACCAAAAGGGAAGAGCTTGATTGGAGTTGATTTGTCTCTTTCCAAAAGAGACAAGTCAACATACCACCTAGCATGAAACATGGCTGATTTTGCTTCCTCCAAGGGAGCATGTCGGCCATATTTAATTAAGGGAAGAAGTCCAACTTCTTCCTATTCAGAATTAGGAATTATTTCTCCTCTCGGGTATAATTTAACGGACCGGGTTTTATCGTAATCCAATTACGACGAACCCAATATTAAATCCAATTTAATGTCCACTTAAATTATTCCCGTTGATCTTTTAATCCAATTAAATGATCCAACGTCTCAACATCTCAACTTTCCATATTTAATCAAAAATCCAATTTTACCGATTAAATGAAAGCCCGATACAATATCGTCCCGTCCATCCAATGGACTTTCCCTTAAGTAATCCAATTACTTATTTTATCCTTCGAGATTGACTCCAAGTCGATCTCTCAACCTCATCGGTGATTTGTGTGTGATCCTTTAGGTTCACCCTCAGCTAGAATTGGGCCCGTGTCCCACAATGGCCCGTTACCATGGGTGGCCGTCTAGCAACGGTCCATGGCACTAGAGACTAGGTGAATTGGCGTGAACATTTAGGCGCCGATTCCATACGGGTACGATCCTTCCGTCTACCGTCTCCCGGCCTTAGCCTAGGGTATGGAATTGGGCGTCGGTTCCCATCCTTGACTAGGCATCTATGCTTAATACTCGAGACCACGTATGCTTCATTGCGTCGACACATGAAATCATTCCCTGTTCGACCAACCACTGTGGCCACAGCTTCAAACAGCATGAACGTGTCTCCGAGTGCATAGGAGATATCTCTGTCACATACTGACAGGGGACGGATCCTCTTCTTGGAATCCACCGTCCTCGCTACACATTCTGACTGCACTGGACAAGGCTTATGATACTCATCTTCCAGAATGATTACCTCTCGCCAGATCCAAGATACAGCCGTCCTGTGCACGCAACTGCCATGATCCCTCAAGTCCAAGGATTACTCCCGTACTATCAAACCGAGGAAAACCAATCATACCGACCAAGCCTCCAAGACTTCCATATGATGATCCCCGCGAGTCAGTCCAGTCGACCAACCCATCAAGATCGTGTAGGCGTCCCACGCCTGTCGCCGATGAAACACGGCACTCATCCAATGAACACGACTCTTGACGCAAGTCTCAATAGGACTCTCGATGCCCTGTCTCGAGGTCCTCGACTTGGAACGTTTCAGACCCAACTCTTAATCAGTTGGTTTCATGACCACCATCCAATGCGTGGCCCAACTGCACGAGTTGTTATCCATGGTCTGTGGGCTTTGTTGCGATATAAGTTAAACACCGGTTTAACAAATGTAAGATGAGCGCAACAAAGAAGGTACCATTGGTGACGAACACTCATCTTATTCATCACATAATAATATTACATTCACATCAAGTTGTCGGATGGGTTACAAATTGCCAAACCTATTAGCTTTCTGGTCACCTATTCCAACAATTCTAACTTATCTCCCACTAACCTCTTGACGTATGCGGGGCTACCCCACACTTTCAAGTAGTTGTAGGATGCAGGCTTGCCGTGCCATATCTCATATGAAGTTTGGGTCAATGTACTAGTAGGCGCTAAATTCAACAATTTGGCCGCCGTTTCTAGTGCATAGCCCCAAAACGATAAGGGCAATTTGGTAAAACTCATCATGGACCGAACCATGTCCAACAGGGTTCGATTCCTCCTTTCAGAGACACCATTTAACTGCGATGTTCCTGGAGGTGTCCATTCTGATATTATACCATGTTCTTTTAGATAATCTAGGAACTCCGTACTAAGGTATTCACCACCTCGGTCCGACCGAAGGATTTTAATTTTGCAGTTGGTCTGGTTCTCCACTTCAAGTCTGAATTCTTTAAACCTCTCAAGAGCTTCAGACTTGTACCTCATTAGGTAAACATAACCATACCGTGAATGATCATCGGTGAAGGTTATGAAGTATGAGAAACCCACCTCGGGCCTGCGTCCTTAGTGGTCCACATACGTCTCTATGGACCAAGTCCAACAGACCTGTGGCAAGCCTGCTTTGTCCTACAAAGGGCTTCTTGGTCATTTTCCCTCTTAAACAGGACTCACAAGTTGGTAGATCGCTCAAGTCCCCACCTCTAGGTTCTTTGAGTCTACCAACCTTTTCATCCTATCTTGGGATATGTGACCTAGCCTAGCGTGCCACAGACATGCGTTCCCGTTATTATCTAATTTTCATTTGTGTTGTGCATTGAGGACGAAATTCGTTTGTTGCAAGATATAGAGTCTGTTATGCAATGTACCAAGTAGATGAGCAATTCCACACCTCATCAAATAAAAGCAATTTTTATTGATTCTAAACTCATAACCACTATTGTCCAACAATGGAATGGAAATGATGTTTATAATCATACTGGGTACAAAATAAACTTGCTCTAAATCTATACTAGTACTATCACTAATCACTAGAGTGGCGGATCCTACTGCTTCTGCCGAGATGGCCTTACCATTCCCAAGCTTCATGATCATGTCCCCGCTACCGGTATCTAACACCTGCAAGTCATTGCAAATGTGAGCTCCACAGCCGGTATCTAATACCCAAGAGGCAGAACTAGTGACCATATTAACCTAATCACATATATACCTTGGTTCGAGAAGAGTTTGGGGCACTCTCTCTTCCAATGCCCTTTCTCACGGCAGTTGATACATATGTCATATGCCTTCGACTGTTGCTTGGAGACAACCTTTCCCTTTCCTTTGCCTTTCCCCTCTTTGGCAATGGGAACACTCTTAGTGTTCGTAGCTGTTTTGACGGCCTTTCCCTTCCCTTTCTTCTTCTTCCAACGTCCGGCCCCTTTGCCTTTCGTATTGGAAATCGAAGCACCTCCAAACATACCGAGTATGCCGGTCCGGGACTGCATAGCAATCCTTAAGGCGAGCCATGATGGAAGGGACATCGTCTAGCCTTTCATATTGCTTCTGAATCTCATTGGTCATCAAAGCAAGTATGATGCTACGGACCTTCCGGTTATCCTTATGCCAAGTCTCGAACGTCTCACGTTCTTCTGGCGTGGATCCTTCCGGTAAGGTCCTAGGGAGAGGCTCGTCCATGACGTAGCCTTGGTTCTCGTAATCTAGGACTATCCTGAGATTGCGCAACCAGTCGTTGTAGTTTGTTCCATTGAATTTGTTTGTCTCAAGAATGGTGGAAAGTGGGTTCTTAGACATTTTAAAATCTACATTTTAGAAAACAGCCCGCGATCAGCAGAAAATAAAAGACGGTGGTTTGATAAAATAATTAAATGCATGGACTTTAGTCATTTAATCCTCCCACTATTTATACGAAAACACGGTACTCTCAAACGTGGTTTTCGAGAAATCCTTTCCAAGTGGGCTTGGGATCCACAGCGATTTTTCCCATATCCCGCTTTTACGATTCGCATGGAAAAGATCCTGTGGGAGGTATTCCATACCATTCTCGTTCCACGAGATTACCAAGATTATTGCCTCACCCTTTCACATGATCCCGAGGACTCCAAGCGAATCATGTTAATTGGGCGTTAGACCCAACCCAATCGATCGAGCCACGGACCCACTGGTACCCCCACTACTCGTGAGACAGGTAGCAGCAGCCCGCTTTTCGTTCATGACATAATGCAGCTTCCTTTAAGTACAATAACGTGCCACGACTCGTGAGATCACGCTATTGACCCAAAGCAGCTTCCTCACTATTGCATGGATTGGAAGGGATGGACAAACTCCTAGAGTTCATATCCACTTTGTCTAGGGTCTAATATTTTGACATTGGTCCAACCAATATGAGAGTAAGTAATGACCGAGATCTCAAATAAATAAATATCTACACATACATCCATAATGCGAAAATAAACCATCCACAGCAGTTATACGATAAATAAACAACCCATTCATTCATCATCACAACCATATGCAAAATTAAAGCCTAGCACGCCCCTGTTGGATGATCACGAGCCCGAATCCTATGCGACCCACTGAGCCCGCAGTAGATCTATGGTCAATATAGGGTTGGTCCTATACTATTACATTAATAGTAACCCAATCATCATGCTGATGGGCCTTGGTCTCTTTTTCTCTTTCTTCACTTCATGGAAAACTCCAAGGGGGCCTCCCGTCTGGGCTCTCCATGTGGTCCTTCCTTCTTCTCCACCAATTAAAAAATAGAAACCTCACTCCTAGTCTACTCTCATTACATATTAAAAATAGAAAAACCAGCGAAAACCCGAGGGGAGTACATAAGGAGGGAGGTAGAATGCCTTATTATTCCAAGGCAACTAGAAAGAGAGAAGGAGAAAGCAGTAAAAGAGGCACACAGGCCCAGCAGAAAATAAACCATACATCCAGTTTAGGGCTCGCGATCATCCATTTCCATCCAACACACATAATCACATGATCCAATCATATAATTACAAAATATCCAAAATAATAAATGAATATGTGCACAACGTGTGAAAAATAAAACACAAATATTGGTAATAATATTTTCTTGTTTTAGGAAAACCTTTCCTCATTATTTTAAGTAAAATAACCCCGGGATTCCAAATCCAATTTATTTTACTCCTAAAATAATGTCTTTAGAAAAATAGGCATAATTGAACCAAAAACGATTTTTCAAAATTAATTCAAAATTAAAACTGAAAATAATTAAAAAATTTAAAGGAAAAACTCTGCTAGGGTTTCGAAACCCTAGCAGCAGCAGCCGCCGCCGCCGGCAGCGGCCCGCCGGCACGCGCACAGGGCAGCAGGCTCAACCTGCCGCCCTTGCGCGCGCAGGCCCCTTGCCTGCGTGCGCGCGCGCCTGGCCGGCAGCGCGCTGCGCGGCCTGGCAATCCGGCAGGCCGCCTCGCGCACAGGCTCCCCTGCCTTGCGCGCGCGCTAGCCTGCTGGCTGCCGGCCGTGCCGTGCGCAGTGCGCGCGCAGACGCGCACTGGGCACGCCTGCCGGGCGCGCGCGCGCAGACACGCACTGGGCACGCCTGGCGGCGCTGCCCATAGCCCGTCCGCGTGCGGACTCGCAGGCGCGCGCCTGCGTGCAGCCTTCCTGGCTGCGCGCTGCCCCTGCGCGACCGGCAGGGCAGACGCGCGCAGGCAAGGGCGTGCGGCTGCGCGCGGCCAGCCCTCCCGGCTGGCCGGCTGCGTCGTTTCTTGTTTTCATTCAATTTTCCACCCCGTTTCCCAAGAAAAATAGAAAAATACCAACATTCACAAATTCACACGAATTAAAAGCAATAAAACCAACATGCTTAAAATCGAGCAAAAATCAAGATTTAATAAAAGCATGCCAATTTCACGTTTCATGCTTATAACGCACATAAACCCTAGGCCTATACACCGACCCAGGCTCTGATACCACTGAAAGAAATCGGTGGATCATCCCGGGAATTGTGCGAATGCGGAAGTGCGATAAAAATAATCATACAAAAATTAAAGCATGCTTTAAATTTAAAAGTACACGCTCAAGGGGTGTGCCCTTGAGGTTCCCGGGTGTTTGGTGTATCTCATGATCATATAACGCGTAAAGAAATCATGGAGGCCATAGAGTTGAAAAATTAAAGAGGGACGAAAAAGTAAAACGAGACCTACCCATTGTCATTTTCGTCTTCAACGGCTACTCGCGTTGTTCCCCGTTTTGCACCGAGATCTTGTTCTTGTGACCCTCCAAATCGTGACACACGATCCACCCACGTATCTTGCACGTCGTGCTAGCAACGAACAAGTGTATAATTTTTGGAGTGGACGAATCAATAACACGTTATCAATTAACGGTATTGGTTCGTCTAAGTTCTAATGTTCTAAGAACAAAAAGAACTAAAAAATATTTTCTTCTTGGAGAGAGAGAGAGGGGCGGACGAGAGGTATGGAGAGGGAGAGTGTGTGTTGTGTGTGTTTTCAAGAATCATCATCCTACAATGGTTGGAAGCTAGAGGTTTATATAGAGGAGGAGTTTAATCCTCTTTAAACTCCAACTCTAAGTACTCTAATTTGACTAGGATTTTGACTTAGTCAAAGTCCTAGTCAAACTAGTGTTTGACCTAGTCAAATGAATCCTAGCCTTCCATCTCCCCTTTCCATCTCAACCGTTGATTTTAATTTAATGGAATATTTAAATCCCATTAAATATTCCAAAAGGCTAAAAGAATAAATATAATATAATGAATAAATATTATTATTTATTCTAAGCCCATTAAATCAACCCTTTTAATAAATCCTATTTATTAATTTAATTCCCTTTATCAAATAGAAGGAATTAATTTCTCCAAGAAAATATAGGACCCGATTAAATCTAATTTAATCATTCCTTTACTCCAATATTTAATTCCAAATTAAAATACTAAGTGTGTGTGTGGATAGTGTGTGACTCTTTAGGTTCACCATTCAGCTAGACTTGGTCGGATTCCTAGAATCCGCCCGTTACCATGGGTGGTCATCTAGCAACGGTCCGTGGCACTAGAGACCTTGCTGACCATACTCAAGGTCCTCCGTAAGACGGTTCCCGCGAGTCAACTTAGTCAGCTGCTTCCTAGCATGCTGACCCACTAACACTGCTTAGACGACCTTCGTCACCCGTCGATGAAATACGACAGCAGATGCTTAGTGCAAGTCTCAAACGGAATCCCGGTACCCATTTTCGGGATTCATTGACTTGGAGATTTCCGGACTGATTCGGTGAGACTGATTTCATGGACCTACCTCCAAGCGTAGTCCCAGTCCCCGAAATCGTTACTCAGTCCGTGGGCTTTGTTTGTGTAGTGAACAGAAATGTAAATGCAGATATAAGTGAACGTAAACAAAGTATTGCCATATGAATTTTCACTTCTTTATTCATAAATATTTTATCAAATACCAAAGAATTGTCTAGACATAGGTTACATATTCCTGCCAAAATTGGCTTACATGGTCACCTATTCTAACAGATCCTCGTCACTCGTCGATGAAATACGACAGTAGATGCTTAGTGCAAGTCTCAAGGGGATTCTCGATGCCCTGTCTCGAGATTCCTTTGACTTGGATTATTTCAAACCGATTCGGCGAAACTGATTTCATGAACCTACCTCCAAGTGTAGTTCAAAGTTTCCGAAATGTTATTTTAGTCTGTTGGCGTTTGTTGTGACAAGCAGTAAGTACAACAAACTCATGCCTATGAATCCTTACTACATTCATTAACATAATATTACTTGTTCATAGATTGATGAATGGTTCTCAGAACAGCCAATACCATTGACTTTCTGGTCACCTATTCTAACATAGGTCTGAAACGTTCCAAGTCGAGGACTTTGAGATAGGGCATCGAGAGTCCTATACAGACTTGTACTAAGGATTGCATTCATTAGATGAGTGTCGTGTTCCATCGGCGACAGACGTTGGACATCTATGCAATATTAGTGGGTTAGTTGACAAGGATGCCAGCTGACTGAACTGACTCGCGGGAATCGTCATATGGAAGCCTTGGATACTTAGTCGGTATGACAGGCATTCGCGGCTCCGATAGTACAAGATTAGTCCTCGAACTTGAGGAATCATGGCAGTCACATGCATATGATGGCTGTATCTAGCATCTGGCAAGAGATGTCAGTATCTGGGATACGTTCATCATAAGCCTTATACAGTGCAGTCGGAATATGTATTGAGGATGGTGGATTCCAAGATAGGATCCGTCACCTGTCAGTATATGACAGTCAAGTCTCCTATGCACTCTGAGATAGTTTAAACTCTTATAAGTCTGTGGCCACAACGATTGATCGAGTAGGGTGTTAGAATAGGTGACCAGAAAGCCAATAGGTTTGGCGATTTGTAACCTATCTGACAACTTGATCTAAATGTAATATTATTATGTGATGAATAAGATGAGTGTTCGTCACCAATGGTACCTTCTTTGTTGCGCTCATCATACATTTGTTAAAACGGTGTTTAACTTATATCGCAACAAAGCCCACAGACCATGGATAACAACTCGTGCAGTTGGGGCACGCATTGGATGGTGGTCATGAAACCAACTGATTAAGAGTTGGGTTTGAAACGTTCCAAGTCGAGGACCTCGAGACAGGGCATCGAGAGTCCTATTGAGACTTGCGTCAAGAGTCGTGTTCATTGGATGAGTGTCGTGTTTCATTGACGACAGGCGTGGGACGCCTACACAATCTTGATGGGTTGGTCGACTGGGGTCGAGCCGACTGGACTGACTCACGGGGATCATCATATGGAAGCCTTGGAGGCTTGGTCGGTATGATTGGTTTTCCCCGATTCCGATAGTACGGGAGTAATCCTCAGACTTGAGGAATCATGGCAGTCGCGTGCACAGGACGGTTGTATCTTGGATCTGGCGAGAGGTAATCATTCTGTAAGATGATTATCATAAGCCTTGTCCAGTGCAGTCAAAATGTGTAGCGAGGACGGTGGATTCCAAGAAGAGGATCCGTCCCCTGTCAGTATGTGACAGAGGTATCTCCTATGCTCTTGGAGAAACATTCATGTTGTTTAAAACTGTGGCCACAGTGGTCAGTCAAGCAGGGAATGGTTTCCTGTGTCGACGAAATGAAGCATACGTGGTCTCAAGTATTAAGCATAGATGCCTAGTCAAGGATGGGAACCGACGCCCAATTCCATACCCTAGACTAAGGCCGGGAGATGGTAGACGGAAGGATCGTACCTGTACGGAATCAGCGCCTAAATGTTCACGCCAATTCACCTAGTTTCTAGTGCCATGGACTGTTGCTAGACGGCCACCCATGGTCCCTTGGAGGAAGCAAAATCAGCCATGTTTCATGCTAGGTGGTATGTTGACTTATCTCTTTTGGAAAGAGACAAATGAACTCCAATCAAGCTCTTCCCTTTTGGTATGATTTGATCATACCATAAATTTTGGTAGGTTTCATTGAATAGTTGATGGTGATTGATTAGAATGAATCTATACATCCTGGGATGAACCTAGACACATTCCAAATAATCACATCAATTATGTATATATATGAGAATATACAACACCAAGCATAAGTGATTCATTATTCATCTTTTTCTAGGAAAAAGAGAAGACAAAATCCCTCTCATCTCTCTCAACTCTCGGCCCTCTCTCCCTCTCTTTCACTTGTGTTCTTCACTTGATTTTGAATCAAGAAGAAGAACAAAGTAAGTTTAAGAGAGCACTAATTCATAGTGTTCTTCTCTTAAACCGATTCCTTCTTAAACCCGTTTTTTTTCTAGCAAGAAGAACGTGTGTTTCTTCCGGTGTGGTGTGGATCACCTTTGGAGAATCCATACGTTTGGATTTCGTGAGCATTCCGGAGAAGGAACAACGCAAGTAGTCGGGAGCATACGCTAAACAATCAAAGTTAACGGTTTATTACGCTTTGATTGATTATATATATTTATCTATGCCCTATGTGTTTAATATTCATTTTCAATATTTACACATCCTACATCGAACGCCCAGTTGAGCACCCAAGGGCACAACCCTTGGGATTTGTATTTTAAATTAGATTTGATTTAATTTACGCACTTTTCGCTCTTTCTCGCTTGCGCTCGCGTTCCCGGGCGGATCCGCTTGTTCTTCAAAGGGAATGGTTTCCTACGTTGATCGATAGAGTAAACGTGCCTCGAGTTACTGAGCATAGTTGTCTAGTCCAGGATGGGAACCGACGCCCAATTCCATACCCTAGACTTAGACTAGGAGACGGATGATGGAAGGACCGTCCATCCAATGGACTTTCCCTTAAGTAATCAAATTACTTATTTTGTCCTTCGAGATTGACTCCAAGTCGATCTTTCAACCTCCTCGGTGATTTGTGTGTGACCCTTTAGGTTCACCCTCAGCTAGACTTGGGCCCGTGTCCCACAAGGGCCGTTACCATGGGTGGCTGTCTAGCAACGGTCCATGGCACTAGAGACTAGGTGAATTGGCGTGAACATTTAGGCGCCGATTTTGTACGGGTACAATCCTTCCGTCTACCGTCTCCCGACCTTAGTCTAGGGTATGGAATTGGGCGTCGGTTCCCATCCTTAATTAGGCATCTATGCTTAATACTCGAGACCACATATGCTTCATTGCATCGACACAGGAAACCATTCGTGTTAGAATAGGTGACCAGAAAGCCAATAGGTTTGGCGATTTGTAACCTATCTGACAACTTGATCTAAATGTAATATTATTATGTGATGAATAAGATGAGTATTCGTCACCAATGGTACCTTCTTTGTTGCGCTCATCTTTAGGGATCATGGCAGTCGCATGCACAGGACGGCTGTATCTTGGATCTGGCGAGAGGTAATCATTCTATAAGATGATTATCATAATCATTCTATAAGTAGACGGAAGGATCGTACCCGTAGGGAATCGGCGCCTAAATGTTCACGCCAATTCACCTAGTCTCTAGTGCCATGGACCGTTGCTACACGGCCACCCATGGTAACGGGCCCTTGTGGGACACGGGCCCAAGTCTAGCTGAGGGTGAACCTAAAGGGTCACACACAAATCACCGCGGAGGTTGAGAGATCGACTTGGAGTCAATCTCGAAGGATAAAATAAGTAATTGGATGGATGGGCCGAGATTGTATTGGGCTTTCGTTTAATCGGTAAATTGGATTTTCGATTAAATATGGAAAGTTGAGACATTGAGATGTTGGATCTTTTAATTGGATTAAAAGATCAACGGGAATAATTTAAATAGACATTAAATTAGATTTAATGTTGGATTCGTCGTAGTTGGATTACGATAAAATCCGGTCCGTTAAATTACACCCGAGAGGAGAAATAATTCCTATTCTGGAATAGGAGGTAGTTGGACTTCTTCCCTTAATTAAACATGGCCGACATGCTCCCTTGGAGGAAGCAAAATCAGCCATGTTTCACGCTAGGTGGTATGTTGACTTATCTCTTTTGGAAAGAGACAAATCAACTCCAACCAAGCTCTTCCCTTTTGGTATGATTTGATCATAACATAAATTTGTGTAGGCTTGATTGAAGAATTGATCGTGATTGATTGGAATGAATCTAGACATCCTTGGATGAACCTAGACACATTCCAATAATCACATTAATAATGTATATATATTAGAATATACAACACCAAGCGTGTGTGATTCATTATTCATCTTTTTCTAGGAAAAAGAGAAGACAAAAATCCTCTCCTCTCTCTAAAACTCTCGGCCTCTCTCCCTCTCTTACACTTGTGTTCTTCACTTGATTTTGAATCAAGAAGAAAAACAAAGTAAGTTTAAGAGAGCACTAATTCATAGTGTTCTTCTCTTAAACCGATTCCTTCTTAAACCCGTTCTTTTCTAGCAAGAAGAACGTGTGTTTCTTCCATTGTGGTGTGGATCACCTTTGGAGAATCCATACGTTTTGATTTCGTGAGCATTCTGGAGAAGGAACAACGCAAGTAGCCGGGAGCATACGCTAAATAATCAAAGGTAACGGTTTATTACGCTTTGATTGATTTAATATACATCTATGCCCTATGTGTTTAAATATATGTTTCTAATATTTACACATCCTACATCGAACGCCGGGTTGAGCACCCAAGGGCACACCCTTGGGATTCGCATTTTAAATTAGATTTGATTTAATTTACGCACTTTTCTCGCTTTCTCGCTTCCGCTCGCGCTGCCGGCGGATCCGCTTCTCCTTCAAGTGGTATCAGAGCCCAGTTCGATCTAAGGGGTATAGATCTATGTGTTTGGCATGATCTACTTGTTTTTAATGGCTTTATTGGCATGTTAGATTGTATAAATATATGAGTAATATGATAATTCAATTGTTTGGATTTAATGGACTTTTCGCTTGCTTTATTTTGTTAGATTGGATCTAAAATTGCATGCTTATTTTCAGAATAATATTACTTTTATTGTGCTGAAACAGTTTTGGGGCTTCGGCCAGCGCGCGCGCCCCGCCCTGTGCACGCGGCCGGCCGGCCAGCACAACGGCTGGGCCGTTTTGTGCCGTTTTTCGACTTTTTCCGGAAAATTTGACTTTCTGTATTTTCTGCACAATATTATGAAAATATATTAATTTTGCATTTTTGATTTTGGAATAATTGGATTATTCCTTGAATTAAATTTTCTTAATTAATTTGGGATTAATACATGCATTGGATGCATTGTTTAAAATGTCCATTAAATTTGAAATTTGAATTTTGCATACTATTTGTATGTTTATGCTTTTGTGATGTTGGACATCACTTGGGTATTTGGAATATCCATTGATTATTTATGCATGATTATTGGAAATAATTGTGTTATGTGAGTTGACGGAATCTACATGGGATGATCAAAAGAGCCCTAGACCTTATGTATGGATGAATGTATGATCATTTATTTTCTGTTGGGTGGGGTCTGTGTGCCTCTTGTTTTTGGGACTATCATCTCCCGTATTTTCAGCCTCATGATGTTAAGGCTTGTTTTCTTTATTACCAATGTATTACTTTCAATTGTAATGAGAGTAGATAGGACTGGTGAGGTTTTAATTTTAACAAGCAATTGGAGTCGGAGACCCCAAAGAGGAGCATCAAGGCGTGAAACAAGAAGCACTTCAAGGCTCATTGGAATGACAATGGGTTTATTATTATTGTAATAATTTAGGACCACCCTAGACAGACCATAGACTTATTGCAGGCTCAGTGGGTCGCATAGGTTGGGCTTGTGATCATCCTAACAGGGGTATGCTATGTTTTATGCATGCGGCGTTTTTATTTATCGCTTTAAATATTGGATATTCATGCATGCTAAAACACAATAATGTGATGAGGTCTCGGTCACACTCAAACTCTCATTTGGTTGGACCAAATGAAATATTAGCCCCAGAACGGACTTGAATCAAAATGGTATTTTGATCTGTCCGAGCCTTCCATCCACGGCAATGTGGTGAGGAAGCTACCACTACCCAAGTGTGGTCTCACGAGTCGTGGCACACTTGGACTAGGGGTAAGCTGCACCATTGTTGTGAACAAAAAGACTACGCTCGTTGTTTCCCTGTCTCACGAGTCGTGGGGGGCGACAGTTTGAGGCATGATTAGGTTGATGGGTCGGGCCTAACACAGAGTAACATGGTTCGCTTGGAGTCCTCAGAACCATGCGAATAGGTGAGGCAAAATATCTTGGGAATCTCATTGGATGAGAATGATATTGGATATCTCCCACGAGGTCTTCTTCATGTGAATTGTAAAAGCGGGGCATGGAGATTATGCTTGTGGATCCCGAGCCCACTAGGAATTGGTTTCCCGAAACTCCGTTTGAGAGTGGCGGACTTTCGTATAAATAGTGGGAGGGTTAAAGACTAAAAGACCAAGTCTTCAACTTGAACAATAATATTACCATCATCTGCTAATTTCTGCTTTACATTTTCATTAATGTAGATATGTCTAAGAACCCGTTAACCATGATTCTTCAGACTAAGAAATTCAACGGAACGAACTACTCGGACTGGCTGAGAAACCTGAGGATTGTCCTCGATTTCGAGAACCAAGGCTACGTCTTGGACGAGCCGCCACCGAGTGACTTACCGGAGGGGTCCACGCCTGAAGAACGTTTGACGTTCGAGAAATGGCATGAGGACAACCGGAAAGCACGCAGTATCATACTGGCTTCGATGTCTAACGACATCCAGAAGTAGTATGAGAGGCTGGACAACGTCTCCGCGATAATGCTCCGCATGAACGAGGTTTATGCGGTTCCGGATAGGCATATTAGATATGCCGCCACAAAAGCATTTTTTGGCACCAAGCTCGCTGAAGGAGCGTCTGTACAGAGTCATGGGGTCAAGATGCTCTCCCTAGTGGACACTCGAGGACCTTAAAACTGGGCTTAACAATGACACGTACATTGACGTGATCCTCCAGTCGCTTCCTCCATCCTATGACCCGTTTGTTGTAAACTACAACATGAACGGACTTGAGAAGTCTATTCATGAGTTGATCAACATGCTGGTCCAATACGAGGCAACGACCCACAAATCGGCGCCGGCGGTA
This sequence comes from Sesamum alatum, assembly GCA_034509735.1. Taxonomy (NCBI): domain Eukaryota; kingdom Viridiplantae; phylum Streptophyta; class Magnoliopsida; order Lamiales; family Pedaliaceae; genus Sesamum; species Sesamum alatum. The sequence goes on along the minus strand of JACGWO010000005.1, from coordinate 13,637,547 downwards.
TTGATTGGAGAGACTTCAACCTCTGAGGCGAATGGCAAGAGGGCCAGACGCTGGAAGAGGAAGAAGGGCGAAGGGAAGACGGTTGCGGCCCCTGCTCACGCTCCGGGCGTCCCTGTTGCTCTGGTTGGACCGAGCAAAGGGAAAGGGAAGGCCCATGGTTCTCAGCGGTCCAAGGCAAATGATGTCTGCATGCATTGCCAAGGGAAAGGGCATTGGAAGAGGGAGTGCCCACAACTCCTCTCCAACCTAGGTATGTTTGTGGTTGAAGTAAATATGATTACTAATTCTGCTTCATGGGTATTGGATACCGGGTATGGTGCTCACATCTGCAATGATTTGCAAGCACTGCAAATAAGCAGAAGGCTAACCAAGGATGAGATGATCCTGAGGCTAGGCGATGGCAAAGCCGTTGCTGCGGAGGCCGTAGGATCACTAGAGTTAGCCATTAGTAGTCATGTTAGGATTGTACTGAACGACTGTTTCTATGTACCTAGCATGATTAAAAACATTGTTTCCATCCCGGTCCTTGATAAGGAGGGATATGAATTTACCATCAATAAAAACGGTTTTTTTCATTATCAAAGATGGTATTTCTCATCTGCTTGGTACATTGGTCAACGGTTTGTACATACTTCAACAGTCTAATTGGATTATGACTGCAGAACACAAACGAAAACGTGATGATCATAGCAACGCACAGATATGGCATGCGAGGTTAGGTCATATCTCTAAAGATAGGACAAGAAGGTTGGTGGACTCAAAGAGTCTAGAAATAGACGATTTAGACAACCTACCGACCTGCGAATCCTGTCTAAAGGGAAAGATGACCAAGAAACCCTTTGTTGGACAAAGTACGCTAGCCAGTGGTCTATTGGATTTGATCCATACAGATGTCTGTGGTCCACTAAATACTCAGGCTAGAGGTGGGTACTCGTACTTTATAACCTTTACCGATGATCACTCACGGTATGATTATGTTTACCTGATGAGGTACAAGTCTGAAGCCTTTGGAAGGTTTAAGGAATACACACTTGAAGTAGAGAACCAAACCGGTCGAAAGATCAAAGCCCTTCGGTCGGACCGAGGTGGAGAGTATTTGAGTGGTGAGTTTACTGATTATCTAAAAAGAAATGGGATTCTCTCTCAGTAGACCCCTCCTGGAACACCGCAGCTTAATGGTGTGTCTGAAAGGAGGAATCGGACCTTGTTGGACATGGTCCGATCCATGATGAGTTTTACCGAACTCCTCATTTCCTTCTGGGGATACGCTCTTGAGACGGCGACCAAGGTTTTGAACTTGGCGCCTTCTAGAAAGGTATCCCAGACGCCATATGAGATATGGCACGGCAAGCCTGCCTCCTACAAATACTTGAAAGAGTGGGTTGCACCGCATATGTCAAGAGATTAGTAGGAGATAAACTGGACTCGAGGTCTAGTTTATGCAGGTTCATCGGCTATCCGAAAGAAACTGCAGGGTATTATTTCTATGATCCCTCCAAGCAAAAGGTTTTTGTCTCGCGAAACGCAGTGTTCTTGGAAAAGGGTTTTCCATCGGATAGTCGACGCGATGAGGTGCTCCTTGAGGAATCAAGTGAGGTACCCCAAGAGCCGGCAGTGACATCTGAGCCAGAAGTTCCCACTAATATTGTTCCAGTCCTCCGTAGGTCGACCAGAGTATCCCATGCACCTGATAGGTATCGATTTCTGGGCCTGTCCGGTTAGTTGGATAATGATCCGAAGACGTACGGAGAAGCGATGTCGGACATCGATTCGGACAAGTGGCTTGAGGCCATGAAATCCGAGATGGACTCGATGGGTACAAACAAGGTTTGGACCCTAGTAGATCCACCCAAAGGGGTTAAACCCGTAGGGTGTAAATGGGTCTACAAACGTAAGCTTGGAGCTGACGGGGAGATTACAACCTTCAAAGCCAGGCTTGTGGCGAAAGGTTACACTCAACGACCCGGGGTCGATTTTGAGGAAACCTACTCGCCCGTAGCAATGGCCCAGTCCATTCGGATACTGCTTGCCATAGCAGCATGGTATGACTATGAAATATGGCAGATGGACGTGAAAATGGCTTTCCTCAACGGTTTCTTAGAGGAAGAGATCTATATGGATCAGCCGGAAGGTTTCACAACTATTGGAGAAGAGCAGAAGGTCTGCCGCCTCCAAAGGTCCATCTATGGCCTCAAACAAGCTTCCCGAAGCTGGAACATACGTTTTGATGAAGTCATACGGGGATATGATTTCACCAAGAACGAGTCCGATCCTTGTGTATACAAGAAGATCAGTGGGAGCTCAGTTGCGTTTCTGATGCTTTACGTGGATGACATCTTGCTCATTGGGAATGATGTTAAGATGTTAGGTACCACTAAAGCTTGGTTGTCAACGCAATTCTCCATGAAGGATATGGGCGAGGCATTCTACATCCTTGGCATCAAGATCTACAGGGATAGATCTAGAAAGATGTTAGGAATGGCCCAGTCCTCGTACATTGGGAAAGTCTTGAAGAGATTCAAGATGGAGAACTCAAAACGAGGATTCCTTCCTATGAGGCATGAATTAAGTTATCCAAGAATTAGTCTCCTAAAACTGATGAGGAGTTTAAAAGGATGTTGGACATCCCCTATGCTTCAGCCATAGGCAGCATACAATATGTTGTTCAGTACACTAGACCTGATGTGGCTTTCCCTTTGACCGTAACTAGCCGATATCAGTCGTGTGCCGGGGAGGCACATTGGAGTGCAGTCAAGACTATCCTAAAGTACCTGAAAGGACTAAGGACATGTTCTTGATCTACGGCAGTGGAGAGTTGATACTGGAAGGCTATAGCGACGCTAGCTTCTAGTCGGATGACGATGATGCCAAGTCTCAGTATGGTTTTGTATTTAGACTAAATGGTAGGGTGGTTACTTAGAAGGGTTCCAAGTAGGCTACCACGGAGGACTCCACCATAGAGTTTTGAATACATAGCGGCTTTGGAATCTGCTAAGGAGTGGTTTGGTTGATGAGCTACATCCAAGGGTTGGATGTAGTACCTAGCATTACTAAGCCTATAATTATCTTTTATCATAACAACGGGGCGATAGCGCTAGCAAAGGAACCGAGATCTCATCATGATCCAAGCATATTCTTAGACGTATCATCTGCTTAGAGAGATGGATAGCACGAGTGACGTTCGGTTGGACCGAGTCAGCTCCGGAGAAAAACATAGCAGATCCACATGCAAAGCCCATGTCGCAAGTATCCCACACTCACCATCTGAATAAGAAGTTTGAGGTCAATGGGTGATTGGCTTTAGATCAAGTGGGAGATTGTTAGAATAGGTGACCAGAAAGCCAATAGGTTTGGCGATTTGTAACCTATCTGACAACTTGATGTAAATGTAATATTATTATGTGATGAATAAGATGAGTATTCGTCACCAATGGTACCTTCTTTGTTGCGCTCATCTTACATTTGTTAAGACGGTGTTTAACTTATATCGCAACAAAGCCCACAGACCATGGATAACAGCTCGTGCAGTTGGGCCACGCATTGGATGGTGGTCATGAAACCAACTGATTAAGAGTTGGGTCTGAAAACGTTCCAAGTCGAGGACCTCGAGACAGGGCATCGAGAGTCCTATTGAGACTTGCGTCAAGAGTCGTATTCATTAGATGAGTGCCGTGTTTCATCAGCGACAGGCGTGGGACGCCTACACAATCTTGATGGGTTGGTCGACTGGGGTCAAGCCGACTGGACTAACTCGCGGGGAACATCATATGAAAGCCTTGGAGGTTTAGTCAGTATGTTGGTTTTCCCCGGTTCCGATAGTACGGGAGTAATCCTCATACTTGAGGAATCATGGCAGTCGCATGCACAGGACGGCTGTATCATGGATCTGGCGAGAGGTAGTCATCCTGTAAGATGATTATCATAAGCCTTATCCAGTGCAGTCGGAATGTGCAGCGAGGACGGTGGATTCCAAGAAGAGGATCCGTCCCCTATCAATATGTGACAGAGGTATCTCCTATGCACTCGGAGACACGTTCATGCTGTTTGAAGTTGTGGCCACAGTGGTTGGTCGAACAGGGAATGGTTTCCTGTGTCGACGCAATGAAGCATACGTGATCCCGAGTATTAAGCATAGATGCCTAGTCAAGGATGGAAACCGACGCCAAATTCCATACCGTAGACTAAGGCCGGGAGACGGTAGACGGAAGGATCGTACCCGTACGGAATCGGCGCCTAAATGTTCACGCCAATTCACCTAGTCTCTAGTGCTATGGACCGTTGCTAGACGGCCACCCAAGGTAACGGGCCCTTGTGGGACACGGGCCCAAGTCTAGTTGAGGGTGAACCTAAAGGGTCACACACAAATCACCGAGGAGGTTGAGAGATCGACTTGGAGTCAATCTCGAAGGATAAAATAAGTAATTGGATTACTTAAAGGAAAGTCCATTGGATGGACGGGCCGATATTGTATTGGGCTTTCGTTTAATCCGTAAATTGGATTTTCGATTAAATCTGGAGAGTTGAGACATTGAGACGTTGGATCTTTTAATTGGATTAAAAGATCAACGGAAATAATTTAAATGGACATTAAATTAGATTTAATGATGGATCCGGTCCGTTAAATTATACCCGAGAGGAGAAATAATTCCTATTTTGGAATAGGAGGAAGTTGGACTTCTTCCCTTAATTAAACATGGCCGACATGCTCCCTTGGAGGAAGCAAAATCAGCCATGTTTCATTCTAGGTGGTATGTTGACTTATCTCTTTTGGAAAGAGACAAATCAACTCCAATCAAGCTCTTCCCTTTTGGTATGATTTGATCATAACATAAATTTTGGTAGGCTTGATTGAAGAATTGATGGTGATTGATTGGAATGAATCTAGACATCCTTGACGAACCTAGACACATTCCAATAATCACATTAATTATGTATATATATTAGAATATACAACACCAAGCGTGCGTGATTCATTATTCATCGTTTTCTAGGAAAAAGAGAAGATAAAAATCCTCTCCTCTCTCTCAAACTCTCGGCCTCTCTCCCTCTCTTACACTTGTGTTCTTCACTTGATTTTGAATTAAGAAGAATAACAAAGTAAGTTTAACAGAGCACTAATTCATAGTGTTCTTCTCTTAAACCGATTCCTTCTTAAACCCGTTCTTTTCTAGCAAGAAGAACGTGTGTTTCTTCCGGTGTGGTGTGGATCACCTTTGGAGAATCCATACGTTTGGATTTCGTGAGCATTCCGGAGAAGGAACAACGTTAGATATACAAATGAAATCAATCAAAGCGTAATAAACCGTTACCTTTGATTGTTAAGCGTATGCTCCCGGCTACTAACGTTGTTCCTTCTCCGGAATGCTCACGAAATCCAAACGTATGGATTCTCCAAAGGTGATCCACACCACACCGGAAGAAACACACGTTCTTCTTGCTAGAAAAGAACGGGTTTAGGAAGGAATCGGTTTAAGAGAAGAACACTATGAATTAGTGTTCTCTTAAACTTACTTTGTTCTTCTTCTTGATTCAAAATCAAGTGAAGAACACAAGTGTAAGAGAGGGAGGGAGCACGAAATTTTGAGAGAGAGGAGAGGATTTTTGTCTTCTCTTTTTCCTAGAAAAAGATGAATAATGAATCACTTATGCTTGGTGTTGTATATTCTAATATATATACATAATTAATGTGATTATTGGAATGTGTCTAGGTTCGTCCAAGGATGTCTAGATTCATTCCAATCAATCACCATCAATAGACACCCGAAGGCTGACCGACCTCGAGAAATCCAACATGCTAGGCATGAAGGACAGCCTCAGGAACAGCCAGCCCCGGTCCCTGAACCGCCGGCTCCGATACAGTCAGCGCCCACAGTCGCCACTAACGTTTCCGTTCTCTGTAGGTCTACTAGAGAGTCCAGACCTCCAGTGAGATATGGCTTTCTAAATACGACCGGTCTTTTGAATAACGATCCTAAGACATATGGAGAAGCAATGTCTGACATCGACTCGGGGAAATGGCTTGAGGCCATGAAAATCGAAATGGACTCCATGAGCGAGAACCAAGTCTGGAGACTTGTAGATCCACCGAAAGGTGTTAAGCCAGTTGGCTGTAAGTAGGTCTACAAGCGCAAACTTGGCGTTGATGGAGAAGTTACAACCTTCAAAGCTAGGCTAGTAGCTAAGGGATACACTCAACGACCCGGGGTCGATTTTGAGGATACCTACTCGCCGATAGCCGTGGCTAAGTCCATTCAGATCCTGCTCGCCATAGTAGCATGGTATGACTATGAGATATGGCAGATGGACGTGAAAACGGCCTTCCTTAACGGTTTCATTGAGGAAGAGATCTATATGGATCAGCCGGAGGGTTTCACAGTCACTGGAGAAGAACAGAAGATCTGTCGTCTCCAGAAGTCCATCTATGGCCTCAAACAAGCATCCCGAAGTTGGAACATTCGCTTTGATGAAGTAATACGGGGTTATGACTTCATCAAAAATGAATCCGACCCTTGTATATACAAGAAGGTCAGTGGGAGCTCTATAGTGTTCCTGGTGCTTTATGTGGATGACATTCTACTCATTCGTAATGATAATAGAATGTTGAGTGACACAAAAGCAAGGTTATCAACCCAATTTTCCATGAAGGATTTGGGTGAAGCCTTCTACATCCTAGGCATCCAGATTGTCAGGGACAGATCTAAAAGGATATTAGGGCTCACTCAAAACTCGTACATGGAGAAAGTCCTAAAGAGATATCGAATGGACAACTCCAAATAGATTCCTATGAGGGATGGGATCAAGTTATCCAAGAAGCAGTCCCCGCAGACTGATGAGGAACTTGAAAGGATGAAAGTCATCCCATATGCTTCTGCCGTAGGAAACATCCAATATGCGGTCCACTGCACTAGGCCTGACATTGCTTACACTTTGAGCGTAACAAGAAGATATCAGTCTTGTGCAGGAGAGGCACATTGGAATGCTGTTAAGGGCATCCTTAAGTACCTAAGAAGGACTAAGGAAATGTTCTTAGTTTATGGCAATGAAGAACTGATCCTGGAAGGCTTTAGCGACGCTAGCTTCCAGTCTGATGACGATGATGCCAAGCCTCAATCGGGTTATGTATTCAAGCTCAATGGAGGAGTAGTGGCTTGGAAAAGTTCCAAGCAAGCTACCACTGCTGACTCCACCACAGAGGTTGAATACATAGTAGCTTCAGAAGCTGCCAAGGAAGCGGTTTGGATGAGAAACTACATCCAAGAGTTGGGTGTGGTACCTAGCATCGCCGAGCCCGTTGTCATCTTCTGTGATAACAACGGTGCAATAGCTCATGCAAAGGAACCGAGATCTTACACCGTTCCAAACACATTCTTAGACGCTACCATCTTTTAAGAGAAATGGTAGGAAGAGGTGACGTTCGGATGGACCGAGTCCACTCAACAGACAACACAACAGATCCGCTGACAAAGCCTATGTCGCAGAGCACTGATACACAACATCTTGAGAAGATGGGGATTAGATATATAGGCGATTGGCTGTAAGGTCAAGTGGGAGATTGTTAGAATAGGTGACCATCTAGCTAATCTTGGTAGGAAAAATGTAACCTATGTCTAGACAATTTCAGTGTTTTGATAAACTATTAATGAATAAAGAAGTGAAATTCATTTGGCATTACTTTGTTCGCATTCACTTTATCTGCTTTATATCTATCTGTTCATTACGCAAACAAAGCCCACAGACTGAAAACCTATTTTGGGGATTGGGACTACGCTTGGAGGTAAGTACATGAAATCAGTAAAAGAAATCGGTGGATCGTCCCGGGAATTGCGCGAATGCGGAAGCGCGGTAAAAATAAACATACAAAAATAAAAGGCATGCTTTTAATTGAAAAGAACACGCTCAAGGGGTGTGCCCTTGAGGTTCCCGGGCGTTCGGTATATCTCATGATCATAAAACAAATAAAGAAATCATGGAGGCCATAGAGTTGAAAATTAAAGAGGGACGAAAATCTTAAACGAGACCTACCCGTTGTCGTTTTCGTCTTCAACTGCTACTCGCGTTGTTCCCCGTTTTGCACCAAGACCTCGTTCTTGAGATCCTCCAAATCGTGACACACGATCCACCCACGTATCTTGCACGTCGTGCTAGCAACAAACAAGTCTATAAATTTTGGAGTGGACGAATCAATGACACGTTATCGATTAACGGTATTGGTTCGTCTAAGTTCTTAATGTTCCAAGAACAAAAAGAACTAAGAAATATTTTCTGGGAGGAGAGAGAGGGGGCGGACGAGAGATAGGAGAATGGGAGAGTGTGTGTTGTGTGTGTTTTTCAAGAGTCATCATCTAACAAATGTTGGAAGCTAGAGGTTTATATAGAGGAAGAGTTTAATCCTCTTTAAACTCAAACTCTAAGTAACCTAATTTGACTAGGATTTTGATCTAGTCAAAGTCCTAGTCAAACTAGTGTTTGACCTAGTCAAACGAATCCTAGCCTTCCATCTCCCCTTTCCATCTCAACCGTTGATTTTAATTTAATGGAAATATTTAAATCCTATTAAATATTCCAAAAGGCTAAAGGAATAAATATAATATAATAAATAAATATTATTATTTATTCTAAGCCCATTAAATCAACCCTTTTAATAAATCCTATTTATTAATTTAATTCCCTTTATCAGATAGAAGGAATTAATTTCTCCAAGAAAATATAGGACCCGATTAAATCTAATTTAATCATTCCTTTACTCCAATATTTAATTCCAAATTAATACTAAGTGTGTGTGGATTGTGTGTGACTCTTTAGGTTCACCATTCAGCTAGACTTGGTCGGATTCCTAGAATCCGTCCGTTACCATGGGTGGTCATCTAGCAACGGTCCATGGCACTAGAGACTAGGTGAAATATTCGGGGATGAACATTTAGGCTCTAACAGTACACTTGTCCTTCTGTCTTCGGTCTCATCACTTAGAGTCTACGGCACGGAAAAAGCAGGTACCCATTTTGGACCTAAATGTCGGTCTGTCCTTACTAAACGCTGCAAGGGAAACCTTTCCCTTCTGTTCAGTCACTGTGGCCACAGATTTCAGGGACAAGACAGAGCATACATGAGACTCAACTGTCAATACCTTTTGACAGGAGACAGATCCTTTCTTGGAAACTACTGTCACTTTGTGCACCCGAGCTGCACTAGACATGGCTTATGACTACTCAAGAGTATTTTGGCAATCTCTCACCATATCTAAGATACAGACCTGACGCACAGGTAAACTCAGCAGTTCCTCAAGTCAAAGGACTTGGCCTGTACCGTTGGAACCGGGAATACACGTCATACCTTGCTGACCATACTCAAGGTCCTCCGTAAGACGGTTCCCGCGAGTCACCTCAGTCAGCTGCTTCCTAGCACGCTGACCCACTAACACTGCTTAGATGACCTTCGTCACCCGTCGATGAAATACGACAGCAGATGCTTAGTGCAAGTCTCAAAGGGAATCCCGGTACCCATTTTCGGGATTCCTTGACTTGGAGATTTCCGGACTGATTCGGTAAGACTGATTTCATGGACCTACCTCCAAGCGTAGTCCCAGTCCCCGAAATCGTTTCTCAGTCCGTGGGCTTTGTTTGCGTAGTGAACAGAAATGTAAATGCAGATAAGTGAACGTAAACAAAGTATTGCCATATGAATTTTCACTTCTTTATTCATAAATGTTTTTTTTTATCAAATACCAAAGAATTGTCTAGAAATAGGTTACATATTCCTGCCAAAATTGGCTTACATGGTCACCTATTCTAACAATCTCCCACTTGACCTTTAAAGCCAATTGCCCATATGCTTAATCCCCATCTTCTCAAGATGTTGCGTATGAGCGCTCTGTGACATAGGCTTTGTCAGCGGGTCTGCTGTGTTGTCTGCCGAGTTGACTCGGTCCATCCGGACGTCACCTCTTCCTACCATTTCTCTAAGAAGATGGTAGCGTCTAAGAATATGTTTGGAACGGTGATGAGATCTCGGTTCCTTTGCTTGCGCTATAGCGCCGTTGTTATCACAGAAGATGACAACGGGCTCGGCGATGCTAGGCACCACACCCAACTCTTGGATGTAGTTTCTCATCCAAACCGCTTCCTTAGCAGCTTCTGAAGCTGCTATGTATTCAGCCTCTGTGGTGGAGTCAGCAATGGTTGCTTGCTTGGAACTTTTCCAAGCTACTACTCCTCCATTGAGTTTGAATACGTACCCCGATTGAGACTTGGCATCATCGTCATCAGACTGGAAGCTAGCGTCGCTAAAGCCTTCCAGAATCAGTTCTCCATTGCCATAGACTAAGAACATCGCCTTAGTCCTCCTTAGGTACTTAAGGATGCCCTTAACAGCATTCCAATGTGCTTCTCCTGCGCAGGACTGATATCTGCTTGTCACGCTCAAAGCGTATGCAATGTCAGGCCTAGTGCAGTGGACCGCATATTGGATGCTACCTACGGCAGAGGCATAGGGGATGACTTTCATCCTTTCAAGTTCCTCATCAGTCTGTGGGGACTATTTCTTGGATAACTTGATCCCATGCCTCATTGGAAGGAATCCTCGTTTGGAGTTGTCCATTCGATATCTCTTTAGGACTTTCTCCATATACGAGTTTTGGGTGAGTCCTAACATCCTTTTAGATCTGTCGCTGACGATCTGGATGCCTAGGATGTAGGAGGCTTCACCCAAGTCCTTCATGGAAAACTGGGTTGACAACCGTGCTTTTGTGTTTCCTAACATTCTAACGTCATTACCAATGAGCAGAATGTCATCCACATAAAGCACTAGGAACACTATTGAGCTCCCACTGACCTTCTTGTATACACAAGGGTCAGATTCGTTTCTGATGAAGTCATAACCCCGTATTACTTCATCAAAGCGAATGTTCCAACTTCGGGAGGCTTGTTTGAGGCCATAGATGGACTTCTGGAGACGACAGACTTTCTGTTCTTCTCCAGTGACCGTGAAACCTTGCGGCTGATCCATATAGATCTCTTCTTCAACGAAACCGTTGAGGAAGGCCGTTTTCACATCCATCTGCCATATTTCATAGTCATACCATGCTGCTATGGCGAGCAGGATCCGAATGGACTTAGCCATGGCTACTGGCGAGTAGGTATCCTCAAAATCGACCCCGGGTCGTTGAGTGTATCCCTTAGCTACAAGCCTAGCCTTAAAGGTTGTGACTTCTCCATCAACGCCAAGTTTGCGCTTGTAGACCCACTTACAGCCCATTGGCTTAACACCTTTTGGTGGATCTACGAGACTCCAAACTTGGTTCTCGCTCATGGAGTCCATTTCGGCTTTCATGGCCTCAAGCCATTTCCCGGAGTCGATGTCAGACATCGCTTCTCCATACGTCTTAGGATCGTTATCCAAAAGATCGGTCGCACCTAGAAAGCCATATCTCACTGGAGGTCTGGACTCTCTAGGGGACCTACGGAGAACGGGAACGTCTGTGGTGACTGTGGGCCTTGACTGTATCGGAGCCGGTGGTTCAGGAACCGGGCTGGCTGTTCCCAAGGCTGTCCTTCATGCCTAGCATGTTGGACTTCTCGAGGTTGGTCAGCCCTTCGGCTATCTATCCTGAATCCTCTAAGTGAGGGTTCAATGGCCTCCTCTGATGGCTGGATTCCATCACTTGATTCCTCAAGGATCAGCTCATCAGGTTGGATATCCTCCGGGAAGCCTTGGTCTAAGAATACTGCATTTCTTGAAACAAACACCTTTTGTTCCAAGGGGTCATAAAAGTAATAACCCGCAGTTTCTTTAGGGTATTCAACGAACCTGCATAAGCTAGATCTAGATTCTAACTTATCTCCCACTAACCTCTTGACGTATGCAGGGCTACCCCACACTTTCAAGTAGTTGTAGGATGCAGGCTTGCCGTGCCATATCTCATATGGCGTTTGGGTCAATGTACTAGTAGGCGCTAAATTCAATAATTTGGCCGCTGTCTCTAGTGCATAGCCCCAAAACGATAAGGGCAATTTGGTAAAACTCATCATGGACCGAACCATGTCCAACAGGGTTCGATTCCTCCTTTCAGAGACACCATTTAACTGCGGTGTTCCTGGAGGTGTCCATTCTGATATTATACCATGTACTTTTAGATAATCTGGGAACTCCGTACTAAGGTATTCACCGCCTCGGTCCGACCGAAGGATTTTAATTTTGCAGTTGGTTTGGTTCTCCACTTCAAGTCTGAATTCTTTAAACCTCTCAAGAGCTTCAGACTTGTACCTCATCAGGTAAACATAACCATACCGTGAATGATCATCGGTGAAGGTTATGAAGTATGAGAACCCACCTCGGGCCTGCGTCCTTAGTGGTCCACATACGTCAGTATGGACCAAGTCCAACAGACCTGTGGCAAGCCTGCTTTGTCCTACAAAGGGCCTCTTGGTCATTTTCCCTCTTAGACAGGACTCACAAGTTGGTAGATCGCTCAAGTCCCCAACCTCTAGGTTCTTTGAGTTTACCAATCTTTTCATCCTATCTTGGGATATGCGACCTAGCCTAGCGTGCCACAGACGTGCGTTCCCGTTATTATCTAATTTTTGTTTGTGTTGTGCATTGAGGACGAAATTCGTTTGTTGCAAGATATAGAGTCCGTTATGCAATGTACCAAGTAGATGAGCAATTCCACACCTCATCAAATAAAAGCAATTTTTATTGATTCTAAACTCATAACCACTATTGTCCAACAATGGAATGGAAATGATGTTTTTAATAATACTGGGTACAAAATAAACTTGTTCTAAATCTATGCTAATATTATCACTAATCACTAGAGTGGCGGATCCTACTGCTTCTGCCGAGATGGCCTTGCCATTCCCAAGCTTAAGGATCATGTCCCCGCTACCCAGTTTTCTGCTTCTTTTCAACACCTGCAAGTCATTGCAAATGTGAGCTCCACAGCCGGTATCTAATACCCAAGAGGCAGAACTAGTGACCATATTAACCTCAATCACATATATACCTTAGCTTGAGAAGAGTTTGGGGCACTCTCTCTTCCAATGCCCTTTCTCACGGCAGTTGATACATATGTCATATGCCTTTGACTGTTGCTTGGAGACAACCTTTCCCTTTCCTTTGCCTTTCCCCTCTTTGGCAATGGGAACACTCTTAGTGTTCGTAGCTGCTTTGACGGCCTTTCCCTTCCCTTTCTTCTTCTTCCAACATCCGGCACCCTTGCCTTTCGTATTAGAAGTCGAAGCACCTCCAAACAATACCGAAGGCGTGGACTTCTTAGTCGTTGCCTCGTATTGCACGAACATATTGATCAACTCATGAATGCTCTTCTCAAGTGCGTTCATGTTGTAGTTGACGATAAATTGGTCAAAGGAGGGTGGGAGTGACTGAAGGATCACATCTATGTACGTTTCATTATCGAGACCTGCCTTTAGGTCCTCGAGCTTTTCCACTAGGGTAAGCATTTTAACCCCGTGCTCTTGTACAGAGGATCCTTCTGTCATTTTAGTTCCAAAGAACGCCTTGGTCGCGACATACCTAGTATGCCGGTCTGGGACTGCATAGCAATCCTTAAGGCGAGCCATAATGGAAGGGACATCGTCTAGCCTTTCATATTGCTTCTGAATCTCATTGGTCATCGAAGCAAGTATGATGCTACGGACCTTCCGGTTATCCTTATGCCAAGTCTCGAACGTCTCACGTTCTTCTGGCGTGGATCCTTCCGGTAAGGTCCTAGGGAGAGGCTCGTCCATGACGTAGCCTTGGTTCTCGTAATTTAGGACTATCCTGAGATTGCGCAACCAGTCGTTGTAGTTTGTTCCATTGAATTTGTTTGTCTCAAGAATGGTGGAAAGTGGGTTCTTAGACATTTTAAAATCTACATTTTAGAAAACAGCGCGCGATCAGCAGAAAATAAAAGATGGTGGTTTGATAAAAAATAATTAAATGCATGGACTTTAGTCATTTAATCCTCCCACTATTTATACGAAAACACGGTACTCTCAAACGTGATTTTCGGAAAATCCTTTCCAAGTGGGCTTGGGATCCACAGCGATTTTTCCCATACCCCGCTTTTACGATTCGCATGGAGAAGATCCTGTGGGAGGTATTCCATACCATTCTCGTTCCACGAGATTCCCAAGATTATTGCCTCACCCTTTCACATTATCCCGAGGACTCGAAGCGAATCATGTTAATTGGGCGTTAGACCCAACCCAATCGACCGAGCCACGGACCTACTGGTACCCCCACGACTCGTGAGACAGGTAGCAGCAGCCCGCTTTTCGTTCATGACATAATGCAGCTTCCTTTAAGTACAATAACGTTCCACGACTCGTGAGACCACGCTATTGACCGAAAGCAGCTTCCTCACTATGCCATGGATTGGAAGGCATGGATAAACTCCTAGAGTTTATGTCCACTTTGTCTAGGGTCTAATATTTTGACATTAGTCCAACCAATGTGAGAGTAAGTAATGATCGAGATCTCAAATAAATAAATATCTACACATACATCCATAATGCGTAAATAAACCATCCACAGCAGTTATACGATAAATAAACAACCCATTCATTCATCATCATAACCACATGCAAAAATTAAAGCCTAGCACACCCCTGTTGGATGATCACGAGCCCGAATCCTATGCGACCCACTGAGCCCGCTGTGGATCTATGGTCAATCTAGGGTTGGCCCTATACTATTACATTAATAGTAACCCAATCATCATGCTGATGGGCCTTGGTCTCTTTTTCTCTTTCTTCACTTCATGGAAAACTCCAAGGGGGCCTCCCGTCTGGGCTCTCCATGTGGTCCTTCCCTCTTCTCCACCAATTATAAAAATAGAAACCTCACTCCTAGTCTACTCTCATTACATATTAAAAATAGAAACCCCAGCGAAAACCCGGGGGGTACATAAGGAGGGAGGTAGAATGCCTTATTATTCCAAGGCAACTAGAAAGAGAGAAGGAGAAAGCAGTAAAAGAGGCACACAGGCCCAACAGAAAATAAACCATACATCCGGTCTAGGGCTCGCGATCATCCATTTCCATCCAACACACATAATCACATGATCCAATCATATAATTACAAATACCAACAACATATGATTTCCAATCATAAATATCCAAAATAATAAATGAATATGTGCACAACGTGTCAAAAATAAAACACAAATATTGGTAATATTATTTTCTCGTTTTAGGAAAAACCTTTCCTCATTATTTTAAGTAAAATAACCCCGGGATTCCAAATCCAATTTATTTTACTCCTAAAATAATGTTTTTAGAAAAATAGGCATAATTGAACCAAAAACGATTTTTCAGAATTAATTCAAAATTAGAACTGAAAATAATTAAAAAAATAAAAGAAAAACACTGCTAGGGTTTTGAAACCCTAGCAGCAGCAGCCGCCGCTGCCGGCAGCGGCCCGCCGGTACGCGCACAGCGCAGCAGGCTCAGCCTGCCGCCCTTGTGGCAGCGCCTACGCGCAGGCCCCTTGCCTGCGTGCGCGCGCGCCTGGCCGGCAGCGCGCTGCGCGGCCTGGCGATCCGGCAGGCCGCCGCGCGCGCAGGCTCCCCTGCCTTGCGCGCGCGCTGGCCTGCTGGCTGCCGGCTGCCGGCCGTGCCGTGCGCAGTGCGCGCGCAGACGCGCACTGGGCACGCCTGCCGGGCGCGCGCGCGCGTAGACTCCTCTGTCTGCGTGCGCGCGCGCCTGGCGGCGCTGCCCAGAGCCCGTCCGCGCGTGGACTCGCAGGCGCGTGGCCTTGAGCGCGCGCACAGACACCCTTGTCTGCGTGCGCGCAGCCTTCCTGGCTGCGCGCTGCCCCTGCGCGACCGGCTGGGCGGGCGTGCGCAGGCCTCCCTTGCCTGCGCGCGTCTGCCCTGCCGGCAGCGTGCGGCTGCGCGCGGCCAGCCCTCCCGGCTGGCCGGCTGCGTCGTTTCTCGTTTTTCGTTCAATTTTCCACCCCGTTTCCCAAGAAAAAACAGAAAATTACCAACATTCATAAATTCACACGAATCAAAAGCAATAAAATCGACATGCTTAAAATCAAGAACAATCAAGATTTAAATTAAAACATGCCAATATCACGTTTCATGCTTATAACGCACATAAATCCTAGGCCTATACACCGAACCCGGCTCTGATACCACTGAAAGAAATCAGTGAATCGTCCCGGGAATTGCGCGAATGCGGAAGCGCGGTAAAAATAAACATACAAAAATAAAAAGCATGCTTTTAATTGAAAAGAACACGCTCAAGGGGTGTGCCCTTGAGGTTCCCGGGCGTTCGGTGTATCTCATGATCATAAAACAAATAAAGAAATCATGGAGGCCATAGAGTTTAAAATTAAAGAGGGACGAAAATCTTAAACGAGACCTACCCGTTGTCGTTTTCGTCTTCAACTGCTACTCGCGTTGTTCCCCGTTTTGCACCAAGACCTCGTTCTTGAGATCCTCCAAATCGTGACACACGATCCACCCACGTATCTTGCACGTCGTGCTAGCAACGAACAAGTCTATAAATTTTGGAGTGGACGAATCAATGACACGTTATCGATTAACGGTATTGGTTCGTCTAAGTTCTAAGAAATATTTTCTGGGAGGAGAGAGAGGGGGCGGACGAGAGATAGGAGAAGGGGAGAGTGTGTGTTGTGTGTGTTTTTCAAGAGTCATCATCTAACAAATGTTGGAAGCTAGAGGTTTATATAGAGGAAGAGTTTAATCCTCTTTAAACTCAAACTCTAAGTAACCTAATTTGACTAGGATTTTGACCTAGTCAAAGTCCTAGTCAAACTAGTGTTTGACCTAGTCAAACGAATCCTAGCCTTCCATCTCCCCTTTCCATCTCAACCGTTGATTTTAATTTAATGGAATATTTAAATCCTATTAAATATTCCAAAAGGCTAAAGGAATAAATATAATATAATAAATAAATATTATTATTTATTCTAAGCCCATTAAATCAACCCTTTTAATAAATCCTATTTATTAATTTAATTCCCTTTATCAGATAGAAGGAATTAATTTCTCCAAGAAAATATAGGACCCGATTAAATCTAATTTAATCATTCCTTTACTCCAATATTTAATTCCAAATTAAATACTAAGTGTGTGTGGATAGTGTGTGACTCTTTAGGTTCACCATTCAGCTAGACTTGGTCGGATTCCTAGAATCCGTCCGTTACCATGGGTGGCCATCTAGCAACGGTCCATGGCACTAGAGACTAGGTGAAATATTCGGGGATGAACATTTAGGCTCTAACAGTACACTTGTCCTTCTGTCTTCGGTCTCATCACTTAGAGTCTACGGCACGGAAAAAGCAGGTACCCATTTTGGATCTAAATATCGTTCTGTCCTTACTAAACGCTGCAAGGGAAACCTTTCCCTTCTGTTCAGTCACTGTGGCCACAGATTTCAGGGACAAGACACAGAGCATACATGAGACTCAACTGTCAATACCTTTTGACAGGAGACAGATCCTTTCTTGGAAACTACTGTCACTTTGTGCACCCGAGCTGCACTAGACATGGCTTATGATTACTCAAGAGTATTTTGGCAATCTCTCACCATATCTAAGATACAGACCTGACGCACAGGTAAACTCAGCAGTTCCTCAAGTCAAAGGACTTGGCCTGTACCGTTGGAACCGGGAATACACGTCATACCTTGCTGACCATACTCAAGGTCCTCCGTAAGACGGTTCCCCCGAGTCACCTCAGTCAGCTGCTTCCTAGCACGCTGACCCACTAACACTGCTTAGACGACCTTCGTCACCCGTCGATGAAATACGACAGCAGATGCTTAGTGCAAGTCTCAAAGGGAATCCCGGTACCCATTTTCGGGATTCCTTGACTTGGAGATTTCCGGACTGATTCGGTAAGACTGATTTTATGGACCTACCTCCAAGCGTAGTCCCAGTCCCCGAAATCGTTTCTCAGTCCGTGGGCTTTGTTTGCGTAGTGAACAGAAATGTAAATGCAGATAAGTGAACGTAAACAAAGTATTGCCATATGAATTTTCACTTCTTTATTCATAAATGTTTTTTTTTATCAAATACCAAAGAATTGTCTAGACATAGGTTACATATTCCTGCCAAAATTGGCTTACATGCTCACCTATTCTAACAATCTCCCACTTGACCTTTAAAGCCAATTGCCCATATGCTTAATCCCCATCTTCTCAAGATGTTGCGTATGAGCGCTCTGTGACATAGGCTTTGTCAGCGGGTCTGCTGTGTTGTCTACCGAGTTGACTCGGTCCATCCGGACGTCACCTCTTCCTACCATTTCTCTAAGAAGATGGTAGCGTCTAAGAATATGTTTGGAACGGTGATGAGATCTCGGTTCCTTTGCTTGCGCTATAGCGCCGTTGTTATCACAGAAGATGACAACGGGCTCGGCGATGCTAGGCACCACACCCAACTCTTGGATGTAGTTTCTCATCCAAACCGCTTCCTTAGCAGCTTCTGAAGCTGCTATGTATTCAGCCTCTGTGGTGGAGTCAGCAATGGTTGCTTGCTTGGAACTTTTCCAAGCTACTACTCCTCCATTGAGTTTGAATACGTACCCCAATTGAGATTTGGCATCATCGTCATCAGACTGGAAGCTAGCGTAGCTAAAGCCTTCCAGAATCAGTTCTCCATTGCCATAGACTAAGAACATCTCCTTAGTCCTCCTTAGGTACTTAAGGATGCCCTTAACAGCATGCCCTTAGGTATGACGTGTGTTCCCAGTTTCAACGGTGCAGGTCAAGTCCTTTGACTTGAGGAACTGCTGAGTTTACCTGTATATCAGGTCTGTATCTTAGATATGGTGAGAGATTGTCAAGAAGCACTTGAGTAGTCATAAGCCATGCCTAGTACAACTCTGGTGTACAGAGTGACAGTAGTTTCCAAGAAAGGATCTGTCTCCTGTCAAAGGCATCGAAAGTTGAGTCTCACGCATGCTCTGTGTCTTGTCCCCAAAATCTGTGGCCACAATAACTGAACAGAAGGGAAGGTTTCCCTTGCGGCGTTTAGTAAGCATAGACCGACACTTAGGTCCAAAATGGGAACCTGCATTTTCCGTGCCCTAAACCCTAAGTGGTGAGACCGTAGACAGAAGGACAAGTGTACTGTCAAAGCCTAAATGTTCATCCCCGAAAATTCACCTAGTCTCTAGTGCCATGGACCGTTGCTAGATGGCCACCCATGGTAACGGACGGATTCTAGGAATCCGACCAAGTCTAGCTTAATGGCGAACCTAAAGAGTCACACACAATCCACACACACTAACTATTTAATTTAGAATTAAATATTAGAGAAAATGAATGATTAAATTGGATTTAATCGGGTCCTTTATTTTCTTGGAGAATCAATTCCTTTTATTTAATAAAAGGGATTAATCTAATAAATTAGATTTATTAGAGAATTAATTTAATGGCCTTAGAATAAATATTTATATTTATTATATTTATTTATTTGGGCCTTTGGAATATTTAATAGGATTTAAATATTCCATTAAATTAAATTAATGGTTGAGATGGAAAGGGAGAGATGGATGGCTAGGATTAATTTGACTAGGTCAAATGCTACTTTGACTAGGACTTTGACTAGGTCAAAATCCTAGTCAAAATAGACTTCTTTAGAGTTGGAGTTTAAAGAGGATTAAACTCCTTCTCTATAAATAGTCCTAGCCTTTCACTATTTGAAAAGTGATGAAATTCCAACACACACAACACACACATAATTTCGGCCTCTCTCCCTCTCCCCTACTCGTCCACCCTCTCTCTTTCTTTACAAGAAAATAATACTTGTTCTTTTGTTCTTGGAACAATAGAACTTAGGAGAATTAATACCGTTAATCAATAACGTGTTATTGATTCATCCTCTCCAAAATAATACTTTTTCGTTCCCTAGCACGACGTGCAAGATACGTGGGTGGATTGCGTGCTACTATTTGGAGAGTCTCAAACACAAGATTTGGTGCAAAACGGGGAACAACGCGAGTACCGGTTAGAAGACGAAAACGACAATCGGTAGGTTCCGATTTAATTTCTCGTTTCTTCTTATTTTTAATCCTATGGCCTCCACGACTTGTTTATGCTTTTAATTCATGAGATACACCAAACGCCCGGGAACTTCAAGGGTACACCCCTTGAACGTGTTCTTTTATTTAATTAAAGCATGTTTAAATTTTTGTATTTTAATTTTATACCGCGCTTCCGCATTCGCGCTATTTCCCGGGACGATCCACAATCTTTCAGTTAGATGATAGGTGGTTGGAAGGTAAATCTGTCTTTGTGCCTCTCCACATTTCCAATAAATAGTAAAATGTGTGATTGTGCTTTGATCAAACGCTTCCCGATTTTCACCACATCACTTTTCAAGTACATCTACCTTACAAATTGCCCCTTCTGTCGGTTAACTTAACAGATTTTGCTGATGTCATAAAAAAAATTGATGTGAACTTTTTATAATACACTCAATATGAATAGCTCTATTTTCTATGACTTAAATACCCCTATGGGGTAATTTATTATTTTTTAAAAGTTAAAAAGGATGTATACTTATAACTTTTAGTATATTTTTTATAATATTTTTTAATCACATATTGTGTATGTATAGTTTGTAACATTAATTTCTATTCCTAGCAATCAACAAAGCTTGCAAATTTTGTTGAAATTATATTATTATATTGAATGTAATAAAATAAAGTTTTGTATTATTCAAATGTTTAAAATATTGAGGCAGATTTCAATAGTTTAGCCAAGTTTACTATGTCAAATAAGAATTTAAACAAGTCCATTATAGTGTAAGTTTACTATGATCTCGACCTACCACGAGGACGGTGCTTGCAAGCGACCACGTCTATCGTCATCAAAGGGCTGATTTGGGGAGATAGATACTGAGGAGTGGTGGTACGATTTGTGAATATGACATAATTGATTATAGAGTCGTGATACTTGTTAGAATAGGTGACCAGAAAGCCGATAGGTTTGGCGATTTGTAACCTATTCGACAACTTGATATAAATGTAATATTATTATGTGATGAATAAAATGAGTATTCGTCACTTCTGGTGCTTACTTTGTTGCGCTCATTTCACATTTGTTAAAATGGTGTTTTACTTATATCGCAACAAAGCCCACAGACCATGGTTAACAACTCGTGCAGTTGGGCCATGCATTGGATGGTGGTCATGAAACCAACTGATTAAGAGTTGGGTCTGAAATGTTCCAAGTCGAGGACCTCGAGACAAGGCACTGAGAGTCCTATTGAGACTTGCGTCAAGAGTCGTGTTCATTAGACGAGTGTCGTGTTTCATTGGCTATAGGCGTGGGACGCCTACACGATCTTGATGGGTTGGTCGACTGGGATCGAGCTGACTGGACTGACTCGCGGGGATAATCATATGGAAGCCTTGGAGGCTTGGTCGGTATGATTGGTTTTCCCCGGTTCCGATAGTACAGGAGTAATCCTCAGACTTGAGGGATCATGGCAGTCACATGCACAGGACGGCTGTATCTTGGATCTGGCGAGAGGTGATCATTCTGTAAGATGATTATCATAAGCCTTGTCCAGTGTAGTCGGAATGTGTAAGGAGGACGGTGGATTCCAAGAAGAGGATCCGTGCCCTATCAGTATGTGACAGAGGTATCTCCTATGCACTCGGAGACACGTTTATGCGGTTTGAAGCTGTGGCCACAGTGGTTGGTCGAACACGGAATGGTTTCCTGTGTCGATGCAATGAAGCATACGTGGTCTCGAGTATTAAGCATAGATGCCTAGTCAAGGATGGGAACCGACGCCCAATTTCATACCCTAGACTAGGGCCGGGAGACGATAGGCGGAAGGATCGTACCCGTACGGGATCGGCGCCTAAATGTTCACCCCAATTCACCTAGTCTCTAGTGCCATGGACCGTTGCTAGACGGCCACCCATGGTAACGGGCCCTTGTGGAACACGGGCCAAAGTCTAGTTGAGGGTGAACCTAAAGGGTCACACACAAATCACCGAGGAGGTTAAGAGATTGACTTGGAGTTAATCTCGAAGGATAAATAAGTAATTGGATTACTTAAGGGAAAGTCCATTGGATGGATGGGCCGATATTGTATCGGGCCTTCGTTTAATCGGTAAATTGGATTTTCGATTAAATATGGAAAGTTGAGACATTGAGACGTTGGATCTTTTAATTGGATTAAAAGATCAATGGGAATAATTTAAATGGATATTAAATTGGATTTAATATTAGGTTCGTCGCGATTGGATTACGATAAAACCCGATCCGTTAAATTAGACCTGAGAGGAGAAATAATTCTTATTTTGGAATAGGAAGAAATTGGACTTCTTCCCTTAGATAGACATGGCCGAAATGCTCCCTTGGAGGAAGAAAAATCAGCCATGTTTCTGTTAGAATAGGCAACCATGTAGCCAATCTTGGTAGGCAAATTGTAACCTATGTCTGAACAATTTCGAGGTTTTAATAAATCATTAATGAATAAGAAGTGAAATTCATTTGGCATTTACTTTGTTTTTGTTCACTTTATCTGCGTTATATATCTGTTCACTATGCAAACAAAGCCCACGGACTGAAAACACATTTCGGGGACTGGGACTACGCTTGGAGGTAGGTCCATGAAATCAGTTCCGCCGAATCAATCCAGAAATCTCCAAGTCAAGGAATTTGGAAAGTGGGTACCGAGATTCCCCTTGAGACTTGCACTAAGCATCTGCTATCGTATTTCATCGACGAGTGACGAGGGTCGTCTAAGCAGTATTAGTGGGTTGGCCTGCTAGGGAGCAACTGACTGAGGTGACTCGCGGGAACCGTTTTACGGAGGACCTTGAGTAGGGTCGGTTAGGTATGACGTGTGTTCCCGGTTCCAACAGTACAGGTCGAGTCCTTCGACTTGAGGAATTGCTGAGTTTACATGTACATCAGGATTGTATCTTAGATATGGTGAGAGATTGCCAAGATGCATTTGAGGAGTCATAAGCCATATCTAGTGCAGCTCCGGTGTACAGAGTGACAGTGGTTTCCAAGAAAGGATATGTCTCCTGTCAAAAGGTGTTGACAATTGTGTCTCACAAATGCTCTGTATCTTGTCCATAAAATCTGTGGCCACAATAACTGAACAGAAGGGAAGGTTTCCCTTGCGGCGTTTAGTAGAGGACAGACCGACACATAGGTCCAAAATGGGTACATGCATTATCCGTGCCCTAGACCTTAAGTAGTGAGACCGTAGACAGAAGGATAGATGTACAGTAGAGCCTATGTTCATCCCCGTATGTTCACCTAGTCTCTAGTGCCATGGACTGTTGCTAGATGGCCACCCAAGGTAACGGGCGGATTCTAGGAATCTAACCAAGTCTAGCTGAAGGTGAACCTAAAGAGTCACACACAATCCGCACACATAAAAGTATTTAATTTAGAATTAAATATTTGGAGAAATGGAGCGATTAAATTGGATTTCGGGTCCTTATTTTGTTGAGAAGAATTAATTCCTTTTACTAGATAAAAGAATTTATCTAATAAATTAGATTTATTAGAAAATTAATGGGCTTGGAATAAATATTTGTATTTAATATATATATTTATTACCCTTGGAATATTTAAATAGGATTTAAATATTCCATCAAATTAAATTAATGGTTGAGATTAAAAAGGAGAAATCTATGGCTAATATTAATTTGACCAAAAGAAGCTAGATTTGACTAGGTCAAATCCTAGTTGTGGTGGAGTCGTCAAAGTGTAGGAAACTTGAAGAGGAATAAGATTCCTCTTCTATAAATACTCCTTAGCACACACATTGAAGAGGATGATGATTCTTAAAACACACACACACACACACTCGTGTGCTCTCTCCTTCTCGGCCGCATCTCTCTCTCTCATTCCAAGAAAATACTTTCTTGTTCTTTTGTTTTAGCAATTGAA
The DNA here is from genome assembly GCA_034509735.1 of Sesamum alatum. NCBI lineage: Eukaryota > Viridiplantae > Streptophyta > Magnoliopsida > Lamiales > Pedaliaceae > Sesamum > Sesamum alatum. Next base: position 13,613,641 of record JACGWO010000005.1, on the reverse strand, counting down.
CAAAAAGGAGGACTGATCTCGTAAACTAATAACGTTTGATCCATCCGTCCTCTCCTAAATAATACTTGTTCTTTCGCTAGCACGAAGTTCAAGATACATGGGTGGATTGCGTGTCAAGAATTAGAGGATCTCCTATACGAGATCTTGGAGCAAATCGGGGAACAACGCGAGTACCGGTTAGAAGGGGAAAACGACAAATCGGTAGGTTTTCGGTTTACATTTTTTGTCCTCTTTTATTTAGAATCCTATGGCCTCCATGATTATTGTGTATGTTTATTATTATTCATGAGATACACTAAACGCCCGGGAGTTTCAAGGATACACCCTTTGAACGTGTTTATTTTAATATGTTTATGCATGTTTTAAATTCTCGAATTTTAAATTATACCGCGCTTCCGCATTCGCGCTATTCCCAGGACGATCCACACGCCTACCCTAGGCTTTCAGTGGTATCAAAGCCCGGTTCGGTGTATAGGCCTAGGGTTTTGAGTGCGTTTTAAGAATGAAAATGTTTTTGGCATGTTATAATTTATTTCTTGATATTTTTATCGTAAAGCATGTTGTTTTCTTGCTTTGAATTACGTATGATTTTAGTGTTGTTGGTTTTTCTGTTTTTTCTTAGAAAACGGGGGCAAAATAGAATAAAATGGAGATAACGTCGCACGCGGCCAGCCGGTGGCTGACCGCGCACAATGAGCGCTCAGGCGAGGCGGGCGCGCACAGGAAAGGGAGCCTGTGCACGGCTGCCTTTGCCAGGCGCGCATGGCGCGCGCGGCTGGGCGACAGGCGCAGACGGGTGGCCGGGCGCGCGCGCGCGCGCCAGGCCAACACATTGGGGCGCCTACGCGTGCGGACGCGCGGCCAGGGAAGCCGCACGCGAGCACGTGCATGAGGCGGTGCCACCAGGCGCGCGCGCACCCAGACAATGGAGTCTGCGCGCGTGCGCCCGGTAGGCGCGCCCGGTAGGCGCGCCCGATGCACGCGCGACTTGCGTGCAGAAAGGCCGCGCGCGTGCCCACGCAGACGATGGAGTCTGCGCACGTGCGGCCGATGCGCGTGCACGCACGGCTTGCGCAGAGCAGGCGCACGCAGGCGGCCGACAGGTTAGCGTGCGCGGGTAGAGGTGCTTGCGCGCGCGGCAACCTGCCAGCACGCGCGGGCGTGTGCATTGCTGCCGACCAGGCGCGTGCGCAGGCAGGTAGGGGCCTACGCGGGCGCGCCTGGTCAGGCAGGCACTGTGCGCGCGCAGGGGCAGCAGGCTGGGTCTACTGACCTACGGGCGCTGGCAGAGTGCTGCCGGTGGCGGCGGCCGGTTGACGTCATCGTTTTCTCGTTATTTTAATTTTTTGAATATTCTGAAAAATTCGTTTTATTTAATTTTGCATATTTTCTCTAAGAACATTATTTGGGAGGTTGAGTTTATGGGATTTGGAATCCCAGGAATAACTTACCTGCAATAATGAGGAAGGGTCTTCCTAAACGAGAAAAATTATTGCCAATGGTTGTACCATATTTTTCATACGTAGCACATTTATTTATCGTGGATTGATGTGATTGGTAATCATGGAATATTAGCATGTGTTTATGTGATTGAATCAAGTGATTATGTGCGTATAATGGAAATGGATGATCGCGAGCCCTAGACCAAATGTATGGTTTAATTTTATATTGGGCCTGTGTGCCTCTTTCTGCTTTCTCCTTCTCCCCTTCTAGTTGCCTTGGAATAATATTTCTTTCTCCCTCCTTATGTACTCCCCCCGGGTTTTCATTAGGGTTTCGTTTTACATATGTAATGAGAGTAGAATAGGGGTGAGGATTTTATTTTTATGCATTTGGTGGAGAAGAAGAAAGGTCCACATGGAGAGCCCAGAATGGAGGATCCAAGACGTTTCCATGAAGAGTTGAAAGAGAAAAGAGACCAAGGCCCATCATAATGATGATCGGGTTATTATTAATGTAATAGTGTAGTACCAACCCTAGATTGATCATAGATCCACTGCGGGCTCAGTGGGTCACATAGGGTTCGGGCTCGTGATCATCCAACAGGGGCGTGCTAGGCGTTAATTTTGCATGTGGCTGTTATAATGAATGAATGATTTTATTTATCGTATAACTGCTATGGGATGTAATTTATTTATTTACGCATTGTGGATGAATGTGTTTATATGTATACATGAGATCTCGGTCATTTATAACTCTCACTTGGTTGCACCAATGTCCAAATATTAGACCCTAGACAAAGTGGACATGGACTCTAGGAGTTTGTCCATGCCTTCCAATCCATGGCATAGTGAGGAAGCTAATTTAGGTCGATAGCGTGGTCTCACGAGTCGTGGCACGTCTATCATACTTAAAAGAAGCTGCACTATGTCATGAACGAAAAGTAGACCACTGTTACCTGTCTCACAAGTCGTGGAGGTAGCAGCGGGTCTATGATTCAGTTGATTGGGTCGGGTCTAACGCCCGATTAGCATGATTCGCTTGGAGTCCTCGGGATCATGTGAAAGGGTGAGGCAATTATCTTGGGAATCTCGTGGAACGAGAATGGTATAGCATACCTCCCACAGAATTCTTCCCATGCGAATTGTAAAAGCGGGGTATGACAAAATTCACTGTCGATCCCAAGCCCACTAGGAAATAGTGGGAGCATTAAATGACTAAAGACCAAGCATTTAATTATTTATCAAAACTTCCGTCTTTTAAATTCTGCTGATCGCGAGTTCTATTTTTAAATGTAGATTTAAAATGTCTAAGAACCTAATATCAACCATACTTGAGACCAACTAGTTTAATGGAACAAATTACAACGATTGATTGCGCAATCTGAGGATAGTCCTAGATTACGAGAACCAAGGCTACGTCATGGACGAGCCTCTCCCTAGGACCTTGCAGGAGGGATCCACGCCAGAAGAACGTGAGACGTTCGAGACTTGGCATAAGGATAACCGGAAGGTCCGTAGCAATACTTGCCTCTATGATGAATGGGATTCAGAAGCAGTATGAAAGGCTAGACGATGTCCCTTCCATTATGGCTCGCCTTAAGGATTGCTATGCAGTCCCGGACCGGCATACTAGTTATGTCGCGACAAAGGCGTTCTTTGGAACTAAAATGACCAAAGGATCCTCTGTCCGAGAGCACGGGGTTAAAATGCTTACCCTGGTGGAAAAGCTCGAGGACCTAAAGGTAGGCCTCGATACCGAGACGTACATAGATGTGATCCTTCAGTCTCTCCCACCCTCCTTCGGCCACTTTATTGTTAACTATAACATTAACACACTTGAGAAGGGTATTCATGAGTTAATCAATATGTTGGTGCAATACGAGGCAACGACCAAAAATTCCACGCCTTCGGTATTGTTTGGCGGTGCTTCAACTTCCAAAACGAAAAGTAAGGGTGCCGAACGTTGGAAAAGGAAGAAGGGAAAGGGAAAAGCCATCAAAGCAGCTACAAACACTAAGAGTGTTCCCATTGTCAAAGAGGGGAAAGGCAAAGGAAAGGGGAAGGTTGTCTCCAAGCAACAGTCGAGGGCATATGACATATGTATCAATTGCCGTGAGAAAGGGCATTGGAAGAGGGAGTGCCCCAAACTCCTCTCGAACCAAGGTATCTTTGTGATTGAGGTTAATATGGTTACTAACTCTGCCTCTTGGGTATTAGATACCGGCTGTGGAGCTCACATTTGCAATGATTTGCAGGTGATGAAAAGAAGCAGAAAACTCGGTAGCGGGGATATGATCCTGAAGCTTGGGAATGGCAAGGCCATCTCGGCAGAAGCAGTAGGATCCGCCACTCTAGTAGTTAGTGATCATATTAGTATAGAGTTAGAGCAAGTTTATTATGTACCTAGTATGATTAAAAACATCATTTCCATTCCGTTGTTAGACGATAGTGGATATGAGTTTATGATCAATAAAAATTGCTTTTATTTGATGAGGTGTGGAATTGCTCATCTGCTTGGTACACTTAATAATGGGCTCTATATCTTACAACAAACGAACTTCGTTCTAAACTCTCAACACAAACGTAAAATAGATAACAACGGGAACGCACGACTGTGGCATGCTAGGCTAGGTCACATATCCCAAGACAGGATGAAGAAATTGGTAGACTCAAAGAACCTAGAGGTAGGGGACTTGAGTGAGCTACCAACTTGTGGGAAAATGACCAAGAAGCCCTTTGTAGGACAAAGCAGGCTTGCCACAGGTGTGTTGGACCTGGTCCATACAGACGTATGTGGACCACTAAGGACGCAGGCCCGAGGTGGGTTCTCCTACTTCATAACCATCACCGATGATCATTCACAGTATGGTTATGTATACTTGATGAGGTACAAGTCTGAAGCTGTTGAGAGGTTTAAAGAATTCAGACTTGAAGTTGAGAACCAAACCGACTGCAAAATTAAAGTCCTACGGTCAGACCGAGGCGGAGAGTACTTTAGTACTGAGTTCCTTGATTATCATAAAGAAAATGGTATAATATCTGAATGGACACCTCCCGGGACGCCACAGTTGAATGGTGTCTCTGAAAGGAGGAATCGAACCCTGTTGGACATGGTTCGATCCATGATGAGTTTTACCAAATTGCCCTTATCCTTTTGGGGCTACGCATTGGAGACTGCTGCCAAATTATTAAATTTGGCGCCAACCACTGTATTGACCAAACGCCATATGAAATATGGCACGGCAAGCCTGCGTCCTACAACTACTTGAAAGTGTGGGGTAGCCCCGCATACGTCAAGAGGTTAGTGGGAGATAAGCTAGAATCCAGGTCTAGCTTATGCAGGTTCATTGGATACCCTAAAGAAACTGCAGATTATTACTTTTATGACCCCTTGGAACAAAAGGTATTTGTTTCAAAGAATGCAGTGTTCTTTGAAGAAGGCTTTCCAAAGGATATCCTACCTGATGAACTGATCCTTGAAGAATCAAGTGATGGAAACCAGTCATCAGAGATACCCGCGGATTCCTCACTTAGAGGATTTAGGATAGATACCCGAAGGGCTGACCATCCTTGAGAAATCCAACATATTAGGCATGAACGACAGACTCAGGAAGGGCCACCCTCGGTACCTGAACCGCCGGATCCTATACAGTCAGCGCCCACAGTCACCACTGATGTTCCCATTCTCCGTATGTCAACTAGAGAGTCTCGACCTCCGGTGAGATATGGCTTTCTAAATACGACCAGTCTACTGGATAAGGATCCTAAGACATATAGGGAAGCGATGTCTGACATCGACTCCGGAAAATGGCTTGAGACCATGAAAACCGAAATGGACTCCATGAGCGAGAACCAAGTCTGAAGACCTGAAGACCCACTGAAAGGGGTTAAGATAGTTGGCTGTACGTGGGTCTATAAGTGCAAACTTGGCGTTGATAGAGAAGTCACAACATTTAAGGCTAGACTCGTAGCTAAAGGGTACACTCAACGACCCGAGGTCGATTTTAAGGACACCTACTCGCCAGTAGCCATGGCTAAATCTATTCGGATCCTGCTTGCTATAGCAGCATGGTATGACTATGAGATATGGAAGATGGACGTGAAAACGGCTTTCCTCAATGGTTTCGTTGAGGAAGAGATCTACATGGATCCGCCGGAGGGTTTCACGGTCACTGGAGAAGAACAGAAGGTCTGTCGTCTCCAGAAGTCCATCTGTGGCCTCAAACAAGCATCCCGAAGCTGGAACATTCGCTTTGATGAAGTAATACGAGGTTATGACTTCATCAAAAATGAATCCGACCCTTGTGTATATAAGAAGGTCAAGTGGGGCTCTATAGTGTTCCTACTGCTTTATGTGGATGACATTCTACTTATAGGTAATAACGTTAGAATGTTGGGTGACACAAAAGCATAGTTATCAACTTGATTTTCCATGAAGGATTTGGGTGAAGCCTCCTACATTCTAGGTATCCAGATTGTCAAGGACAGATCTAAAAGAATGTTAGGACTCACCAAGAACTCGTATATGGAGAAAGTCTTGAAAAGGTTTCAGATGGACAACTCCAAACGAGGATTCCTTCCCATTAGGCATGGGATCAAGTTATCCAAGAAACAGTCCCCGCAGACTGATGAGGAACTTGAAAGGATGAAAATCATCCCCTATGCTTCTGCCGTAGGAAGCATCCAATATGCGGTCCACTGCACTAGACCTGACATTGCTTACGCTTTGAGTGTAACAAGCAGATATCAGTCTTGTGCAGGAGAGGCACATTGGAATGCAGTTAAGGGCATCCTTAAGTACCTGAGGAGGACTAAGGAAATGTTCTTGGTCTATGGCAATGGAGAACTGATCTTGGAAGGCTTTAGCGATGCTAGCTTCCAGGCTGATGACAATGATGCCAAGTCTCAATCGGGTTATGTATTCAGGCTCAATGGAGGAGTAGTGGCTTGGAAAAGTTCAAGCAAGCAACCACTGCTGATTCCACCACTGAGGCCGAATACATAGCAGCTTCAGAAGCTGCCAAAGAAGCGGTTTGGATGAGAAAATACATCCAAGAGTTTGGTGTGGTGCCTAGCATCGCCGAGCTCGTTGTCATCTTTTGTGATAACAACGGAGCAATAGCACAAGCAAAGGAACCGAGATCTCATCACAGTTCCAAACATATTCTTAGACGCTACCACCTTCTAAGAGAAATGGTAGGAAGAGGTGACGTTCGGATGGACCGAGTCAACTCAGCAGACAACACAGCAGATCCGCTGACAAAGCCTATGTCGCGGAGCGCTCATACGCAACATCTTGAGAAGATGGGGATTAGGCATATGGGCGATTGGCTTTAAGGTCAAGTGGGAGATTGTTAGAATAGGTGACCATGTAGCCAATCTTGGTAGGCGAATTGTAACCTATGTTTGAACAATTTCGAGGTTTTAATAAATCATTAATGAATAAGAAGTGAAATTCATTTGGCATTTACTTTGTTTGTGTTCACTTTATCTGCTTTATATATATGTTCACTACGCAAACAAATCCCATGGATTGAAAATACATTTCGGGGACTGGGACTACGCTTGGAGGTAGGTCCATGAAATCAGTTCCGTCGAATCAGTTCCGTCGAATCAGTCCGGAAATCTCCATGTCAAGGAATCTCGAAAGTGGGTACCGAGATTCCCCATGAGACTTGCACTAACCATCGGCTGTCGTATTTCATCGACAGGTGACGAGGGTCGTCTAAGCAATGTTAGTGGGTTGGCGTGCTAGGGAGCAGCTGACTGAGGTAACTCACAGGAACCGTCTTATGGAGGACCTTGAGTAGGGTCGGTTAGGTATGACATGTGTTCCCGGTTCCAACAGTACATGTCAAGTCCTTCGACTTGAGGAATTTTTGAGTTTACCTGTATATCAGGGATGTATCTTAGATATGGTGAGAGATTGCCAAGATGCACTTGAGTAGACATAAGCCATATCTAGTGCAACTCTGGTGTACAGAGTGACAGTGGTTTCCAAGAAAGGATCTGTCTCCTGTCAAAAGGTGTTGACAGTTGTGTCTCACAAATGCTTTATGTCTTGTCCCTAAAATCTGTGGCCACAGTAACTGAACAGAAGGGAAGGTTTTCCTTGCGGTGTTTAGTAGAGGACAAACCGACACTTAGGTCCAAAATGGGTACCTGCATTATCCGTGGCCTAGACCCTAAGTGGTGAGACCGTAGACCGAAGGATAGATGTACCGTAGAGCCTAAATGTTCATCCCCGTATATTCACCTAGTCTCTAGTGCCATGGACCGTTGCTAGATGGCCACCCATGGTAACGGGCGGATTCTAGGAATCCAATTAAGTCTAGCTGAAGGTGAACATAAAGAGTGACACACAATCCGCACACATAAAAGTTTTTAATTTAGAATTAAATATTTGAAGAAATGGAGCGATTAAATTGGATTTAATCGGGTCCTTATTTTCTTGGGAAGAATTAATTCCTTTTATTAGATAAAAGGGATTTATCTAATAAATTAAATTTATTAAAAAATTAATGGGCTTGGAATAAATATTTACATTTAATATATATATATATATATATATTGCCCTTGGAATATTTAAATAGGATTTAAATATTCCATCAAATTAAATTAATGGTTGTGATTAAAAAGGAGAAATCTATGGCTATTATTGATTTGACCAAAAGAAGCTAGATTTGACTAGGATTTGACTAGGTCAAATCCTAGTTGTGGTGGAGTCTTCAAAGTGTAGGAAACTTGAAGAGGAATAGAATTCCTCTTCTATAAATACTCCTTAGCACACACATTGAAGGAGATGATGATTCTTGAAACACACACAGACACTCTCGTGTGCTCTCTCCCTCTCGGCCGCATCTCTCTCTCTCTCATTCCAAGGAAATACTTTCTTGTTCTTTTGTTTTAGCAATTGAACAAAAAGGAGGATTGATCTCATTAAACTAATAACGTTTGATCGATCCGTCCTCTCCTAAATAATACTTGTTCTTTCGCTAGCATGAAGCTCAAGATACGTGGGCGGATTGTGTGTCACGAATTAGAGGGTCTCCTATACGAGATCTTGGAGCAAATCGGGGAAATTAGATTGGATTACGATAAAACCCGGTCCTTTAAATTAGACCCGAGAGGAGAAATAGTTCCTATTTGGGAATAGGAAGAAGTTGGACTTCTTCCCTTAGATAGACATGGCCGAAATGGTCCCTTGGAGGAAGCAAGATCAGCCATGTTTCATGCTATGTGGTATGTTGACTTATCTCTTTTCGAAAGAGACAAATCAACTCCAATCAAGTCCTTCCCTTTTGGTATGATTTGATCATACCATAAATTCTGGTATGCTTGATTGTAGAATTAATGGTGATTGATTGGAAAGTATCTAGACATCCTTGGATGAACCTGGACACATTCCAATAATCACATTAATTATGTATATATTGTTAGAATAGGTGACCAGAAAGCCAATAGGTTTGGCGATTTGTAACCTATCTGACAACTTGATGTAAATGTAATATTATTATGTGATGAATAAGATGAGTATTCGTCACCAATGGTACCTTCTTTGTTGCGCTCATCTTACATTTGTTAAAATGGTGTTTAAATTATATCGCAACAAAGCCCACAGACCATGGATAACAACTCGTACAGTTGGGCCACGCATTAGATGGTGGTCATGAAACCAACTGATTAAGAGTTGGGTCTGAAACGTTCCAAGTCGAGGACCTCGAGACAGAGCATCGAGAGTCCTATTGAGACTTGCGTCAAGAGTCGTGTTCATTGGATGAGTGTCGTGTTTCATCGGCGACAGGCGTGGGACGCCTACACGATCTTGATGGGTTGGTCGACTGGGGTCGAGCCGACTGGACTGACTCGCGGGGATCATCATATGGAAGCCTTGGAGGCTTGATCGGTATGATTGGTTTTCCCCAGTTCCGATAGTACAGGAGTAATCCTCAGACTTGAGGGATCATGGAGGTCGCGTGCACAGGACGGCTGTATCTTGGATCTGGCGAGAGGTAATCATTCTGTAAGATGATTATCATAAGCCTTGTCCAGTGCAGTCGGAATGTGTAGCGAGGACGGTGGATTCCAAGAAGAGGATCCGTCCCCTGTCAGTATGTGATAGAGGTATCTCCTATGCACTCGGAGACACGTTCATGCTGTTTGAAGCTGTGGCCACAGTGGTTGGTCGAACAGGGAATGGTTTCCTGTGTCGACGCAATGAAGCATACGTGGTCTCGAGTATTAAGCATAGATGCCTAGTCAAGGATGGGAACCGACGCCCAATTTCATACCCTAGACTAAGGCCGGGAGACGGTAGACGGAAGGATCGTACCCATACGGAATCGGCGCCTAAATGTTCACGCCAATTCACCTAGTCTCTAGTGCCACGGACCGTTGCTAGACGGCCACCCATGGTAACGGGCCCTTGTGGGACACGGGCCTAAGTCTAGCTGAGGGTGAACCTAAAGGGTCACACACAAATCACCGAGGAGGTTGAGAGATCGACTTGGAGTCAATCTCGAAGGATAAAATAAGTAATTGGATTACTTAAGGGAAAGTCCATTGGATGGACGGGCCGATATTGTATCGGGTTTCATTTAATCGGTAAATGGGATTTTCGATTAAATATGGAAGGTGAGATGTTGAGACATTGGATCTTTTAATTGGATTTAATGTTGGGTTCGTCGTAATTGGATTACGATAAAACCCGGTCCGATAAATTATACCCGAGAGGAGAAATAATTCCTATTTTGGAATAGGAAGAAGTTGGACTTCTTCCCTTAATTAAACATGGCCGACATGCTCCTTTGGAGGAAGCAAAATCAGTCATGTTTCATGCTAGGTGGTATGTTGACTTATCTCTTTTGGAAAGAGACAAATCTGTTAGAGTAGGTGACCAGAAAGTCAATGGTATTGGCTGTTCTGAGAACCATTAGTCAATCTGTGAACAAGTAATATTATGTTAATGAATGTGGTAAGGATTCATAGGCATGAGTTTGTTGTACTTACTGCTTGCATCGTTACGATGTCACAACAAACGCCCACAGACTGAAATAACATTTTGGGAAATTGGAACTACGCTTGGAGGTAGGTTCATGAAATCAGTTTCGCCGAATCAGTCTGAAATACTCCAAGTCAAAGGAATCTCGAGACAGGGCATCGAGAATCCATTTGAGACTTGCACTAAGCATCTGCTGCCGTATTTCATCGACGGGTGACGAGGATCGTCTAAGCAGTGTTAGTGGGTCGGCCTGCTGGGGAGCAGCCGACTGAGGTGACTCGCGGGGAATCGTCATATGGAAGCCACTCGGGCTTGGTCGGTATGACTCGTATTCCCGGTTCCGATAGTACGGGATTAGTCCTCGGACTTGAGGATCACGGCAGTCCCCTACATACTAAGGCTGTATCTTGGATCTAGTGAAATTTGACCGATTATATCACATGGTCATCATAAGCCTCGTCCAGTGCAGTCGGAGTATGTAAGAACGGTGAATTCCAAGATAGGATCTGTCCCCTGTCAAAGGATATGACAGCAAGATCTCCTATGCGCTCGGAGATGGTTTAGACTCACAAAGTCTATGGCCATAGCACTTGATGTAGTGGGAAAGGATTTCCTACGTCGAGTTAAACCTATCTCGAGCATTATGCATAGTTGCCTAGTCAACGATGGGAACCGACCCCTAGACTAAAGGCCGGGAGACAGGCGACAGTAGGACCGTACCCGTACGTATCGAGCGTCGGTAGGACCGCACCTGCGTATAACTCGGAGCCTAAATGTTCACACTATAAATTCACCTAGTCTCTAGTGCCATGGACCGTTGCTAGATGGCCACCCATGGTAACGGACTACTTTGGTTATGAAATAACAAAAGGTAGGTCCAAGTCTAGCTGAAAGGTGAACCTAAAGAGTCACACCCGCTACACCAAATGAAAGGGAATTAATTTGAAATTAATTTCGGGAGAAGGTTTAATTTAATGAAATTAAATTATACTTCTTGGAGATTCAAGCTTCGATGAATTATTTGGAATAATCGGGCTTGAGTTCATAAATTAGATTTATAAATTTTACAAAGCATGGGCTTTCCTTTTAATTAGATTAAAAGGGTGAATTAATTAATTAATGGGCTTGGTATTAAATAGGATTTAATATAAAGTCCATGGACTATTTAATTTGGAATTAAATAAAGTCCATTCCATTAATTAATTAATGGGCTTAGTATATTAAATAGGATTTAATATAAAGTCCATGGGAATATTTAATTTAGAATTAAATAATCCCATTCTATGGAATTAATTAATGGGCTTGGTATTAAATAGGATTTAATATAAAGTCCATGGACTATTTAATTTGGAATTAAATAAAGTCCATTCCATTAATTAATTAATGGGCTTAGTATATTAAATAGGATTTTAATATAAAGTCCATGGGATTATTTAATTTAGAATTAAATAAAGCCCATTCCATAAAGCCCATCAAAATGGATGGACAAGATTTGATCTAGAGAATGATGAGATGAATGGCCATGATTAATTTGACTTAATCAAAGCCTAATTTGACTAGGATTTGACTAGATCAAAGTCCTAGTCAAAGTGTGTCTCTTTGGAAGAGTTTGAGAAGGAATAGGAATTCCATCTTCTATAAATACTTAAAAAACACACACTTACACCTACTATTCTCTACAACTCTCATCTCTCAAATTCCCTCTCAAATTCGTCCACTCCTCTTTCTTCTCTCCAAGAATATTATTTTGTTCTTCTTGATTTATTCAAGTAGAACGTAAGAGACGCCGGTTGCGTTAATTGATAGCGTGTACCGATGTCTCTTCTCCCCAATGATTTTCTTGCTAGCACAAGGGTTCGTTGCTTTCCGGTGCAGCGAGTGAGATGATTTAGAGGGTCTCTTCTTGAGATCTTGGTGCAAAACGGGGAACAATGCATGTAGCCGAACGAAGACAAAACTACAACCGGGTAGGTTCTTTAATTATGGTTTTCGTTTCTAATTCTATGGCCTCCATGTTGTGTTTTATTGAACATGAGATACACCGAACGCCCGAGAGAATCAAGGGCACACCCCTTGATTCGTTTATGTATATTATGCATAGTTTAAATTCCATTTAATTATGCTTTGTAATTTTTTTATTACGCACTATTTCGCGCTTCCGCTATTCGCGTTAATCTCCCGGGACGATCCACCGATTTCTTTCAAAATCAACTCCAATCAAGCTCTTCCCTTTTGGTATGATTTGATCATACCATAAATTTTGGTAGGCTTGATTGAAGAATTAATGGTGATTGATTGGAATGAATCTAGACATCATTGGATGAACCTAGACACATTCCAATAATCACATTAATTATGTATATATATTAGAATATACAACACCAAGCATAAGTGATTCATTATTCATCTTTTTCTAGGAAAAAGAGAAGACAAAAATTCCTCTCCTCTCTCTCAATTTTCGTGCTCTCTCCCTCTCTTACACTTGTGTTCTTCACTTGATTTTGAATCAAGAAGAAGAACAAAGTAAGTTTAAGAGAACACTAATTCATAGTGTTTTTCTCTTAAACCGATTCCTTCCTATACCCGTTCTTTTCTAGCAAGAAGAACGTGTGTTTCTTCCGGTGTGGTGTGGATCACCTTTGGAGAATCCATACGTTTGGATTTCGTGAGCATTCCGGAGAAGGAACAATGCTAGTAGCCGGGAGCATACGCTAAATAATCAAAGGTAACGGTTTATTACGCTTTGATTGATTTCATTTATATATCTATGCCCTATGTGTTTAAATATATGTTTTCAATATTTACACATCCTACATCGAACGCCCGGTTGAGCACCCGGGGTCCATTTTGAGGAAACCTACTCGCCCGTAGCAATGGCCAAGTCCATTCGGATACTGCTTGCCATAGCAGCATGGTATAACTATGAAATATGGCAGATGGACGTGAAAATGACATTCCTCAATGGTTTTAGTAGAGAAAGAGATCTATATGGATCAGCCGGAAGGTTTCACAACTGTTCGAGAAATGCAGAAGGTCTGCCGTCTCCAAAGGTCCATCTATGGCCTCAAAAAGCTTCCCGAAGCTGGAACATACGTTTTCATGAAGTCATACGGGGATATGATTTCATCAAGAACAAGTTCGATCCTTGTGTATACAAGAAGATCAGTGGGAGCTCAGTTGCGTTTCTGGTGCTTTACATGGATGACATCTTGCTCATTTGGAATGATGCTAAGATGTTGGGTACCACTAAAGCGTGGTTGTCAACATAATTCTCCATGAAGGATATGGGCGAGGCATCCAATATCCTTGGCATCAAGTTCTACAGGGATAGATCTAGAAGGATGTTAGGAATGGCCCAGTCCTCGTATATTGAGAAAATTTTGAAGGGATTCAAGATGGAAAACTTAAAATGAGGATTCCTTCCTATGAGGCATGGACTTAAGTTATCCAATAAGCAGTCTCCTAAGACTGATGAGGAGCTTAAACGGATGTTGGACATCCCCTATGCTTCAGCTGTAGGCAACATACAGTATGTTGTTCAGTGCACTAGGCTTGATGTGGCTTTCGCTTTGAGCGTAACTAGCCGATATCAGTCGTGTGCCGGGGAGGCACACTGGAGTGCAGTCAAGACTATCCTGAAGTACCTAAAAAGGACTAAGGACATGTTCTTGATTTACGGTGGTGGAGAGTTGATATTGGAAGGCTATAGCGACGCTAACTTCCAGTCGGATGACGATGATGCCAAGTCTTAGTCTGGTTATGTGTTCAGACTTAATGGTGGCGAGGTTGCTTGGAAGAGTTCCAAGCAGGCTACCACGGCGGACTCCACCACAGAGTCTGAATACATAGCAGCTTCGGAAGCTGCTAAGGAGGTGGTTTGGTTGATGAGCTACATCCAAAGGTTGGGTGTAGTACCTAGCACGGCTAAGCCAGTAGTTATCTTCCACGATAACAGCGGGGCGATAGCGCTAGCAAAGGAACCGAGATCTCATCACGATCCAAGCATATTCTCAGACGCTACCATCTGCTTAGAGAGATGGATAGAAGGAGTGGCGTTTGGTTGGACCGAGTCAGCTCCGCAGAAAACATAGCAGATCGACTTGCTAATCCCATGTCGCAAGTTGCCCATACTCATTGTCTGGATAAGAGGTTCCAAGTCAATGGGTGATTGGCTTTAGGTCAAGTGGGAGATTGTTAGAATAGGTGACCAGAAAACCGATAGGTTTGGCGATTTGTAACTTATTCGACAACTTGATGTAAATGTAATATTATTATGTGATGAATAAAATGAGTATTCGTCACTTCTGGTGCTTACTTTGTTGCTCTCATTTCACATTTGTTAAAACGATGTTTTACTTATATAACAACAAAGCCCACAGACCATGGTTAACAACTCGTGCAGTTAGGCCACGCAATGGATGGTGGTCATGAAACCAACTGATTAAGAGTTGGGTCTGAAACGTTCCAAGTCGAGGACCTCGAGACAGGACATCGAGAGTCCTATTAAGACTTGCGTCAAGAGTCATGTTCATTGAACGAGTGTCGTGTTTCATCGGCGACAAGCATGGGACGCCTACACGATCTTGATGGGTTGGTCGACTGGGGTCGAGCCGACTGGATTGACTCGCAGGATCATCATATGGAAGCCTTGGAGGCTTGGTCGGTATGATTGGTCTTCCCCGGTTCCGATAGTATGGAAGTAATTCTCAGACTTGAGGGATCATGGCAGTCATGTGCACAGGACGGTTGTATCTTGGATCTGGCGAGAGGTGATCATTCTATAAGATGATTATCATAAGCCTTGTCCAGTGCAGTCGGAATGTGTAGCGAGGATGGTGGATTCCAAGAAGAGGATCCGTCCCCTGTCAGTATGTGACAGAGGTATCTCCTATGCACTCGGAGACACGTTCATGCTGTTTGAAGCTATGGCCACAGTGGTTGGTCGAACAGGGAATGGTTTCCTGTGTCGACACAATGAAGTATACGTGGTCTCGAGTATTAAGCATAGATGCCTAGTCAAGGATGGGAACCGACGCCCAATTCCATACCCTAGACTAAGGCCGAGAGACAGTAGACGGAAGGATCGTACCCGTACGGAATCGACGCCTAAATTTTCACGCCAATTCACCTAGTCTCTAGTGCCATGGATCATTGCTAGACGGCCACCCATGGTAACGGGCCCTGGTGGAACACGGGCCCAAGTCTAGCTGAGGGTGAACCTAAAAGGTCACTCAAAAATCACCGAGGAGGTTAAGAGATTGACTTGGAGTTAATCTCGAAGGATAAATAAGTAATTGGATTACTTAAGGGAAAGTCCATTGGATGGATGGGCCGATATTGTATCGGGCCTTCGTTTAATCGGTAAATTGGATTTTCGATTAAATATGAAAAGTTGAGATGTTGAGACGTTGGATCTTTTAATTGGATTAAAAGATCATTGAAAATAATTTAAATGGACATTAAATTGGATTTAATGTTGGGTTTGACGCGATTGGATTACGATAAAACCCAATCCGTTAAATTAGACCCGAGAGGAGAAATAATTCCTATTTTGGAATAGGAAGAAGTTGGAATTCTTCCCTTAGATAGACATGGTTGAAATGCTCTCTTGGAGGAAGCAAAATCAGCCATGTTTCATGGTAGGTGGTATGTTGACTTATCTCTTTTGGAAAGAGACAAATCAACTCCAATCAAGTCCTTCCCTTTTGGTATGATTTGATCATACCATAAATTTTGGTAGGCTTGATTGTAGAATTAATGGTGATTGATTGGAATGAAACTAGACATCATTGGATGAACCTGGACACATTCCAATAATCACATTAATTTTGTATATATATGAAAATATACAACACCAAGCATAAGTGAATCATAATTCATCTTTTTCTAGGAAAAAGAAGAAGGAATTTTCGGATCTCCTCTCCCCCTCTCAACTCACGGTTTTCACTCCCCCTCTCTACTAGTGTTCTTCACTTGGTTTTGAATCAAGAGGAAGAACAAATAAGGTTTAAGAGAACATTAATTCATAGTGTTCTTCTCTTAAACGATTCCTTCTAAACCTGTTCTTTTCTAGCAAGAAGAACGTGTGTTTCTTCCGGTGTGGTGTGGATCACCTTTGGAGAATCCATACGTTTGGATTTCGTGAGCATTCCGGAGAAGGAACAACGCAAGTAGCCGGGAGCATACGTTAAACAATCAAAGGTAACGGTTTTATTACGCTTTGGTTGATTTAATATATATCTATGCCCCATATGTTTAATATACGTTTTTAATATTTATACATCCTATATCGAACGCCCGGTTGAGCACCCAAGGGTACACCCCTTGGGATTCGTTTATTTAAATTAGATTTAAATTTACGCACCATTTCTCACTTTCTCGCTTCCGTTCGCGCTCTCGGGCGGATCCGCTTGTCCTTCAATACTGGGATTAGTTAAAACTAGATAAACAAGGAAAAAGAAAGAGAAAGGTAGAGTGAGGAACACGGTGGAAAGAAAACAAAAAAAATTAAATATATTTTTGTCCACTTCTGTTTTCAATTTTATTGAATTATTTTTAATTTTATAAATGAGGAAAAAATGATCATTTAAGCACCTATTTTTAAATTCAACTAACACCTATTAGCTAGAGGGGGCAATTTGTAATTTTCACAATAAGAGGGGGGAATTATATATTTCCATAGTAGCATGGGAGGTCAATGTAATTAACACTAATAAAAAATTAAATGTAATTCCGAAATAGAAATATGATGAACGAGAGCATTGCATTTTTCGTACCATGGTATAGGAAGTCTTTCAAGTCAGGCACCATGCTTTACAAAAATACCAAATTTGGTGCCATATAAAGGGGTCAATTGTCTTATTGGTACTGGATTTCACAAGACATGCACTTTGAATACCTTATTTTCAACTTTAGTCCCTTTCCTTCGAGATAGTTATAGTTTTGGTGCTATAAGTTTTTAAGCATAGCATAAATATTACATTTACTATTGTTTGATCAGGCCCCATATGCTTCTGCAATAGAATTAAATCTCTAGAAATTCGTACTTTGGTTTGACCACTTTCCCACCGAGTATTCCAAGCCCTTGATTTTACGTACTTTCTCCAACCACAATACCGCAAAAGATGATTTGTAGGTACTTGGCTCCTTCAACAACAAACAACACAACCTTATTTCATTTCCTACCTTAGGGCATAGAAACACTCCAGAATATGAGCTCAACAAATTTTTTTAAAATATTGCATAGACATTCTCTTCATCTTCCGGAGGAGATAACTAGGTAGCCTCTCATGGATAAGAGGACTGCACTTGTTGGGAAATCCCCATACCCTGAAAATTCTAACACTCAGAAAACTTACAAAGAAACAAATATTATTTGCCACAGATCGAGAAATTTTTCGATGATCACCATTTGCTTCCTATCTCTTTATTTATAATAGCCCGAGAACTTCAATCACGGACTTCAAACTCGATAGATGACGTCATTTCGTTCTTAATCTATTTTGGCTCCCTACTTTCCAGCTATGTCCATTATGACTTGTCGGCCACTTGCGTTTCCAACTGTAAGCACTTGCATTTCTAACTATGGGCCCTTTTTGTTTGATTATTCAGACGTTCTTTTCCTTGAATTTTTACATTATGAGGTTCTTATCTCACCTTTTAATTTCTTTTACGTCTTTTACCCTTCTCTGGTTTGGATTCAGGTTTCTTCTTTGTTATCCGAATCTTTATTCCAAGCAAAGGTATTTCCTGTTTCTCACAATAAGGGCATATATGGTTGTGTCATTGTCCGACATATATCATGTTGGATGCCTTCTTCCTAATGGCTTTTGTTGCGAGTAGCTTTTTTCCCAGATCAACATTATCTTCTTTTCGATTAAGCTCTCCGTAAACTCAATACTATTTCCTGTCATGGAATTTAATAGAAATGATCCATTTAATATATTTGAAAGTATTTTTAAATAAAAAATTGACATTGTCTATCTCTTTGTGATAGATCCAGAAATCCCAAGCCCTTCTAATGGAGATTTCATCTTCTTCGATGGTTGAAACCAAGGGGCCTTCTCCTGTTGCAATCTCCATTTGATTGAATGTTGCCATATCGAATCTCTATAATCTGATGAAATGAAATGATAGATGATAACCCTTTCCTGCAATTTTTTGAGCTGTGGAAATAAACTTAAGCTCCAAAATATTGCCTTGTTTCAAGTGGGGATTATTTTGCAAATTGTATACCACCCCACCAATCCATTCTAAAAGGTTTGAAATTTTCAAAATTCGAAGTGTTCTGGTATGAACTTAAGCAAGAGCCCATAAATCATACTAGTCTCGAACTTCTTCTGGGTTAGATCCCTCAAGCATCCTGATCCTATTATATTTTTTGGATGTGTTATGAGGGTTTTGCTTGGTTTAATGCCTTTACGGGAAGCAAGTTTTCTCATATTCTTTGATAGACCTGCCAAGCATAAACAAAAGAAATAGATTCGAGGTGCCTGTCACAACCTAAGGTTATCTCTTCCTCTTTGAACCCAAAGGTGTTGGGTAACTTGAACCATCAGGAATTTGCACTTCCTCTAGCTTAATTGTTTCCTTTTGACCAAAGCCTGGTGATGGCCTTGTGCAAACAGTACTTGAATCTGCCGCTCCAAATATAGAGTCCTATACTCTAGATGCAGGTGTAGAGCTCTGAGCTCATAATTCTTGGGTTATCACCGATGGTGATGCCTTTTGAATTGGTTCCATGAGTTTGTCCCATAATGTCCAGTAATTCCAGCCAAAATACTTCCTTTAGTGTCTTCAATGGTGTTATCCCATCCGACTTTTATTGAACCTTCCAGGCTTAACTCAAATAGTTGTATGAAGTTCTCCCTGTCGTGTTTTAGTGTGGTTGCATCTTCATGGTTGCAACCCCTTCATCTATCAACTTCTCAATGTTTCGAAAGTTGATAATATCCACGTTAAGTATAATGCCATATGGATGTAAGGCCTGGAGGAAAGTCCTTGCCCAAGTTGTATGTTCAAGTACTCTTTGTGGATTTCATCCTGGATTTCTCTTAATCTAGTTCCTATAAATGTTGGGGTAGGGTTGGTGTTGAAATCCGCACTTTCTCCCACTGGATGATCCTGTGAGGGATCATTTGAGCCTGTACTTCCGCTAACCGGTGGTATTGCTGGAGCGATTTCGTTAGTATGGAAGTTGACTAGATCTACAAATCCAAGTTGGGAAAAAGATTATGCTAACTCCTACAGATCTGATAGATCTACCCTTGATATCTCCATTATTTTATGGACTTATGACTTCAAGGATTAGATCATCTTGTACCTTTGCCTTTGGAATCTCCGTTGCCTTTCCCTTTTGATGTAGAAGGGATACTTGTCCGAAGGCATCATTGATATGATCTTGGTAGGATCTGGATGTCTTAGGGGTATTCCTTTGGTTTCTCTTCAGATCTATAACTTCAGCTCTCAGATGTGTAAGATCCTTGCGTAGTCGGGAAGGATCTTTAGGATCTCATCTTTTGCTCAAGAGATCTATTTTCATAGGTATATGGATTAACTTATGTCCGTAATCTTGAACTATCTTCTGGATCCCCCTTAGATCTTGAGAGTCTCTTTAGGTATCTAGCTCGAATTCTTTGTTAGAATAGGTGACCATGTAAGCCAATTTTGGCGGGTATATGTAACCTATGTCTAGACAATTTCAGGTGTTTGATAAATCATTAATGAATAAAGAAGTGAATTTCATTTGGCATCACTTTGTTTGTGTTCACTTATATTTGTTTTCCATATCTGTTCACTACGCAAACAAAGCCCACGGACTGAGAATCAATTTCGGGGACTGGGACTACGCTTGGAGGTAGGTCCATGGAATCAGTCTTCCCGAATCAGTCCGGAAATCTCCAAGTCAAGGAATCCCGAAAATGGGTACCGGGATTCCATTTGAGACTTGCACTAAGCACCTGCTGTCGTGTTTCATCGACGGGTGACGAGGGTCGTCTAAGCAGTGTTAGTGGGTTAGCATGCTAGGACGCAGCTGACTGAGGTGACTCGCGGGAACCGTCTTACGGAGGACCTTGAGTATGGTCAGCAAGGTATGACGTGTATTCCCGGTTCCAACGGTACAGGCCAAGTCCTTTGACTTGAGGAATTGCTCAGTTTACCTGTACGTTAGGGCTGTATCTTAGATATGGTGAGAGATTGCCAGAATTCTCTTTGGTAGTCATAAGCCATGTCTAGTACAGTTCTGGTGTGCAAAGTGACAGTAGTTTCCAAGAAAGGATCTGTCTCCTGTCAATAGGTTTTGGCAGTTGAGTCTCATGTATACTCTAGGTCTTGTCCCTAAAACTGTGGCCACAGTGACTGAACAGAAGGGAAGGATTCCCTTGCGGCGTTTAGTGAGGACAGACCGACACTTAGGTCCAAAATGGGTACCTGCATTATCCGTGCCCTAGACTCTAAGTGATGAGACCGAGGACAGAAGGACAAGTGTACTGTTAGAGCCTAAATGTTCATCCCTGAATATTTCACCTAGTCTCTAGTGCCATGGACCGTTGCTAGATGGCCACCCATGGTAACGGAAGGATTCTAGGAATCCGACCAAGTCTAGCTGAAAGGTGAACCTAAAGAGTCACACACTATCCACACACATTTAGATATTTAATTAGGAATTAAATATTGGAGTGAAGGAATGATTAAATTGGATTTAATCGGGTCCTTTATTTTTCTTGGAGAAATAATTCCTTCTATTAGATATAAGGAATTAAATTGATAAATTAGATTTATCAAAGGGATTTATTTAATGGGCTTAAATAATATTTATATTTATTTTAGCCTCTTGGAAATATTTAAATAGGTTTTAAATATTCCATTAAATTAAATTAAATCAACGGTGAGATGAATGGGAGAGATGGATGGCTAGGATTGTTTTGACTAGGTCAAAACACTACTTTGACTAGGACTTTGACTAGGTCAAAATCCTAGTCAAAATAGGGTTCTTGAAAGAGGAGTTTACAGAGGATTAGACTCCTCTTCTATATAAACCCCTAGCATCCTGCAAGTTGAAGGATGATGAAACTCCAACACACACACAACACACACACACTTTTCGGCTCTCTCTCCCCTCTATCTCGTCCGCCCTCTCTCTCTCACACACTCCAAGAAAATTATTTTCTCTTAGTTCTCTTGTTCTTGGAACATTAGAACTTTGATGAATCAATACCATTAATTCATAATGTGTTATTGATTCATCCACTCCAAAATATAAACTTGTTCGTTGCTAGCATGACGTGCAAGATATGTGGGTGGATCGTGTGTCACGATTTGGAGGGTCTCAAAAACGAGATCTTGGTGCAAAACGGGGAACAACGCGTGTAGCCGTTGAAGACGAAAACGACAACGGGTAGGTCTCGTTTATGATTTTCGTCCCTTTTAATTTTCTACCCTATGGCCTCCATGATTCTTTTATGTTTTATTATTCATGAGATACACCGAACACCCGGGAATTTCAAAGGCACACCCTTTGAAACGTGTTCTTTAATTTAAAAGCATGTTTAAATTCCATATTTAATTTTTAATTATACCGCGCTTCCGCATTCGCGCTTTTCCCGGGACGATCCACAATTTCTTTCATTCTTTCCAATCAGTTCCTAACTGTATTGGTTGATGAATTAACCCTATCCGTCTCGTCTTGCTGGAATTCTACCATGGATTTATCGTTATTTACTCTATTAGCAATATATATATATATATATATATTTCCTCCATTTGTTTTCTCATTCCCACTGATAATACCGGTACACAATCTTTGAGAAAATGTAATCAAATCACCAACAAAGGCATTGATGTTTGAATTCAATTTTTTTATTTGAGGGCTTTGGTAGTAATTTTATTTTTATTTAAACTTAATAGTTTAGAATAAAATAATAACAATACTCATTTTGATGAATATTTTTATTAATAAAAATGATTTTTGTTCTTGTTTGATGAATATTTTTATTAATAAAATAATACCCTTGTTCTTGTTTGATGAATATTTTTATCATTAAGCTTTTAAAATATTTGATATACTAAAATTATTTTCGTATAAGATTAACTTTTTTATCTTTCGAGATAAATAAAAAGAAATGGTTAATCGATAAAATTACAAAAATTAGTCTATTCTTCTCAATCTATTTTCTTCGTACCAAACAAGGGGAAGTATTTAAAATTTACTCTCCTTCCAATCATACCAAACAACTTGAAGAAAAAACTATTATTCTTTTCCTCCTCCTTTCACTTCCCCTTTACACTCATTTGAGCCAACGATCCTAAATTTGGATTCATGAAAAACTACGGTATCCAAATTACAAAGTGCTATATACTATGGTACCATTTTTACCTTTTACTCTGTGAGCAATTATAATATTTATTTAATAATGAATTAGTTAACTTAGATGAAAACACTAAAATAAAAGAGAAAATTAGAGAAAAAAAAAACAATATCTTTAATATTGTTACTGATTATATGAATTTAGTAATACATATTTTATTTTATCACAATAATGTGTTTCTTAATTTTAATAGTGACAATTATCTTTTAAAGTCGTTGACAAGAATTGGTGACTAAAATTTTCTTAGTGATCACTCGTGGATATAGACGTTTTAATTGTTGTCGCTATAAATTATGTTTATTTATTGCTTAGTTATGCACAATTCTTATCACAAGTAATTATATTGTCACTAATATCAAAATTTATGTCACATAAATTTTTTTTCTCACAACTTTACGATAATCTCAGTTGAGAATTTATCAATAATATTATCTTTTATTCTAGTTTTAGCAAAATTATTATCGCTTAACATATATTTCGGATATACATCCATATTTACAGACTTTGTAGTCTTCTAAATTTGGTATTGAGATGAAAACTGATCTTGGACATATGATATATGAGATAGATTTCGAGATCTCTCAAGTTCATCTGGGATCAGGACTCCTCTTGCCTACACCTATAAATAGGGTGCTTTTATGGATCTAAGAGTACAAATTCATTCTATGTATAATACTCTCCCTATTCTCTCTTGGAGAATCACCAAAGTCTCCGAGGGTTTAAGGCGTGTAAATTGGGTGGATAGCTATGATAGCAGTCCACTTGGAGTCAGAAAAGGGTGCTTGTGACAACGCTTGGAAAAGGAGGTGCTTGCAGATCCACGTGGTCATAGGAAGCTTGTAGGCGAGCCACAAAGGTCCCAGAATCGGTGATTAATTTTGGTGCAAGCTATTATACTAAAATATTGAGGTAATCATCGGAATCCTTTACGTGCAATGTGTATTAATGTGTGCCACCTATGTGCTTCATTTCCAACAATGATATCAGAGCCATTAGGGCTTGTAGTGTCATTATTTTACAGAGCATTAATATATTTAAATTTATGCTATGAGAATATTTTAATGTCTTATGGAGCATGAGATTAAATATGTGATTTAAACCCATTTGTTTATTTAAAATCGAAAATTTGATTTTACGTGGATTCATGGAAGTTCGTAGTTTTTTTTTCTACAATATGTAGATCTTAATGTGAAGATCATATGGTTAAAATTTGGTAGAAAATACATGAATGGTTTATGAGAAAAATGAAACCTATATTAAAATTATTTTTCTTGAACAAAAATCGAACTTGATTTACTGTTTTATCTTAATATTTTTGTGCTATATTGTTAGACGTGAAAAACAGGTTCAAAATGGTGTTTGGTTCATCAAAAATGGACCTCGTACCATCGCCGCGTTAACTGCTAGCGCACGACCAATGGCCTGCTGCGCCAACCGCGCGGCAACTATGCGGTGTGCTGGCTTGCACCAACAGGAGCTGAGCTAACTCGAGCCGAGCTAAGTCGTCAAGTTGGCCTAATGGGAATTTTTCATTTTTTTTTTGTTTTTTTTTCCTATTTTTCCTGTTTTTAGGGGATAAAAAGAAAACAAATCATTCTTTTTTTGTTTCAAAGGAAATTGACCTTTTTTTATTGATTAATATTTTTTCCTAAGTTCCAAAAATTATCTATTTTTCTATGGATGATTAAATATGGCTTAGAAAATAACACACTTTATATTTTTGCATTTCTTTGTAAATGCAAATTATGCCTATATATGTTGATTGTCAAATGGCACATGAGTTGAAACTCGGGTGCTCATGAATATTGTGGACTATTTTATTTCTGTTTGAAATTATTCATTGAGATGGTGATAATGTGGTATCCCCTTATTTTTAGATTGATGTAGTAGGCCCAAGAAAATGTAATGTATTTTATGTGACATGTAGTCTGGGGCCCATTTTGAGGCCATGTATTTTATTTTAAGATATGTTTTTTCTAATTATTAGGATAGGACATAAGCTTATATCAACATGAAGAACCGAATTTAACCCATGTTATATTATTGATTGCATGTTTTTTTTATGGGCATATGCAATTTTATTCTTGGATTGGTAATTTTGATTATGACCTTTCATTATTGTGGGAGATGATTTACTAGCTTGGATGCGAAATTGTTTATCCCACTAAATTAAAGAAGTAATAATTTTATTTAGATCTGGAATAACATTAAAGAATAGTACCTAACATAAATGCGCTTGTAATACAGTAACATAGACAAAAATAGGTTTTTCTAACCTTCATGGTGGTGGCATATTAGATGGCCAAAACTATGCAGTGTGGCATAGAAAAATTCAATATTTTCTGCATCGCAGAAAATTCTTGATCATCTCACTACTAGCATGCCTGAGCCACTAGAGCCTGAAAATGGACAAACTGCCGAATATTGTCGCAAATTGCACGTGCACAATAAGTGGCGGGGTCAAGATTTTGAATGATCGCTTTACCATGCTAATATGCATGCATGAGAATCTGATCTGTGAATATGAGAAATATCCAATGGCCAAAGAGTTGTGGTAAGTTTTGAAGGTCGCATATGGTAGCACTTTTGCTATGAGACTAAGGGCACTAACCTTTATGTTCGATCAATTCGTTCCTGACCCTAAACGCTCGATGATCCAACATCTGGATGTGATGAAGGACACGAATCTAGAACTCCAAAATACCGCTTGTGATCTTAGTGACGAACAACTTGTTGGAATCTGAACGTGCTCAGCAGGCTACCCTTGCCGCACATGCCGGTCAGTGTAAGCCCCTTAAAGGCAGGCGTTGGAATAAATGGACTGGTGTAAGATGGAGTGAGAGGCAAAGCCAAAGCCAAAGCCAGAACTTGGCCTCATAATGTGACAAGACTATGAAGTGTAGCCGACGAACGTAGGGTGGAAAGAAGAACATAGTCCAGGCCAAATGCTATAACTATCAAAAGATAGGTCACTTTGCTCGTGATTGAACTGAGCCAAAGAAGGTAGACTTAACCCAAGATTTCCAAGTTCTTTTGTATGCTCACATATTTTTATGACTAATTCTCTCATTGGTTGGATTATAGATACAGGCGCAACCAAACATGTGACAAAGGATCGAGTTGGATTTGTATATTTCCATCGAGTGCCAGGATGCTGCCATTATATTGCTATGGAGAATGGCACACAAGAGCAGGTCCTTGGAATTGGTTCATACCAACTCAAGCTCACCACTGGGCATGAGCTACTCCATAGTGATATGAAATATGCACTTAACATTCGATGTAATTTACTTTCAGTTACTGCATTGATGGGAAATGGTTTTTATATTCTATTTGAACAGATGGGTTTGTCTACTTATTTTGGGAAAAGACCTCTATGGCTTGGGATTTATAAATAATGATTTTTTCGTGCTAGAGTTAGCAAATGAATACATTTCTTATGTTGTTTCTTCTATTGATAATATCTTTGTTAATTAGAATCCGAGATTGGGACACATAGGACAAGAAAAGATGATTAGGTTAGCTCGAGAAGGCCTATTAACTTCTCTTGCTAAAGTCAACCTTCTTCCATGTGAACCATGTTTTGCAGGGAAAGCCTGCCAAAAGCCTCTTAGGAAAGCTAAGAGGTTAGTCACCCGTTAGAGTTAGTCCACTCATACAATATGCGGGAAAAATGAATGTGAGAGCACGTCATGATGCATATTATTTTCTCACTTTATTATTTGCGCTATGGATCAGTAATTCAAGCAAATTTTTGAAGAAAAAAGAATCATACGGCAATTAACGACTGCACATACTCCACAAAAAAAATGGGATTGTAGAGAAGGATCAGAACACTTCTGGAAATGGCCAGATCAATGATCACACAAGCAAATCTTCCAATATCATTTTAGGAAGATGCAAGTTTGATTGTTGCCTACATCTTAAACCGTGTGTCCTTCATATCTGTTCATTCGGCTCCTTATGAACTATGGCATGGCAAAAAGCCCAATTTTGAAGGCTTAAGCCCATGGGGATCGGCAGGGTTTGTTCATAGTACCCTCATAAATATAGAAAATTGGGTCCTAGAGCAAGCAAACTTATCTTTGTAAGATATTGTGAGCAGTCTAAGGGCTATGTGATGTACAATGAACGCCCTAACAGAGGAATGACATTGAGTCCTGCGATGTAGATTTCCTCAAATATGATTTCTAGAGCATAAGTGAAGTCAAAGGGAACCTTGAACTATTCAAGTTATGAGATTCTCATGGCGGCGCATCTATCCCTGTCAAGGGTGAGACTCCACATTCTTACCCAACAATCGACAGGGATAATGAAAGCGACCCCAAATTAAGTGGGAGTTGTTTTCTTAGAGGAACATAACTCTCAAAATCCACAAACGTGAAGAATCAAACATGGAGGAGTACCCCGTCATTGATACGAGATTGAGGGGGAATCCTTTGTTTGTGCTTCTATGGATATGGATGAACAAACTACTTATGAAGAAGTTGTGACTTCACCCAATGCAAATGAGTGGATAACTACAACATAGAAGAGACTACCTCTATGGCTAAGAACAATGTTTAGAAGCTAGTTGATCTTCCAGCTGGGTGTAAGACCACGGGGAACAAGTGGGTTCTAAAGGCCAAACGTAAGGTAGATGGAAGCAACAACAAGTTGAAAGCTCGATACGTGGTGAAGGGTTATACCTAAAAATGGGGTATAGATTATGAAGAGACATTCTCCCCAGTGATGAGGTTTGCCTCTGTTTGCCTACTTCAAGCCATTGTCGCCCACATAGATCTTGAATTATTTCATATAGATGTATAGATAGCATTTCTCAAGGGAGAAACTAGATAAGGAGATCTATATGGATCAACCTAAAGTTTTTCAACAAAGTGTGCCACATAAAACGTTTCCTTTTTTGCCTGAAACAATCAGCCAGGCAGTGGTACTATCAATTTCATTAAGCTATCACCTCGATAGCTTCACGATGGTTGAGGAGGATCAATGTGTGTATGTCAAGAGAAGTGGAATGATTTTTTTGATTCTTTCGATGTATGCGGACAATATTTTGTTGAGAGAAAATGACATGAAAATGATTGTCCCCACTCAGAAGTGGTTGTCCTCAATATTTGCAATGAAGGACATGGGAGAAGCTGAGTACATGCTTGGTGTTAAGATTCATCGAGATTGCTCTAAGAAACTTTTCAGCTCGTCTCAAGAGACTTGTATCAAAAGGATCACATAATGATTTCTTATGCATAATGCTAATCTTGTTGACACACCCATGGATAAAAGTTGTGTTCTTAGAAGAGAGTTGTGCCCTAAGACAAAAGAAGAAAAGAAACACATGGCTAAGGTTCCATATGTTAGCACTGTAGGAAGTTTGATATACACTATGATGTGTGGTGAGCAAGTATCAAAATAATCTTGGACCTGACCACTAGGTAGCAGTCAAGAGAATGCTTAGATATCTGAAAGGAACAAGTGATCTAGCTTTGGGCTACCTGAAGGGACAAGCGGATCCGCCCGATGAGCACGATTTGAAGCGAGAGAATGCGGTAAATTAAAGTTTAAATAGCATAATCGTAAAATCCCAAGGGGTGTTTCCCTTGGGTGCTCAACCGGGCGTTCGATGTAGGATGTAACAATACTAAATACACATATTCAACATAGGGCATAGATAAAACAATAAACTGCGAAAGTGTAATTAAACTGGTGTTACCTTTGTAGTTTATATCTCAATCGACTACTTGCGTTGTTCCTTTCCGGAAACGTTCACCAAGTTCAAAATTATGAACTTCCCAAAGGTGATCCACACCACACTGGAAGAGATACTCGTATTCCTTGCTAGAGGAAAACGGATCTAGGGAGGTTTTGGTTTAAGAAGAAAAACACTATCAATTAGTGTTCTTCTTAAACTCAATTTGTTCTTCCAATTGATCCAAAAACAATTGAAGAACACAAGTGTAGAGAGGGAGAGATGGCCGAGAGCTAGAGGGAGAGAGTGTGTGATTTTTCTTCTTATTTTCCTAGAAAAGATGAATAATGAATCTCATGCCTTGATGTTAGTATATACTCATATATATAAACATAATTAATGTGATTATTGGAATGTGTCTAGGTTCATCCAAGGATGTCTAGATACATCCCAATCAATCACCATCAATTCTTCAATCAAGTCTACCATCTTTTAAGATATGATCAAATCATACCAAAAGGGAGGGGCTTGATTGGAGTTGATTTGTGTCTTACCAAAAGAGACAAATCAATTACATCTAGCATCAAACATGGCCGATTTTGCTCCCTCCAAGTAGCATTTTTGGCCATGCTTACTTAGGGAAGAATTCAGACTTCTTCCTATTCCAAAAATGGAATTAACACACGTCTCGGGTCAAAATTTAACAGATCGAGTTCCACTTTAATCCAATTACAACGAACTCAAAAAATTAAATCCAATTTAATTTAATGTCCACTTAAATAATTTCCATTGATCTTTCAATTAAATTAAAAAATCCCAACTGAAGGACAAGCGAATCCGCCCGGAGCGCGAGCGGAGCGAGAAAGCGTAAATAAATATGATAGCATGAATTAAATCGCATATAAAAGTGAAATCCCAAGGGGTGTACCCTTGGGTGCTCAACTGGGCATTCGATGTAGGATGTATTAATATTTAAACATATATTATATATAGGGCATAGATTAAATGTAAATCTACAAAAACGTAATTAACCGTTACCTTTGTAGATTTCACGTATCCGCGGCTACTTGCGTTGTTCCTTCTCCGGAGTGTTCACAAAGTTCAAACGTATGGACTCTCCAAAGATGATCCACACCACTCTGGAAGAAACTCACATTCTCCTTGCTAGAAGAAAATGAATTTGTGAAGGAATCGAGGGAGAGAGTGGCCGAGAGTGTGAGGGAGAGAGGAGGCTGAAAATTGTTTCTTCTTTTTCCTAGAAAAGATGAATTATCATTCTCTTGCACAAGGTGTTGTATATACTCATATATACACATAATTAATGTGATTATTGGAATGTGTTTAGGTTCATCCAATGATTTCTAGATACATCCCAATCAGTCACCATTAATTCATCAATCAAGCCTACCAACTTTTAAGGTATGATCAAATCATACCAAGAGGGAAGGGCTTGATTGGAGTTGATTTGTCTCTTACCAAAAGAGACAAGTCAACCACCACCTAGCATGCAATATGGCTGAATTTTGCGTCCTCCAAGGGAGCATTTTCGGCCTTGCTCAATATGCGAAGAAGTCCAACTTCTTCCTATTCCAAAATAGGAATTAACTCTCCTCTTGGGTCAAAAGTTAACGGACCGGGTTTTACCGTGTTCCATTTACAACGAACCCAAAATTAAATCCAATTTGATGTCCACGTAAATCATTCATGTTAATCTTTCAATCCAATCAAAAAAATCCAACCTCTCGACTTTCCATATTTAATCGATTAAACGAGGGGCCCGATACAATATTGGCCGTCCATCTAATGGACTATCCCTTAAGTAATCCAAGTACTTATTTATCCTTCGAGATTGACTCCAATTCAATCTCTAACCTTCTCGGTGATTTGTGTGTGACCTTTTAGGTTCACCCTCAGCTAGACTTGGACCTGTGTCCCACAAGGGTCCGTTACCATGGGTGGCCGTCTAGCAACGGTCCATGGCACTAGAGACTAGGTGAATGTTGGCGTGAACATTTAGGCGCCGATTCCGTACGGGTACGGTCCTTCCGTCTACCGTCTCCCGGCCTTAGTCTAGGGTATGGAATTGGGCGACGGTTCTCATCCTTGACTAGGCATCTATGCTTAATACTCGAGACCACACATGCATCATTGCGTCGACACAAGAAACCGTTCCTTGTTCGACCAACCACTGTGGCCACAACTTTAAACAGCATGAACTTGTCTCCGAGTGCATAGGAGATACCTTTATCAAATACTGACAGGGGACGGATCCTCTTCTTGGAACGCACCGTCCTCGCTACACATTCCGACTGCACTGGACAAGGCTTATAAATGATCATCTTACAGAATGATCACCTCTCGCTAGATCCAAGATACAACCGTCCTATGCACATGACTGCCATGGTTCCTCAAGTTTGAGGACTACTCCCGTACTATCGGAACTGGGAAATCCAATAATACGGACCAAGCCTCCAAGGCTTCCATATGATGATCCCTGCGAGTTAGTCCAGTCAGCTCGACCCAATTCGACCAGCCCATCAAGATCGTGTAGGCGTCTCACGCCTATCGTGGATGAAACACGACACTCATTCAATGAACTCGACTATTGATGCAAGTCTTAATAGGACTCTCGATGCCCTGTCTCAAGGTCCTCGACTTGGAACGTTTTCAGACCCAAATGTTAATCAGTTAGTTTCATGACCACCATCCAATGCGTGGCCCAACTGCATGAGTTGTTAACCGTGGTATGCGGGCTTTGTTGCGATATAAGCAAAACGCTGTTTTAACACATGTAAAATGAGCGCAACAAAGTAGGTACTAATAGTGACGAACACTCATTTTATTTATCACATAATAATATTATATTTACATCAAGTTGTCAAATACAAATCGCCAAACCTATTGACTTTCTGGTCACCTATTCTAACACCAACATCTCAACTTTCTTTGTTAATCGATAAATCCCATCTACCGATTAAACGAGGGCCTAATATATCGGCCCGTCCATCCAATGGGCAATCCCTTAAGTAATCTAATTACCTAACCATCCTCCGAAATTGACTCCAAGTCAATTTCTCCACCTTTTCGGTGATTTGTGTGTGACCCTTTAGGTTTACCCTCAGCTAGATTTGGGCCTATGTCCAACAAGGACCCGTTACCATTAGTGGCCGTCTAGCAACAGCCCATGGCACTAGAGACTAGGAGAATGTTGGCGTGAATATTTAGGCACCGATTTCGTACAAATATGGTCCTTCCATCTACCGTCTCCCGGCTTTAGTCTAGGGTATGGAATTGGGCGTCGGTTCCCATCCTTGACTAGGCATCTATGCTTAATAGTCGAGACTACACATGCCTCAGTGCATTGACATAGGAAACTATTACCTGTTCGACCAACCACTATGGCCACAGTTTTAAGCAGCATGAATGTGTCTCTGAGTACATAGGAGATACCTCTGTCACATACTGACAGAACACATGCCTCAGTGCATTGACATAGGAAACTATTTCTTGTTCGACCAACCACAATGGCCACAGTTTTAAGCAGCATGAATGTGTCTCTGAGTGCATAGGAGATACCTTTGTCACATACTGACAGGGGACGGATCCTCTTCTTGGAACCCACCGTCCTCACTACACATTCTAACTGCACTGGACAAGGCTTATAATGATCATCTTAGAGAATAATCACCTCTCGCTAGATCCAAGATACAATCGTCCTGTGCACGTAACTGCCATTGTTCCTCAAGTCTGAGGACTACTCCCGTACTACCGGAACCAGGGAAATCCAATCATACTGACCAAGCTTCCAAGGCTTCGATATGATGATCCCCTCAAGTCAGTCCAGTCGGCTCGACCCCAGTCGACCAATCCATCAAGATCGTGTAGGCGTCCTACACCTGTCGCCGACGAAACACGCACTCATCCAATGAACACGACTCTTGATGCAAGTCTCTATAGGACTCTCGATGCCCTGTCTCGAGGTCCTCGACTTGGAACGTTTCAGGCCCAACTCTTAATCAGTTGATTTCATGACCACCATCCAATGTGTGGCCCAACTGCATGAGTTGTTAATCATGGTCTGTGGGCTTGTTGCGATATATGTAAAATACCATTTTAGCATATGGAAAATGTGCTCATCAACCAAACCGTCTCCTAAGCCGCTTCCAAAGCTACTATGTAT
This sequence comes from Sesamum alatum, assembly GCA_034509735.1. Classification (NCBI taxonomy): domain Eukaryota; kingdom Viridiplantae; phylum Streptophyta; class Magnoliopsida; order Lamiales; family Pedaliaceae; genus Sesamum; species Sesamum alatum. Next base: position 13,580,967 of record JACGWO010000005.1, on the reverse strand, counting down.
TCAAACTCTATGGTGGAGTCCGTCGTGGTAAGCTCCTTGGAACCCTTCCAAGTAACCACGCCACCATTCAGTCTAAATACAAAACCAGACTGAGACTTGGCATCATCGTCATCCGACTGGAAGCGAGTGTCGTTATAGCCTTCCAGTATCAATTCTCTACCACCGTAGATCAAGAACATGTCCATAGTCCTTTTCAGGTACTTCGGGATAGTCTTGACCGCACTCCAGTGTGCCTCCCGGCACACGACTGATATGCACTGGTCATGCTCAAAGCGAAAGCCACATCCGGTCTAGTGCACTGGACAACGTACTGAATGCTGCTTACAGCTGAAGCATAGAGGATGTCCAACATCCGTTTAAGATCCTCATCAGTCTTAGGAGACTGTTTCTTGGATAACTTAATTCCATGCCTCATAGGATGGAGTCCTTGTTTTTGAGTTCTCCATCTTAAATCTCTTCAAGACTTTCTCAATGTACGAAGATTGGGCCATTCCCAATATCCTTCTAGATCTATCCTGTAGACCTTGATGCCAAGGATGTAGGATGCCTCGCCCATATCCTTCATGGAAAATTGTGTTGACAACCAAGTTTTTAGTGGTTCCCAATATCTTAGTATCATTCCCAATGAGCAAGATGTCATCCACGTAAAGCACGAGGAACACAACCGCGCTCCGACTGATCTTCTTGTATACACAAGGATCGGACTCGTTCTTGATGAAATCATATCCCCGTATGACTTCATCAAAACGTGTGTTCCAGCTTCGGGAAGCTTGTTTGAGGCCATAGATGGACCTTTGGAGATGGCAGACCTTCTGCTCTTCTCCAACAGATGTGAAACCTTTTTGTTGATCCATATAGATCTCTTCTCTACGAAACTGTTGAGGAAGGCTGTTTTCCGTCCATCTGCCATATTTCATAGTCATACTCTACTACTATGGCAAGCAGTATCCGAATGGACTTAGCCATTGCTACAGCCGAGTTAGGTTTCCTCAAAATCAACCACGGCTCGCTGAGTGTAACCCTTCGCCACAAGCCTGGCTTCGAACGTTGTAACCTACCTGTCAGCTCCAAGCTTACGTTTGTAGACCCATTTACACCGATGGGTTTTACCCCTTTGGGTAGGTCCACTACGGTCCAAACCTAGTTTGCACCCATCGAGTCCATCTCGAATTTTATGGCCTCAAGCCACTTATCTGAATCGATGTCCGACATCACTTCTTCGTACGTCTTTAGATCATTATCCAACTGACCTGTCAGGCCCATAAATCCATACCTATCAGGTGGTTGGGATACTCTGACCGGCGTACGGAGGACTGGAACATTATCAGTGGGAACTACCAGCTCAAATATGACTGTCGTCTCATAGGGTACCTCACTTGATTCCTCAAGGAGTACCTCATCGCGTCGACTATCCGATGAAAAACCCTTTTCTAAGAACATTGCATTTCGCAAGACAAAAACCTTTTGCTCGAAGGGATCATAGAAGTAATACCCCGCAGTTTCTTTTGGATACCCGATGAACCTACAAAAACTAGACCTGCAATCCAGTTTATCTCCCACTAATCTCTTGACATATGAGGGACAACCCCACACTTTCAAGTATTCGTATGAGGCAGGCTTGCCATGCCATATCCCATATGGCGTCTGGGATATCTTCTTAGATAGGGCCAAGTTCAAAACTTTTGCCGCCGTCTCAAGAGCATATCCCCAGAAGGATGAGGGGAGTTTGGTAAAACTCATCATGGATCGGACCATGTCCAACAAGGTCTGATTCCTCCTTTCAAACACACCATTCAACTGTGGTGTTCCAGGAGGGGTCCACTGAGAGAATCTCATTCTCTTTTAGATAATCAATAAATTCACCACTCAAATATTCTCCTCCTCGGTCCAATCGATGGGCTTTGATCTTTCGATCGGTATGGTTCTCTACTTTAAGTCCGTATTCCTTAAACCTTCCAAAGGCTTCAAACTTGTACCTCATCAGGTAAACATAATCATTACGTGAGTGATCATCGGTAAAGGTTATGAAGTGTTAGTACCCACCTCTAGCCTGAGTATTTAGTGAGCAACAGACGTCTGTATGGATCAAATCCAATAGACCATTGGCCAACGTACTTTGTCCAACAAAGGGTTTCTTGGTCATCTTTCTCTTCAGACATGATTCGCAGGTCGGTAGGTTGTCCAAATCGTCTATTTCTAGACTCTTTGAGTCCACCAACCTTCTTATCCTATCTTTAGAAATATGGCCTAACCTCGCATGCCAAATCTGTGCGTTATTATGATCATCACGTTTTCGTTTGTGTTCTGCAGTCATAATCCAATTAGACTGTTGAAGTATGTACAGACCGTTGACCAATGGACCAAGCAGATGAGAAATACCATCTTTGATAATGAAAAAATCGTTTTTATTGATGGTAAATTCATATCCCTCCTTATCAAGGACCGGGATGGAAACAATGTTTTTAATCATGCTAGGTACATAGAAACAGTCGTTAAGTACAATCCTAACATGACTACTAATGGCAAACTCTAGTGATCCTACGGCCTCCGCAGCAACGGCCTTGCCATCGCCTAGCCTCAGGATCGTCTCATCCTTGATTAGCCTTCTGTTTCTTTGCAGTGCCTTGGAGGTCGAAGCCTCTCCTATCAATACCACCGGCGCCGACTTGTGGGTTGTTGCCTCGTAATGGCAAGAGGGCCGGACGCTGGAAGACGAAGAAGGACAAAGGGAAGACGGTTGCGGCCCCTGCTCATGCTCTGGGCATCCCTGTTGCTCCGGTTGGACCGAGCAAAGGGAAAGGAAAGGCCCATGGGTCTCAGCAGTCCAAGGCAAATGATGTCTGCATGCATTGCCAAGGGAAAGGGCATTGGAAGAGGGAGTGCCCACAACTCCTCTCCAATGCATGTATGTTTGTGGTTGAAGTAAATATGATTACTAATTCTACTTCATGGGTATTGGATACCGGGTGTGGTGCTCACATCTTCAATGATTTGCAGGCACTGCAAAGAAGCAGAAGGCTAACCAAGGATGAGACGATCCTGAGGCTAGGCGATGGCAAGGCCGTTGCTGCGGAGGCCGTAGGATCACTAGAGTTTGCCATTAGTAGTCATGTTAGGATTGTACTTAACGACTGTTTCTATGTACCTAGCATGATTAAAAACATTGTTTCCATCCCGGTCCTTGATAAGGAGGGATATGAATTTACCATCAATAAAAACGGTCTTTTCATTATCAAAGATGGTATTTCTCATCTGCTTGGTACATTGGTCAACGGTCTGTACATACTTCAACAGTCTAATTGGATTATGACTGCAGAACACAAACGAAAACGTGATGATCATAATAACGCACAGATATGGCATGCGAGGTTAGGTCATATCTCTAAAGATAGGGTAAGAAGGTTGGTGGACTCAAAGAGTCTAGAAATAGATGACTTGGACAACCTACCGACCTGCGAATCCTGTCTAAAGGGAAAGATGACCAAGAAACCCTTTGTTGGACAAAGTACGCTAGCCAGTGATTTGTTGGATTTGATCCATACAGATGTCTGTGGTCCACTAAATACTCAGGCTAGAGGTGGGTACTCGTACTTCATAACCTTTACCGATGATCACTCACGGTATGGTTATGTTTACCTGATGAGGTACAAGTCCGAAGCCTTTGGAAGGTTTAAGGAATACAGACTTGAAGTAGAGAATCAAACCGGTCGAAAGATCAAAGCCCTTCGGTCGGACCGAGGTGGAGAGTATTTGAGTGGTGAGTTTACTGATTATCTAAAAAGAGAATGGGATTCTCTCTCAGTGGACCCCTCCTGGAACACCGCAGCTTAATGGTGTGTCTGAAAAGAGGAATCGGACTTTGTTGGACATGGTCCGATCCATGATGAGTTTTACCGAACTCCCCCTTTCCTTCTGGGGATATGCTCTTGAGACGGCGGCTAAAGTTTTGAACTTGGCGCCATCTAAAAAGGTATCCCAGACGCCATATGAGATATGGCATGGCAAGCTTGCCTCCTACAAATACTTGAAAGTGTGGGGTTGCCCCGCATATGTCAAGAGATTAGTAGGAGATAAACTGGACTCGAGGTCTAGTTTATGCAGGTTCATCGGCTATCTAAAAGAAACTGCGGGGTATTATTTCTATGATCCCTCCGAGCAAAAAGTTTTTTGTGTCGCGAAACACAGTGTTCTTGGAAAAAGGTTTTCCATCGGATAGTTGACGCGATGAGGTGCTCCTTGAGGAATCAAGTGAGGCACCCCAAGAGGCGGCAGTGACATCTGAGCCAGTAGTTCCCACTGATATTGTTCCAGTCCTCCGTAGGTCGGCCAGAGTATCCCATGCACCTGATAGGTATGGATTTCTGGGCCTGACTGGTCAGTTGGATAATGATCCAAAGACATACGGAGAAGCGATGTCGGACATCGATTCGGACAAGTGGCTTGAGGCCATGAAATCCGAGATGGGCTCGATGGGTACAAACAAGGTTTGGACCCTAGTAAATCCACCCAAAGGAGTTAAACCCGTAGGGTGTAAATGGGTCTACAAACGTAAGCTTGAAACTGACGGGGAGGTTACAACCTTCAAAGTCAGGCTTGTGGCGAAAGGTTACACTCAACGACCCGGGGTCGATTTTGAGGAAACCTACTCGCCCGTAGCAATGGCCAAGTCCATTCGGATACTGCTTGCAATAGAAGCATGGTATGACTATGAAATATGGCAGATGGATGTGAAAACGGCCTTCCTCAACGGTTTCATAGAGGAAGAGATCTATATGGATCAGCCGGAAGGTTTCACAACTGTTGGAGAAGAGCAGAAGGTCTGCCGTCTCCAAAGGTCCATCTATGGCCTCAAACAAGCTTCCCGAAGCTGGAACATACATTTTGATGAAGTCATACGGGGATATGATTTCATCAAGAATGAGTCCGATCCTTGTGTATACAAGAAGATCAGTGGGAGCTCAGTTGCGTTTTTGGTGCTTTACGTGGATGACATCTTACTCATTGGGAATGATGCTAAGATGTTGGGTACCACTAAAGCTTGGTTGTCAACGCAATTCTCCATGAAGGATATGGGCAAGGCATCCTACATCCTTGGCATCAAGATCTACAGGGATAGATCTAGAAGGATGTTAGGAATGGCCCAGTCCTCGTACAATGAGAAAGTCTTGAAGAGATTCAAGATGGAGAACTCAAAACGAGGATTCCTTCCTATGAGGCATGGAATTAAGTTATCCAAGAAGCAGTCTCCTAAGACTGATGACGAGTTTAAACGGATGTTGGACATCCCCTATACTTCAACCGTAGGCAACATACAGTATGTTGTTCAGTGCACTAGACCTGATGTGGCTTTCGCTTTGAGCGTAACTAGCCGATATCAGTCGTGTGCCGGGGAGGCACACTGGAGTGCAGTCAAGACTATCCTAAAGTACCTGAAAAGGACTAAGGACATGTTCTTGATCTACGGCGGTGGAGAGTTGATACTGGAAGGCTATAGCGACGCTAGCTTCCAGTCAGATGACGATGATACCAAGTCTCAGTATGGTTTTGTATTTAGACTAAATGGTGGCGTGGTTACTTGTAAGGGTTCCAAGTAGGCTACCACGACGGACTCCACCAAAGAGTTTTGAATACATAGCGGCTTTGGAAGCTGCTAAGGAGTGGTTTGGTTGATGAGCTACATCCAAGGGTTGGATGTAGTACCTAGCATTGCTAAGCCTGTAATTATCTTTTATGATAACAACGGGGCGATAGCGCTAGCAAAGGAACCGAGATCTCATCACGATTCAAGCATATTCTTAGACGCTACCATCTGCTTAGAAAGATGGATAGCACGAGTGACGTTCGGTTGGACTGAGTCAGCTCCGCAGAAAACATAGCAGATCCACTTGCTAAGCCCAGGTCACAAGTGGCCCACACTCACCATCTGAATAAGAGATTTGAGGTCAACGGGTGATTGGCTTTAGGTCAAGTGGGAGATTGTTAGAATAGGTGACCAGATAGCCAATAGGTTTGGCGATTCGTAACCTATCTAACAACTTGATGTAAATGTAATATTATTATGTGATGAATAAGATGAGTGTTCGTCACCAATGGTACCTTCTTTGTTGCGCTCATCTTACATTTGTTAAAACGGTGTTTAACTTATATCGTAACAAAGCCCACAGACCATGGATAACAACTCGTGCAGTTGGGCCACGCATTGGATGGTGGTCATGAAACCAACTGATTAAGAGTTGGGTCTGAAACGTCCAAGTCGAGGACCTCGAGACAGGGCATCGAGAGTCCTATTGAGACTTGCGTCAAGAGTCGTGTTCATTAGATGAGTGTCGTGTTTCATCGGCGACAGGCGTGGGACGCCTACATGATCTTGATGGGTTGGTCGACTAGACTGACTCGCGGGGATCATCATATGGAAGCCTTGGAGGCTTGGTCGGTATGATTGGTTTTCCCCGGTTCCGATACTATGGGAGTAATCCTCATACTTGAGAAATCATTGCAGTCGTGTGCACAGGACGACTGTATCTTGGATCTGGCGAGAGGTAATCATTCTGTAAGATGATTATCATAAGCCTTGTCCAGTGCAGTCGGAATGTGTAGCGAGGACGGTGGATTCCAAGAACAGGATCCGTCCCCTGTCAGTATGTGACAGAGGTATCTCCTATGCACTCGGAGACACGTTCATGCTGTTTAAAGCTGTGGCCACAGTGGTTGGTCGAACAGGGAATGGTTTCCTGTGTCGACGCAATGAAGCATACGTGGTCTCGAGTATTAAGCATAGATGCCTAGTCAAGGATGGGAACCGACGCCCAATTCCATACCCTAGACTAAGGCCGGGAGACGGTAGACGGAAGGATCGTACCTGTACGGAATCGGCACCTAAATGTTCACGCCAATTCACCTAGTCTTTAGTGCCATGGACCGTTGCTAGACGGCCACCCATGGTAACGGACCCTTGTGGGACACGGGCCCAAGTCTAGCTGAGGGTGAACCTAAAGAGTCACACACAAATCACCGAGGAGGTTGAGAGATTGACTTGGAGTCAATCTCGAAGGATAAAAATAAGTAATTGGATTACTTAAGGGAAAGTCCATTGGATGGACGGGCCGATATTGTATCGGGCTTTCATTTAATCGGTAAATTGGATTTTCGATTAAATATGGAAAGTTGAGACGTTGGATCTTTTAATTGGATTAAAAGATCAACGGGAATAATTTAAATGGACATTAAATTGGATTTAATGTTGGATTCCTCGTAATTGGATTACGATAAGACCCGGTCCGTTAAATTATACACGAGAGAAGAAATAATTCCTATTTTGGAATAGGAAGAAGTTGGACTTCTTCCGTTATTTTAAACATGGCCGACATGCTCCCTTGGAGGAAGCAAAATCAGCCATGTTTCATGCTAGGTGGTATGTTGACTTATCTCTTTTGGAAAGAGACAAATCAACTCCAATCAAGCTCTTCCCTTTTGGTATGATTTGATCATACCATAAATTTTGGTAAGCTTGATTGAAAAATTGATGGTGATTGATTGGAATGAATCTAGACATCCTTGGATGAACCTAGACATATTCCAATAATCCCATTAATTATGTATATATATTAGAATATACAACACCAAGCATGTGTGATTCATTATTCATCTTTTTCTAGGAAAAAGAGAAGACAAAAAAAATCCTCTCCTCTCTCTCAAACTCTCGGCCTCTCGCCCTCTCTTGCACTTGTATTCTTCACTTGATATTGAATCAAGAAGAAGAACAAAGTAAGTTTAAGAGAGCACTAATTCATAGTGTTCTTCTCTTAAACTGATTCCTTCTTAAACCCGTTCTTTTCTAGCAAGAAGAACGTGTGTTTCTTCCGGTGTGGTGTGGATCACCTTTGGAGAATCCATACGTTTGGATTTCGTGAGCATTCCGGAGAAGGAACAACGCAAGTAGCCGGGAGCATACGCTAAATAATCAAAGGTAACGGTTTATTACGCTTTGATTGATTTAATATACATCTATGCCCTATGTGTTTAGATATATGTTTCTAATATTTACACATCCTACATCGAACGCCCGGTTGAGCACCCAAGGGTACACCCCTTGGGATTCGTATTTTAAATGAGATTTGATTTAATTTATGCACTTTTCTCGCTTCCGCTCGCGCTCCCGGGCGGATCCGCTTGTCCTTCACACATGCCTCATTGCATCGACACAGGAAACCATTTCCTGTTCGACCAACCCCTGTGGCGACAATTTTAAGCAGCATGAATGCGTCTCCGAGTGTATAAGAGATACCTTTGTCACATACTGACAAGGGATGGATCCTCTTCTTGGAATCCACCGTTCTCGCTACACATCTGACTGCACTGGACAAGGCTTATAATGATCAGCTTACAGAATGATCACCTCTCGCTAGATTCAAGAGACAACCGTCCTAAGCACGTGATTGCCATGGTTCCTCAAGTTTGAGGACTACTCCCGTACTATCGGAACTGGGAAAATCCAATTATACCGACCAAGCCTCCAAGGCTTCCATATGATAATCCCCGTGAGTTAGTCCAGTCGGCTCGACCCCAATCGACCAACCCATCAAGATCGTGTAGGCGTCCCACGCTTGTTAACGATGAAACACGGCACTCATCTAATGAACGTGACTCTTGATGAAAGTCTATATAGGACTCTCGATGCCCTGTCTCGAGGTCCTCAACTTGGAACATTTCAGACCCAACTCTTAATCAGTTGATTTCATGACCACCATCCAATGCGTGGCCCAACTACATGAGTTGTTAATCGTGGTCTGTGGGCTTTGTTGCGATATATGTAAAATATCATTTTAGCATATGGAAAAGGAGCGCAACAAGAGAACACCAAAGGTAACGAATATTCATTTTATCTATTACATAATATTACATTACATCAAGTTGTCAAATAGGTTACAAAAACGCCAAACCTATTAGCTTTCTGGTCACCTATTCTAACATTACCTTGGGGGAAGTTTAAAGCTGCTTTGATAAAGTGATGTTAATCTATTGACGGATAGAGATGAACGAAAATCCACATCGGGATATGCATTCTTGTTAGGAGGTGCTGTTATCACCTGGTGCAGGAAGAAACAACCTTGCATCTCTCTATCCACCATGGAAGCAAAATATGTCACTTGTACAGCAACAGTCCAAGAGGCTATTTGGTTGAGGAGATTCCTCAAAAGTCTGCACATTTCGACGTATGTTGATGATGTTGTTGTGATGTATTGTGATAACACAACAACTATAGCGTATACGAAAGACCCCAAGTATCACGGGAGGACCAAGCATATAGATGACTGATATGACTTTATTCGTGATAGTATTATGCAAGGCCAAGTAGTTCTCAGACATATTCCTACTAATCCTATGATTGTAGATCCTTTTACTAATCCTTTGTGTTGAGACGCATTTCAAAGGCATGTGAGCAGTATGGGACTGCATAGGACTTCAGTTTTGAGCCTGTAAAAATAATTTGTTATAATAAGAATATGTGATTCTATTTTTGTTAGAGTATTGTGTCTATTCTATATTGTGAAAATCACCAGGCTTAGATTGACCCACTCACACAGGTAATCACCTTGGCGTTGTAATGGCGAGCAAGATGAGGTTTAAAAGGATCACCATGCAAAAGTGAGTCATGTGAATGATCACCTTCACACTTCAGAAGTGATGGACATTAATTTTTAATCAAAGTCGGCTTAGCTCAAGAGCTAGGATATGTGTGATCGATTATGCAGTATGTCCAAACTTCATAAAATCCTGTTTATGATTGAACGTTTTGAACCGCTAGAAGATATTAAGAGGTTGACTGTCTGGTGGTACGCCAGTAAGGCACTTGGATAGCGACTGGACTTAGGTTCATATGATGTGAAGAGCAGTGACATGCCCATGTTGAGTGGGAGCTCAATCATAGCATATATTCATACTACATGTGCTTTAAGACGACCTACTATGGCAATGACTGAATGGGTCCTTGCTTCGTCATTATGTGAGCCCATACAATCTCTTGTACCCTTTAGGAGTCTAGACCATGGCATACAATCTGTCGAGGCACGTTTTGGAAAGCTGTCAAGCCAAACTAATTGATGTGAGAGGCTGAGGAAGACTTAAGTTGGTGATGCACTTACGTTTGATTTTTCATAGCCCGGGCGACTAAGTTGAACAATGTCTGACTAATCTTCAACGTAGAAGCATATCTAAGAGGGTCAAGCATGCTCCACCTATTTATTAAGGGACCTAGAGATTCTTGATCAAGTGCGACCACAAGGTTTGGGGTACATAACGAGTTTTTCAGTTGAAGAGTTTTGTTAGTTTTGATGATGACTTAATATAACTCTCCTCAAATTTCTTTTTGTCGCTTGGTCGCACGGGTTATTCCCTGTATGAAAGAGGGGATAAGAGATGATAATTGTATTGGAGAGACTATGCCAAATATGTATGAGTGGGAGATATTGGATATACGTCCATATTTATAGAGTTTGTAGTCTTCTAAACTTAGTATTGAGATGAAAACTACTCTTGGGTATACGAATACCTGAGATAGATTTCAAGATCTCCCAAGTTCATCTAGGATCAGGACTCCTCTTGTGCATACTAATAAATAGGGTGCTACTATGGATCCAAGAGTATACATTCATTCTATGTATATTCTCTCAAAACCTCTCCCAAATACTCTCTCTATTCTCTCTTGGAGAATCACCAAAATCTCTAAGGGTTTAAAGCGTGTAAATTATGTGGATAGCTCTGGTACCAATCCACTTGGATCGAGAATAGAGTGCCTGTGAAAAGGCTAGAAAAATGATGTGCTTGCATATCTACGAGATCGTAGGAAGCTTGTAGGCAAGCCATAAAGGTCTAAGATTCGCTGATTAACTCCGCTGCGAGTTATTATACCAAAATATAGAGGTAACTACTACAAAAAAATGCGGGAATTGAAATGGGCTTAGGAACAAATTTTATTTTTTTTTACTTTGGAATGGGCAAAAGCTCACTGGATGAACTTGGACGGGCATTTGGAATGGTAAGAGAACGGTACACTGTCTGTCGTAATTGACGATGTTCCTAATATTTAGGAATGGTTACTCAGTGACCGTTCCTATTTTGAACTGTTTTTGACGCACAAGTTAAAAACTGTTCCTGATTATGTTTGTCTCTATGAAATGTAATTTGTGTATTTGGAACACTCAGTTAATATTTTGAATAGTCACATGTTATGTTATTGACATATTTTAGAACGGTAATTGTAACTCTATTTGCATCAAAGTTAATGTATGGAAGATGTATTTTTCCACTGATTCTGGAATACATATTGGAATGGTTATATTTTATCTGGGTGATAGATATTGGAACGGTAATATGGAACTCTAATTGAACCTAACATTGTAATGAACGTAGGAATGGTGCTAATCTTAATTTGGAATACAATGTTGGCACGGGTTTAGGACCTATCTTTGGAGCAACAACGGTAATATATAGTCATGAACTTTGGGCTAAAATTAGGCACGGTTCGTCACTTATTTGGAATGGTGTTGATGAACGGTTTTAGGAACGATAGTCTTGTTTTTGGGTCCATGATTGGAACAGTTCAGATGATATTTTAGCATTCCATAACTGCACAAAAGATCGTTCCTATATAATTTATTAATTAAATTTTTTTAATTGTATATTAATAATTACATTTATTTAAATAAAATAATATTATTAATTATTTTTTTAGTTTGGTTAAAATAATTATTGAATGATGTTATGGAATACAAAAATATGCATAATTATGAAAAAAATATATAAATTAAAATATTATCCAACTTAATTACAAATATTATAAAAAGAATATCCTAGATCTACACCTCATCCCCCTCATCATCGTCCATGTCGGCATCATCTGGAGCACGGGGGTCTGTCGGAGGCTGTGACGGGCCGGTAACGAAGTTGTTGGTCTGCATGGACTTCATCATGGTCATCATGTCGACCATCATCATCTCGAGCCGGAGCATCCGATTCTCCATGTCCGACGGTGGCGGTGGCCATGGCAATGTATAGGTTTGGCTAAGGTCGTGGGCCTCAGAACCAAGGCCGAATACACGGTCCTTGTTCTTGCTTAGATCAGACGTGGCCTGAGGCTGGTGATCCTCCAGCAGCTTTTGGAACGTCTCCTGCAAAAAAAAGGCAAAACACTATTATTCTTGCCAAAAATTGAAGGAAATAATTTTTAAAGTTTAAGTACTTATCGGCTACCCTCAGCCCGCTCCAACCACCATCGGCCTTCTTCTTGTAAATCTAGAGAATAACTCCATCTACTTGACTGGCCAACCGAGCTATGCCTCCTGTACAAGAAAGGAACAGTTAGGCAAGTTTTTATTTAATATTGATAAATACTTTAAAAAAAATTAAATTACTTACCATCTTTTGTCCATGCCAACTAAGGAAGAACCCCTGCGGTAGAGAGTAGATGATGCCGCAGGGTTGGCCGACCGGTTGGCCTTGTTCTTAGCAGACTCGTTCTTAAACTCCTCGTTGTTCCAGTACAGCTGGAGCTACCGCCATACCTCATTCGCCAACCACACCGGCTTCGCCAGAGACTATCTGGCGATAGGAAGCGCTTGCGGATGAACTTCTTCGCAAACATGTGGAATACGCGGAACATAGACTCATCATCACAATCCAACCAGTACGTCATCTGCAAAAGAAAGAAATTGTCAAAATTATGTCACAAAGAAATTTAGATTTATACCATTAAATAGACATCAAAATAAAGTACCTTCAAACTCTCGAACAGAAATGCTGGTGCTCTGGAGGCACCTGGCACAAACATCCCCAAGGGTGGGGTAATGTCCTCGCACCACCGCGTTGATGCGCTTCTGTATCTTGCGCTCAGCCCTGAAATTACATCTTAATTAGTGCTTATGAAAAAAAAAAACAAATATATAACAAAACTTTAAAAAAAAAATGGTACCTGCCGTCGGTAAGGGTGATATGTCGGCACGTGGATGGTAGGGGTGGTGCAGCCCATGGACGGGCTGGATCTACTGCCGGTGCGGTAGTAGACGGTCCGGCCTCCTGTGTGGCTGGTAGCAGAGTAGACGAGACTGAGTCTAGCTTTATTGCCGGTGCGGCAGCTAAGGGCTCAGCCGACTGTGGTGGTGGGGGTGGTCGGAATGCGGATCCTCTTCTTGAAACCCACCATCCTCGCTACACATTCTGACTGCACTGGACAAGGCTTATAATGACCATCTTATAGAATGATCATCTCTTGTCAGAGGACTACTCCCATACTGTCTAAACTGGGGAACTCCAATCATATCAACCAAGCCTCCAAGGCTTTAATACGATGATCCCCACGAGTCAGTTCAGTCGGCTCGACCCCAGTCGACCAACCCATTAAGATCGTATAGGCATCCCACACCTGTCGCACATAAAACACGACACTCATCCAATGAATACGACTCTTAGTGCAAGTCTCCATAGCGCTCTCGATGCCTAGTCCCGAGGTCCTCGACTTGGAACGTTTCAGACCCAACCCTCATTAGTTGGTTTCGTAGCCGCCATCCAATGCGCAACCCAACTGTATGAGTTGTCCAATTGGTCTGTCGGCATCTGTTGTGGCGTTAAAACATCTCATTAAGGTAATCGGTAAGCACAACAGACACATGCGGCAGCTAAGGGCTTAACCAACTTGGGAAGCAGCATCTGTCGGTGGTGGAACCGATGGGCCACGGCTGTGGCCACGGTACGAGTAAGTCCACCTCCTCGAGGAGGCCCATCTCTACTACACGATCTATAAATTTTTTCAAAATATTAGTTTTATAAATTTTACAAAAAAAATGTAATTAACAATTTTATTTTTTAATAATGATAATTTTTTCAAATTTCATAATTATTCTAATAATTATCTAATTTTTTTTAATAATTATCTAAATTTCTTAATAAATATGTAATTAATCTAATCCTTGAAAATTTTTCTAAAATGCATAATAAACCTCAAAATTCTTTCCTAAAATGTATACTAATTATTCTAATTATCTAAAGTTTTCTAATAATAATTACATAATAGTATTTTTTAAAAAAATACCAATTTTTTAAAAAACAAATAACAATTTTTTTTTAAAATGACGGATTTTTTTTAAAAAAATTAACTGAATTATTTGTAAAAAAAATAGATTTTTTTTAATAATAACAGATTTTTATATAAATTAACAAAACTTTTTTAAAATAACAGACTTTTTTTTTTACAAAACTGATGGAATTGTTTTTCAAAAAAATAACTGAAATATTTGTAAAGAAAATATAATTTTCTTTAATAATAACAGAAAAATATTTTAAAAAATAACAGTAAAGTATAAAATTTACTGAATTATTTTCATAAAAATACAAAATTTACACCTAATTACTTTTAGAAAATTACCAAAAATATCCTTATACCTATATTTTCCATTTCCTAGATTTCTTCTAAATTACATAAAATTCTTAAATTATAGAAAATTCTTAAAAATGACAAAAAAAATTATAAAAATTCTGAAAAGATTCTGAAATTTTCATAAAATCCATCAAAATATTCCAACCAGATTTACACAAATCTTAATAATCCAAACATTCCAACAAATTACCAAAATTACAAAAAGTATTCACAAACATTACAAAATTGCCAGAAAATATTCACAAACATTACAAATTTCAGAAATTACAAAAATAGAATAATATACATAAATTGAAAATTAGAATATACACAAAAATAATAAATACAAAACAGAATACATTCAGAAAATTTTCCCAATCATACTTACATTCCAAGACATATTTTCCCCAATCATACATACATACATTCACATAATTTCAACAAAAAGTAAATAACTACATACAAATTACATATTTAACAAAAAAATTCCCACAAAAAGAAGTTCATATTTAACAAAAAAATGACTAACTTCTGAAATTGGCGACGATAGTGGTGGCGGACGATGGTGGTGGAAAAAGGCGGTTGGTGGTTGCATACGATGGGGGTGGATAGAGGTGGCGGAAGATGGTGGCAGACAGAGGTGGGGGGAAAGGTACTTGCGGCAGACGATGGTGGCGAGCAACAGAGGCGGTTGGTGGTGGACAAAGGCAGTGGTCAATAGTGTCGATGGTGGCAGAAATGGACGATGGTGGCAGACAGGAGCGGCAGAAAGGGGTGTGGTGGTGGCGGCGGTGAGAGAGAGAGAGAGAGAATGGGGAAAAATCTGCTAAGTAGACTTTATATATTAAAAGTTTGGAACAATCACTGTATCAAAATGTAATACTACGATCGTTCCAAAATAGTAAGACAACACCGCTTATGAATAGAAAAATGACACCGTTTTAACTCATGACCTTGTGCGACCATAGAAAATGCCGTTCTTCGGACCGTTCCTAAAAGTAATAAACATAGCCTGCTCCCATTACTATTCCTCTCTTTTTAAAAAACCGTTCTAAATAAATTTCCAAATAGTTAATATTTCTTAAGAAACCCATAGGAAGGTTCATTTATTAGAGAAAGCGTTACCATGACCATTTCTAGACATACAAACGACATCATTTATAGAATTGTATGTTTAATCGTTCCTATTATGTTCATAGACCGTTCCTATTAGTATTGTAAATAATACTTTATTTTCCTAGAAAATAAATAAAAAACCAGAAAAGTACGAACCGAACACATTAATGAGCGAAGAAAAGTATATAATGTGCGGTTTAATGCAATTGAATACATAAAATATTTTTCATGAGATTGATACATATTCAAAAGATAAAGTATATTTGTACAGTTAAATTTGATAGCATTTCACAGATGTAACTAGGATCTTATATTATTGTACTGTATTGCCTAATTAGACCGTCAAAATTTTAATCAGACCATTAGATATAATTGATCACACAAAAGAATAAATTATATGTAGTTTTGAACAATTTGGGTGGGCGGATATCGAGATATCATATCTGATCCGTAATCTTCATCATAATAAATGGTACAACCTTCAATCAAGTCATGTAATTGAAAATCAGACCGTTAGATTTGAAATCTTATGCATAATCTTGTATGTGTTTAAGTTTGGTGTTAAATCAGCTCACGAATGTTGAGCTACCATCATAGGAACGTAAAATAGACAATTTTGGAATAGTATTTGGAACGGTGGCTACTGACTTTGGCACAGCTTCTTATAATATTAACAGAGGAATAGTTATTGATTACAGTTAGGAACTGATTATATGTAAATGCAAAGAATGGGACGGTTTAAACTAAATTAACCACTCCAAAATTTGATTTTCCCACCTATTTTTTCAGAAGGCGCCAAATAAAAAATTCAGACCTACTATTGGAATGATCAATGATATACTTGGATAGTTCTAAGTTTCAAATTTTCCACCTATTTTTTCATTAGGCGCCTAATTGAAAATTTAAAATTGTAATTGGAATGGTTGAAATATATTTTGACTGTTCCAAGTTTCAAATTTTCCACCTATTTTTCAGGACTTGCCAAAGTGAAATTGTGTTGCAACTAATTTAGGAACGGTCTGGTTGGAAAAGCAAAATTGTTCCTACCTTTGATTTTGCAGTATTTTACAATGTTTAAACAAAACCACCATTATATTAGTTTATAAAAAATTATAATTAATACAATATTTAAACTACGTTTTTTTCTCTACACATTGGAAAGAAAACTAAGCACTTCACACTCAATAAGTCTCGTCTTCAATCTCATACTCCTCAAAGCTATCTTCATATCTGAAAGAATATGTGGATCGTCCCGGGAAAATTGCACGAATGCGGAAGCGTGGCATAAAATAAAATAGCGGAATTTAAAACATGCTTTTAAATAAAAAGAACACGTTTCAAGGGGTGTGCCCTTGAAATTTCCCGGGTGTTCGGTGTATCTCATGAATAAATAACATGTAAGCAATCATGGAGGCCATAGGGTTGAAAAATAAAAGAGGCGAAAATGTAAACCGAGACCTACCCGTTGTCGTTTTCGTCTTCAACGGCTACACGCATTGTGTTAGAATAGGTGACCATGTAAGCCAATTTTGGCAGGAATATGTAACCTATGTGTAGACAATTCTTTGGTATTTGATAAAAACATTTATGAATAAAGAAGTAAAAATTCATATGGCAATACTTTATTTACGTTCACTTATCTGCATTTACATTTCTGTTCACTACGCAAACAAAGCCCACAGACTGAGAAACGATTTCGGGGACTGGGACTACGCTTGGAGGTATGTCCATGAAATCAGTCTTACCCAATCAGTCCGGAAATCTCCAAGTCAAGGAATCCCGAAATTGGGTACCGGGATTCCCTTTGAGACTTGCACTAAGCATCTGCTGTCGTATTTCATCGACGAGTGATGAAGGTCGTCTAAGCAGTGTTAGTGGGTCAGCGTGCTAGGAAGCAGCTGACTGAGGTGACTCGCGGGAACCGTCTTACAGAGGACCTTGAGTACGGTCAGCAAGGTATGACATGTATTCCCGGTTCCAACGGTACAGGCCAAGTCCTTTGACTTGAGGAACTGCTGAGTTTACCTGTGCGTCAGGTCTGTATCTTAGATATGGTGAGAGATTGCCAAAATACTCTTGAGTGGTCATAAGCCATGTCTAGTGCAGCTCGGGTGCACAAAGTGACAGTAGTTTCCAAGAAAGGATCTGTCTCCTGTCAAAAGGTATTGACAGTTGAGTCTCATGTATGCTCTGTGTCTTGTCCCTGAAATCTGTGGCCACAGTGACTGAACAGAAGGGAAAGGTTTCCCTTGCGGCGTTTAGTAAGGACAGACCGACACTTAGGTCCAAAATGGGTACCTGCTTTTTTCCGTGCCCTAGACTCTAAGTGATGAGACCGAAGACAGAAGGACAAGTGTACTGTTAGAGCCTAAATGTTCATCCCCGAATATTTCACCTAGTCTCTAGTGCCATGGACCGTTGCTAGATGGCCACCCATGGTAACGGACGGATTCTAGGAATCCGACCAAGTCTAGCTGAATGGTGAACCTAAAGAGTCACACACTATCCACACACACTTAGTATTTAATTTGGAATTAAATATTGGAGTAAATGAATGATTAAATTAGATTTAATTGGGTCCTATATTTTCTTGGAAAAATTAATTCCTTCTATTTGATAAAGGGAATTAAATTAATAAATAGGATTTTTTAAAAGGGTTGATTTAATGGGCTTAGAATAAATAATAATATTTATTTATTATATTATATTTATTCTTTTAGCCTTTTGGAATATTTAATAGGATTTAAATATTCCATTAAATTAAATCAACGGTTGAGATGGAAAGGGGAGATGGAAGGCTAGGATTCGTTTGACTAGGTCAAACACTAGTCAAAATCCTAGTCAAATTAGGTTACTTAGAGTTTGAGTTTAAAGAGGATTAAACTCTTCCTCTATATAAACCTCTAGCTTCCAACATTTATTAGATGATGATTCTTGAAAAACACACACAACACACACTCTCCCCTTCTCCTATCTCTCGTCCGCCCCCTCTCTCTCCTCCAAGAAAATATTTCTTAGTTCTTTTTGTTCTTGGAACATTAAGAACTTAGACGAACCAATACCGTTAATCGATAACGTGTTATTGATTCGTCCACTCCAAAATTTATACACTTGTTCGTTGCTAGCACGACGTGCAAGATACGTGGGTGGATCGTGTGTCACGATTTGGAGGATCTCAAGAACGAGGACTTGGTGCAAAATGGGGAACAACGCGAGTAGCAGTTGAAGACGAAAACGACAACGGGTAGGTCTCGTTTAAGATTTTCGTCCCTCTTTAATTTTCAACTCTATGGCCTCCATGATTTCTTTATTTGTTTTATGATCATGAGATACACCGAACGCCCGGGATCCTCAAGGGCACACCCCTTGAGCGTGTTCTTTTCAATTAAAAGCATGCCTTTTATTTTTGTATGTTTATTTTTACCGCGCTTCCGCATTCGCGCAATTCCCGGGACGATCCACCGATTTCTTTCAGTGGTATCAGAGCCCGGTTCGGTGTATAGGCCTAGGGTTTATGTGCGTTATAAGCATAAAACGTGATATTGGCATGTTTTATATTAAATCTTGATTGTTCTTGATTTTAAGCATGTCGATTTTATTGCTTTTGATTCGTGTGAATTTATGAATATTGGTAATTTTCTGTTTTTCTTGGGAAACGGGGTGGAAAATTGAACGCAAAACGAGAAACGACGCAGCCGGCCAGCCGGGAGGGCTGGCCGCACGCAGCCGCACGCTGCCGGCAGGGCAGACGCGCGCAGGCAAGGGAGGCCTGCGCGCGACCGGCTGGGCAGCGCGCAGCCAGGAAGGCTGCGCGCCCGCGCGCAAGGCCGCGCGCCTGCGAGTCCGCGTGCGGACGGGCTCTGGGCAGCGCCGCCAGGCGCGCGCGCACGCAGATGGAGGAGTCTGCGCGCGCGCGCCCGGCAGGCGTGCCCAGTACGCGTCTGCGCGAGCACTGCGCACGGCACGGCCGGCAGCCAGCAGGCCAGCGCGCGCGCAAGGCTAGGGAGCCTGCGCACGCGGCGGCCTGCCGGATTGCCAGGCCGCGCAGCGCGCTGCCGGCCAGGCGCGCGCGCACGCAGGCAAGGGGCCTGCGCGCGCGCGCCCAGCCAGGCAGCGCTTGCACGCGCGCGCCCGACCAGGCAGCGCCTGTGCGCGTGCCGGCGGCGGCTGCTGCTGCTAGGGTTTTCAGCCTGCCGCCCTTGTGCGCGTGCCGGCGGCGGCTGCTACTGCTAGGGTTTCAAAACCCTAGCAGTGTTTTTCTTTTATTTTTTTTAATTATTTTCAGTTCTAATTTTTAATCAATTCTGAAAAATTGTTTTTGGTTCAATAATTTCTATTTTTCTAAAGACATTATTTTAGGAGTAAAATAAATTGGATTTGGAATCCCGGGGTTATTGTACTTAAAATAATGAGGAAAGATTTTCCTAAAACGAGAAAATAATATTACCAATATTTGTGTTTTATTCTTCACACGTTGTGCACATATTCATTTATTATTTTGGATATTTATGATTGGAAATCATATGTTGTTGGTATTTTTGTAATTATATGATTGGATCATGTGATTATGTGTGTTGGATGGAAATGGATGATCGCGAGCCCTAGACCGGATGTATGGTTTATTTTCTGTTGGGCCTGTGTGCCTCTTTTACTGCTTTCTCCTTCTCTCTTTCTAGTTGCCTTGGAATAATAAGGCATTCTACCTCCCTCCTTATGTACTCCCCCAGGTTTTCGCTGGGGTTTCTATTTTTAATATGTAATGAGAGTAGACTAGGAGTGAGGTTTCTATTTTTATAATTGGTGGAGAAGAAGGAAGGACCACATGGAGAGCCCAGACGGGGAGGCCCCCTTAGAGTTTTCCATGAAGTGAAGAAAGAGAAAAAGAGACCAAGGCCCATCAGCATGATGATTGGGTTACTATTAATGTAATAGTATAGGACCAACCCTAGATTGACCATAGATCCACTGCGGGCTCAGTGGGTCGCATAGGATTCGGGCTCGTGATCATCCAACAGGGGCGTGCTAGGCTTTAATTTTGCATGTGGTTATGATGATGAATGAATGGGTTGTTTATTTATCGTATAACTGCTGTGGATGGTTTATTTACGCATTATGGATGTATGTATAGATATTTATTTATTTGAGATCTCGGTCATTACTTACTCTCACATTGGTTGGACCAATGTCAAAATATTAGACCCTAGACAAAGTGGACATAAACTCTAGGAGTTTGTCCATGCCTTCCAATCCATGGCATAGTGAGGAAGCTGCTTTAGGTCAATAGCGTGGTCTCACGAGTCGTGGCACGTTATTGTACTTAAAGGAAGCTGCATTATGTCATGAACGAAAAGCGGGCTGCTGCTACCTATCTCACGAGTCGTGGGGGTACCAGTGGGTCCGTGGCTCGGTCGATTGGGTTGGGTCTAACGCCCAATTAACATGATTCGCTTGGAGTCCTCGGGATCATGTGAAAGGGTGAGGCAATAATCTTGGGAATCTCGTGGAACGAGAATGGTATGGAATACCTCCCACAGGATCTTTTCCATGCGAATCGTAAAAGCGGGGTATGGGAAAAATCGTTGTGGATCCCAAGACCACTTGGAAAGGATTTCCCGAAAATCACGTTTGAGAGTACCGTGTTTTCGTATAAATAGTGGGAGGATTAAATGACTAAAATCCATGCATTTAATTATTTTTTATCAAACCACCGTCTTTTATTTTCTGCTGATCGCGCGCTGTTTTCTAAAATGTAGATTTTAAAATGTCTAAGAACCCACTTTCCACCATTCTTGAGACAAACAAATTCAATGGAACAAACTACAACGACTGGTTGCGCAATCTCAAGATAGTCCTAGATTACGAGAACCAAGGCTACGTCATGGACGAGCCTCTCCCTAGGACCTTACCGGAAGGATCCACGCCAGAAGAACGTGAGACGTTCGAGACTTGGCATAAGGATAACCGGAAGGTCCGTAGCATCATACTTGCTTTGATGACCAATGAGATTCAGAAGCAATATGAAAGGCTAGACGATGTCCCTTCCATTATGGCTCGCCTTAAGGATTGCTATGCAGTCCCGGACCGGCATACTAGGTATGTCGCGACCAAGGCGTTCTTTGGAACTAAAATGACAGAAGGATCCTCTGTACAAGAGCACGGGGTTAAAATGCTTACCCTGGTGGAAAAGCTCGAGGACCTAAAGGCAGGTCTCGATAATGAAACGTACATAGATGTGATCCTTCAGTTACTCCCACCCTCCTTTGACCAATTTATCGTCAACTACAACATGAACGCACTTGAAAAGAGCATTCATGAGTTGATCAATATGTTGGTGCAATACGAGGCAACGACTAAGAAGTCCACGCCTTCGGTATTGTTTGGAGGTGCTTCAACTTCTAATACGAAAGGCAAGGGTGCCGGACGTTGGAAGAAGAAGAAAGGGAAGGGAAAGGCCGTCAAAGCAGCTACGAACACTAAGAGTATTCCCATTGCCAAAGAGGGGAAAGGCAAAGGAAAGGGAAAGGTTGTCTCCAAGCAACAGTCAAAGGCATATGACATATGTATCAACTGCCGTGAGAAAGGGCATTGGAAGAGAGAGTGCCCCAAACTCTTCTCAAGCCAAGGTATATATGTGATTGAGGTTAATATGGTCACTAGTTTTGCCTCTTGGGTATTAGATACCGGCTGTGGAGCTCACATTTGCAATGACTTGCAGGTGTTGAAAAGAAGCAGAAAACTGGGTAGCGGGGACATGATCCTGAAGCTTGGGAATGGCAAGGCCATCTCGGCAGAAGCAGTAGGATCCGCCACTCTAGTGATTAGTGATAATATTAACATAGATTTAGAACAAGTTTATTTTGTACCCACTATGATTAAAAACATCATTTCCATTCCATTGTTGGACAATAGTGGTTATGAGTTTAGAATCAATAAAAATTGCTTTTATTTGATGAGGTGTGGAATTGCTCATCTACTTGGTACATTACATAACGGACTCTATATCTTGCAACAAACGAATTTCGTCCTCAATGCACAACACAAACGAAAATTAGATAATAACGGGAACGCACGTCTGTGGCACGCTAGGCTAGGTCACATATCCCAAGATAGGATGAAAAGGTTGGTAGACTCAAAGAACCTAGAGGTTGGGGACTTGAGCGATCTATCAACTTGTGAGTCCTGTCTAAGAGGGAAAATGACCAAGAGGCCCTTTGTAGGACAAAGCAGGCTTGCCACAGGTCTGTTGGACTTGGTCCATACAGACGTATGTGGACCACTAAGGACGCAGGCCCGAGGTGGGTTCTCATACTTCATAACCTTCACCGATGATCATTCACGGTATGGTTATGTTTACCTGATGAGGTACAAGTCTGAAGCTCTTGAGAGGTTTAAAGAATTCAGACTTGAAGTGGAGAACCAAACCAACTGCAAAACTAAAATCCTTCGGTCGGACCGAGGCGGTGAATACCTTAGTACGGAGTTCCTAGATTATCTAAAAGTACATGGTATAATATCAGAATGGACACCTCCAGGAACACCGCAGTTAAATGGTGTCTCTGAAAGGAGGAATCGAACCCTGTTGGACATGGTTCGGTCCATGATGAGTTTTACCAAATTGCCCTTATCGTTTTGGGGCTATGCACTAGAGACAGCAGCCAAATTATTGAATTTAGCGCCTACTAGTACATTAACCCAAACGCCATATGAGATATGGCACGGCAAGCCTGCATCCTACAACTACTTGAAAGTGTGGGGTAGCCCCGCATACGTCAAGAGGTTAGTGGGAGATAAGTTAGAATCTAGATCTAGCTTATGCAGGTTCGTTGGATACCCTAAAGAAACTGCGGGTTATTACTTTTATGACCCCTTGGAACAAAAGGTGTTTGTTTCAAGAAATGCAGTATTCTTGGAGCAAGGCTTCCCGGAGGATATCCAACCTGATGAGCTGATCCTTGAGGAATCAAGTGATGGAATCCAACCATCAGAGGAGGCCATGGAACCCTCACTTAGAGGATTCAGGATAGATAGCCGAAGGGCTGACCAACCTCGAGAAGTCCAACATGCTAGGCATGAAGGACAGCCTCAGGAACAGCTAGCCCCGGTTCCTGAACCACCGGCTCCGATACAGTCAACGCCCACAGTCACCACTGACGTTCCCGTTCTCCGTAGGTCCACTAGAGAGTCCAGACCTCCAGTGAGATATGGCTTTCTAGGTGCGACCGATCTTTTGCATAACGATCCTAAGACGTATGGAGAAGCGATGTCTGACATCGACTCCGGGAAATGGCTTGAGGCCATGAAAGCCGAAATGGACTCCATGAGCGAGAACCAAGTTTGGAGTCTCGTAGATCCACCGAAAGGTGTTAAGCCAATGGGCTGTAAGTGGGTCTACAAGCGCAAACTTGGCGTTGATGGAGAAGTCACAACCTTTAAGGCTAGGCTTGTAGCTAAGGGATACACTCAACGACCCGGGGTCGATCTTGAGGATACCTACTCGCCAGTAGCCATGGCTAAGTCCATTCGGATCCTGCTCGCCATATGGTATGACTATGAAATATGGCAGATGGACGTGAAAACGACCTTCCTCAACACTTTCGTTGAAGAAGAGATCTATATGGATCAGCCGCAAGGTTTCACGGTCACTGGAGAAGAACAGAAAGTCTGTCGTCTCCAGAAGTCCATCTATGGCCTCAAACAAGCCTCCCGAAGTTGGAACATTCGCTTTGATGAAGTAATACGGGGTTATGACTTCATCAAAAACGAATCCGACCCTTGTGTATACAAGAAGGTCAGTGGGAGCTCAATAGTGTTCCTAGTGCTTTATGTGGATGACATTCTGCTCATTGGTAATGACGTTAGAATGTTAGGAAACACAAAAGCATGGTTGTCAACCCAGTTTTCCATGAAGGACTTGGGTGAAGCCTCCTACATCCTAGGCATCCAGATCGTCAGGGACAGATCTAAAAGGATGTTAGGACTCACCCAAAACTCGTATATGGAGAAAGTCCTAAAGAGATATCGAATGGACAACTCCAAACGAGGATTCCTTCCAATGAGGCATGGGATCAAGTTATCCAAGAAACAGTCCCCACAGACTGATGAGGAACTTGAAAGGATGAAAGTCATCCCCTATGCCTCTGCCGTAGGTAGCATCCAATATGCGGTCCACTGCACTAGGCCTGACATTGCATACGCTTTGAGCGTGACAAGCAGATATCAGTCCTGCGTAGGAGAAGCACATTGGAATGCTGTTAAGGGAATCCTTAAGTATCTAAGGAGGACTAAGGAGATGTTCTTAGTCTATGGCAATGGAGAACTGATTCTGGAAGGCTTTAGCGACGCTAGCTTCCAGTCTGATGACGATGATGCCAAGTCTCAATCGGGGTACGTATTCAAACTCAATGGAGGAGTAGTAGCTTGGAAAAGTTCCAAGCAAGCAACCATTGCTGACTCCACCACAGAGGCTGAATACATAGCAGCTTCAGAAGCTGCTAAGGAAGCGGTTTGGATGAGAAACTACATCCAAGAGTTGGGTGTGGTGCCTAGCATCGCCGAGCCCGTTGTCATCTTCTGTGATAACAACGGCGCTATAGCGCAAGCAAAGGAACCGAGATCTCATCACCGTTCCAAACATATTCTTAGACGCTACCATCTTCTTAGAGAAATGGTAGGAAGAGGTGACGTCCAGATGGACCGAGTCAACTCGGCAGACAACACAGCAGACCCGCTGACAAAGCCTATGTCACAGAGCGCTCATACGCAACATCTTGAGAAGATGGGGATTAAACATATGGGCAATTGGCTTTAAAGGTCAAGTGGGAGATTGTTAGAATAGGTGACCATGTAAGCCAATTTTGGCAGGAATATGTAACTTATGTCTAGACAATTCTTTGGTATTTGACAAAAACATTTATGAATAAAGAAGTGAAAATTCATATGGCAATACTTTGTTTACGTTCACTTATCTGCATTTACATTTCTGTTCACTACGCAAACAAAGCCCACGGACTGAGAAACGATTTCGGGGACTGGGACTACGCTTGGAGGTAGGTCCATGAAATCAGTCTTACCCAATCAGTCCGGAAATCTCCAAGTCAAGGAATCCCAAAATTGGGTACCGGGATTCCCTTTGAGACTTGCACTAAGCATCTGCTGTCGTATTTAATCGACGGGTGACGAAAGTCGTCTAAGCAGTGTTAGTGGGTCAGCGTGCTAGGAAGCAGCTGACTGAGGTGACTCGCGGGAACCGTCTTACGGAGGACCTTGAGTATGGTCAGCAAGGTATGACGTGTATTCCCGGTTCCAACGGTACAGGCCAAGTCCTTTGACTTGAGGAACTGCTGAGTTTACCTGTGCGTCAGGTCTGTATCTTAGATATGGTGAGAGATTGCCAAAATACTCTTGAGTAGTCATAAGCCATGTCTAGTGCAGCTCGGGTGCACAAAGTGACAGTAGTTTCCAAGAAAGGATCTGTCTCCTGTCAAAAGGTATTGACAGTTGAGTCTCATGTATGCTCTGTGTCTTGTCCCTGAAATCTGTGGCCACAGTGACTGAACAGAAGGGAAAGGTTTCCCTTGCGGCGTTTAGTAAGGACAGACCAACACTTAGGTTCAAAATGGGTACTTGCTTTTTTCCGTGCCCTAGACTCTCAGTGATGAGACCGAAGCAGAAGGACAAGTGTACTGTTAGAGCCTAAATGTTCATCCCCGAATATTTCACCTAGTCTCTAGTGCCATGGACCGTTGCTAGATGGCCACCCATGGTAACGGACGGATTCTAGGAATCCGACCAAGTCTAGCTGAATGGTGAACCTAAAGAGTCACACACTATCCACACACACTTAGTATTTAATTTGGAATTAAATATTGGAGTAAAGGAATGATTAAATTAGATTTAATCGGGTCCTATATTTTCTTGGAAAAATTAATTCCTTCTATTTGATAAAGGGAATTAAATTAATAAATAGGATTTAGTAAAAGGGTTGATTTAATGGGCTTAGAATAAAGAATAATATTTATTTATTATATTATATTTATTCTTTTTAGCCTTTTGGAATATTTAATAGGATTTAAATATTCCATTAAATTAAATCAACGGTTGAGATGGAAAGGGGAGATGGAAGGCTAGGATTCGTTTGACTAGGTCAAACACTAGTTTGACTAGGACTTTGACTAGGTCAAAATCCTAGTCAAATTAGGTTACTTAGAGTTTGAGTTTAAAGAGGATTAAACTCTTCCTCTATATAAACCTCTAGCTTCCAACATTTGTTAGATGATGATTCTTGAAAAACACACACAACACACACTCTCCCCTTCTCCTATCTCTCGTCCGCCCCCTCTCTCTCCTCCAAGAAAATATTTCTTAGTTCTTTTTGTTCTTGGAACATTAAGAACTTAGACGAACCAATACCGTTAATCGATAACGTGTTATTGATTCGTCCACTCCAAAATTTATACACTTGTTCGTTGCTAGCACGACGTGCAAGATACGTGGGTGGATCGTGTGTCACAATTTGGAGGATCTCAAGAACGAGGTTTTGGTGCAAAATGGGGAACAACGTGAGTAGCAGTTGAAGACGAAAACGACAACGGGTAGGTCTCGTTTAAGATTTTCGTCCCTCTTTAATTTTCAACTCTATGGCCTCCATGATTTCTTTATTTGTTTTATGATCATGAGATACACCAAACGCCCGGGAACCTCAAGGGCACACCCCTTGAGCGTGTTCTTTTCAATTAAAAGCATGCCTTTTATTTTTGTATGTTTATTTTTACCGCGCTTCCGCATTCGCCCAATTCCCGGGACGATCCACCGATTTCTTTCACATTGCTCCCCATTTTGCACCAAGATCTCGTTCTTGAGACCCTCCAAATCGTGACACACGATCCACCCACGTATCTTGCACGTCGTGCTAGCAACGAACAAGTATGTAATTTATTGGAGTGGATGAATCAACAACACGTTATGAATTAACGGTATTGATTCATCAATGTTCTAATGTTCCAAGAACAAAAGAACAAGAATTATTTTCTTGCTAAGAGAGAGAGGGGCGGACGAGAGGGGAGAGGGAGAGAGCCGAGTTGATGTGTGTGTTGTGTGTGTTGGAATTTTATCATCCTTCAAAAGCTGTAAGGCTAGGGGTTTATATAGAGGAGGAGTTTAATCCTCTTAAAACTCCAACTCTTTTGAAGTTTAATTTGACTAGGATTTTGACCTAGTCAAAGTCCTAGTCAAAGTAGAATTTGACCTTGTCAAATTCAATCCTAGCCTTTCATCTCTCCCATTAAATCTCAACCATTAATTTAATTTAATGGAATATTTAAATCCTATTAAATATTCCAAAAGGCCAAACAAATATAAAAATAAATATTAATATTTATTCTAGGCCCATTCTGTCACATACTGACAGGGGACGGATCCTCTTCTTGGAATCCACCGTCCTCGCTACACATTCCGATTGCACTGGACAAGGCTTATTATAATCATCTTACAGAATGATTACCTCTCGCCAGATCCAAGATACAGTCGTCCTGTGCACGCGACTGCCATGATTCCTCAAGTCTGAGGATTACTCCCATACTATCGGAACCGGGGAAAACCAATCATACCGACCAAGCCTCCAAGGCTTCCATATGATGATCCCCGCGAGTCAGTCCAGTCGGCTCGACCCCAGTCGACCAACCCATCAAGATCGTGTAGGCGTCCCACGCCTGTCGCCGATGAAACACGGCACTCATCCAATGAACACGACTCTTGACGCAAGTCTCAATAGGACTCTCGATGCCCTGTCTCGAGGTCCTCGACTTGGAACGTTTCAGACCCAACTCTTAATCAGTTGGTTTCATGACCACCATCCAATGCGTGGCCCAACTGCACGAGTTGTTATCCATGGTCTTTGGGCTTTGTTGCGATATAAGTTAAAAACCGTTTTAACAAATGTAAGATGAGCGCAACAAAGAAGGTACCATTGGTGACGAACACTCATCTTATTCATCACATAATAATATTACATTTACATCAAGTTGTCGAGTAGGTTACAAATTGCCAAACCTATTGGCTTTCTGGTCACCTATTCCAACAATCTCCCACTTGACCTAAAGCCAATCACCCATTGACCTCAAACCTCTTATTCAGATGGTGAGTGTGGGCAACTTGCGACATGGGATTAGCAAGTGGATCTGCTGTTTTCTGCGGAGCTGACTCGGTCCAACCGAACGTCACTCCTGCTATCCATCTCTCCAAGTAAATGGTAGCGTCTAGGAATATGCTTGGATCGTGATGAGATCTCGGTTCCTTTGCTAGCGCTATCGCCCCGCTTATTATCATAAAAGATAATTACAGGCTTAGTAATGCTAGGTACTACATCCAACCCTTGGATGTAGCTCATCAACCAAACCACTCTTTAGCAGCTTCCAAAGCTGCTATGTATTCAAAACTCTATGGTGGAGTCCGCCGTGGTAGCCTACTTGGAACTCTTCCAAGTAACCACGCCACCATTTAGTCTAAATACAAAACCATACTGAGACTTGGCATCATTGTCATCCGACTGGAAGCTAGCGTCGCTATAGCCTTCCAGTATCAGGTACTTTTCAGGTACTTTAGGATAGTCTTGACTGCACTCTAGTGTGCCTCCCCGGCACACGACTAATATCGGCTAGTTACGCTCAAAGCGAAAGCCACATCAGGTCTAGTGCACTCAACAACATAGTGTATGCTGCCTACGGCTGAAGCATAGGGGATGTCCAACATCCTTTTAAGCTCCTCATCAGTCTTAGGAGACTGCTTCTTGGATAACTTAATTCCATGCCTCATAGGAAGGAAACCTCGTTTCGAGTTCTCCATCTTGAATCTCTTCAAGACTTTCTCAATGTACGAGGACTGGGCCATTCCTAACATCCTTCTAGATCTATCCCTGTAGATCTTGATGCCAAGGATGTAGGATGCCTCGCCCATATCCTTCATGGAGAATTGCGTGGACAACAAAGCTTTCGTGGTACCCAACATCTTAGCATCATTCCCAATGAGCAAGATGTCATCCACGTAAAGCACCAAAAAACGCAACTGAGCTCCCACTGATCTTCTTGTATACACAAGGATCGGACTCGTTCTTGATGAAATCATATCCCCGTATGACTTCATCAAAAGGTATGTTCCAGCTTCGGGAAGCTTGTTTGAGGCCATAGATGGACCTTTGGAGACGGCAGACCTTCTGCTTTTCTCCAACAGTTGTGAAACCTTCTGGCTGATCCATATAGATCTCTTCCTCTACGAAACCGTTGAGGAAAGCCGTTTTTCACATCATACCATGCTGCTATGGCAAGCAGTATCCGAATGGACTTGGCCATTGCTACGGGCGAGTAGGTTTCCTCAAAATCGACCCCGGGTCGTTGAGTGTAACCTTTTGCCACAAGCCTGGCTTTGAAGGTTGTAACCTCCCCGTCAGCTCCAAGCTTACGTTTGTAGACCCATTTACACCCTACGGGTTTAACCCCTTTGGGTGGATCTACTAGGGTCCAAACCTTGTTTGTACCCATCGAGTCCATCTCGGATTTCATGGCCTCAAGCCACTTGTCCGAATCGATGTCCGACATCGCTTCTCCGTACGTCTTCGGATCATTATCCAACTGACCAGTCAGGCCCAAAAATCCATACCTATCAGGTGCATGGGATACTCTGGCCGACCTACGGAGGACTGGAACAATATCAGTGGGAACCACTGGCTCAGATTTCACTGCCGCCTTATGGGGTACCTCACTTGATTCCTCAAGGAGTACCTCATCGCGTCGACTATCTGATGGAAAACCTTTTTCCAAGAATACTGCATTTCGCGAGACAAAAACCTCTTGCTCGGAGGGATCATAGAAATAATACTCCGCATTTTCTTTCGGATAGCCGATGAACCTGCATAAACTAGACCTCGAGTCCAGTTTATCTCCCACTAATCTCTTGACATATGCGGGGCAACCCCACACTTTCAAGTATTTGTAGGAGGCAAGCTTGCCATGCCATATCTCATATGGCGTTTGAGATACCTTTTTAGATGGCGCCAAGTTCAAAACTTTGGCCGCCGTCTCAAGAGCGTATCCCCAGAAGGAAAGGGGTAGTTCGGTAAAACTCATCATAGATCGGACCATGTCCAACAAGGTCCGATTCCTCCTTTCAGACATACCATTAAGCTGCGGTGTTCCAGGAGGGGTCCACTGAGAGAGAATCCCATTCTCTTTTAAATAATCAGTAAACTCACCACTCAAATACTCTCCACCTCGGTCCGACCGAAGGGCCTTGATCTTTCGACCGGTTTGGTTTTCTACTTCAAGTCTGTATTCCTTAAACCTTCCAAAGGCTTCAGACTTGTACCTTATCAGGTAAACATAACCATACGATGAGTGATAATCTGTAAAGGTTATGAAGTACGAGTACCCACCTCTAGCCTGAGTATTTAGTGGACCACAGACATCTGTATGGATCAAATCCAACAGACCACTAGCTAGCGTACTTTGTCCAACAAAGGGTTTCTTGGTCATCTTTCCCTTTAGACAGGATTCGCAGGTCGGTAGGTTGTCCAAATCCTCTATTTCTAGACTCTCTGAGTCCACCAACCTTCTTATCCTATCTTTAGAAATATGACCTAACCTCGCACGCCATATCTGTGCGCTATTATGATCATCAAATTTTTATTTATGTTTTTGCGGTCATAATCCAATTATACTATTGAACACAAACATCCCTGGATTGGAGAGGAGTTATGGGCACTCCCTCTTCCAATGCCCTTTCCCTTGGCAATGCATGCAGACATCATTTGCCTTGGACCGCTGAGAACTACGGGCCTTCCCTTTCCCTTTGCTCGGTCCAACCGGAGCAACAGGGACGCCCGGAGCGTGAGCAGGGGCCATAACCGTCTTCCCTTTGCCCTTCTTCCTCTTCCAGCGTCCGGCCCTCTTGCCATTCGCCTTGGAGGTTGAAGCCTCTCCTATCAATACCACCGGTGCCGACTTGTGGGTCGTTGCCTCGTATTGGACCAGCATGTTGATCAACTCATGAATAGACTTCTCAAGTCCGTTCATGTTGTAGTTTACAACAAACGGGTCATAGGATGGAGGAAGCGACTGGAGGATCACGTCAATGTACGTGTCATTGTTAAGCCCAACTTTAAGTCCTCGAGTTTCTCCACTAGGGAGAGCATCTTGACCCCGTGACTCTGTACAGACGCTCCTTCAGCGAGCTTGGAGTCAAAGAATGCTTTTGTGGCGGCATATCTAATATGCCTATCCGGAACCGCATAAACCTCGTTCATGCGGAGCATTATGGCAGAGACGTTGTCCAGCCTCTCATACTGCTTCTGAATGTCGTTAGACATCGAAGCCAGTATGATACTGCATACTTTCCGGTTGTCCTCATGCCATTTCTTGAACGTCAAACGTTCTTCAGGCGTGGACCCCTCCGGTAAATCACTCGGTGGCGGCTCGTCCAAGACGTAGCCTTGGTTCTCGAAACCAAGGACAATCCTCAGGTTTCTCAGCCAGTCCGAGTAGTTCGTTCCGTTGAATTTGTTAGTCTCGAGAATCATGGTTAATGGGTTCTTAGACATATCTACATTAATGAAAATGTAAAATAGAAATTAGCAGATGATGGTAATATTATTGTTCAAGTTGAAGACTTGGTCTTTTAGTCTTTAACCCTCCCACTATTTATACGAAAGTCCGCCACTCTCAAGCAGAGTTTCGGGAAATCATTTCCTAGTGGGCTTGGGATCTACAAGCGTAATCTCCATGCCCCACTTTTACGATTCACATGAAGAAGACCTCGTGGGAGATATCCAATATCATTCTCATCCAATGAGATTTCCAAGATATTTTGCCTCACCTATTCGCATGGTTCCGAGGACTCCAAGAGAACCATGTTACTCAGTGTTAGGCCCGACCCATCAACCAAATCATACCTCAAACTGTCGCCCCCCACGACTCGTGAGACAGGAAAACAGCGAGCGCAGTCTTTTTGTTCACAACAATAATGCACCTTTCCCCTAGTCCAAGTGTGCCACGACTCGTGAGACCACACTTGGGTAGTGGTAGCTTCCTCACCACATTGTTGTGGATGGAAGGCTCGGACAAATCATAAATACTATTTTGATACAAGTCCGTTCTGGGCCTAATATTTAATTTGGTCCAACCAAATGAGAATTTAAGTGTGACCGAAACCTCATCACATTATGGTGTTTTAGCATGCATAAATATCCAATATTTAAAGCGATAAATAAAAACGCCGCATGCATAAAACATAGCATACCCCTGTTAGGATGATCACAAGCCCAACCTATGCGACCCACTGAGCCCGCAGTGAGTCTATGATCTGTCTAGGGTGGTCCTAAATTATTACAATAACAATAAACCCATTGTCATTCCAATGGGCCTTGAAGTGCTTCTTGTTTCACGCCTTGATGCTCCTCCTTGGGGTCTCCGACTCCAATTGCTTGTTAAAATATAAAAGCCTCACAATTCCTATCTACTCTCATTACAATTGAAAGTAATACATCGGTAATAAAGAAAATAAGCCTTAACATCATGAGGCTGAAAATACGGGAGATGATAGTCCCAAAAATAAGAGGCACGCAGGCCCCACCCAACAGAAAATAAATGATCATACATTAATCCATACATAAGGTCTAGGGCTCTTGTGATCATCCCATGTTGATTCCATCAACTCACATAACATATTTATTCCAAATAATCATGCATAAATAACCAATGGATATTCCAAATACCCAAGTGATGTCCAACATCACAAAAGTATAAACATACAAATAATATGCAAAATTCAAATTTTAAATTTAATGGACATTTTAAACAATGCATCCAATGCATGTATTAATCCCAAATTAATTAAGCAAATTTAATCCAAGGAATAATCCAATTATTCCAAAATCAAAAATGCAAAATTAATATATTTTTAGAATATTGTGCAGAAAATATAGAAAATCAAATTTTCTGGAAAAAGTCGAAAAACGGCACAAAACGGCCCAGCCGTTGTGCTGGCCGGCCGGCCGCGCGCACAGGGCTGCGCGCCCTGCGCGCGCGCGCGCTGTGCCACTGCCGGACCGATCAATTTTTATTTTTATTTTTTTTTTCAAAACTGTTTCAGCACAATAACAGTAATATTATTCTGAAAATAAGCATGCAATTTTAGA